>CM068827.1:140409750-140822250 GCA_028554795.2 Sinohyriopsis cumingii | reverse complement strand
GTTGATAAAGAAAGTATTCCTTTAGTTGACACGTGTACTGGTCAAGCTTTTGATCAGGTAACTTTCACTCCTTGTTTGGGTCAATCAGAACGTATTGATCACAGTGATCCTCTTTTAACTACTCATTCTCTTTATTCTAATCAGGGTGAAAACGGACAATCACTTGGCGTTGAACAGGAAAAGGATCCTGGGATCCCCTGTCTGTTTCAAAGAACCATTAGTGAAAGTAAAGCTACTGAAGTCCCGGTCTGTTGTTTCATTAAAATGGAATTCTTATGAGAAAATGGAGACCTCCAGAGGTACCTGCTGATGACGAATGGCAGTGAACTATCAAATTGTAGTTCCAAAACCTGAAGACAGGTAATACGTAGTCTGACCCATGAAACTCCTTTGGCTGGGCATCTAGGGATCAATGAAACTTATCAAAGATCTTGACTCACTTCTATTGGCCAAAAAGCAAAGGTAAATACTGTAGCTCTTGTCATACTTGTCAAATAGTAAGAAAACCCATTCAGAAAACACCTAAGGCTTATCTACAACTTATTCCCCTAAGGCTCATCTACAACCTATTCCTACTTTTGACGAACCATTTAGTAGAATGGTAGATTGTGTTGGTCCCTTACCTAAGACCAAGTCAGGTAACCAGTACCTGTTGACCATTATGTGTCCGTCAACAAGGGTTCCAGAGACAATTCCTCTGAGGATAATTAAAACTTTGATAAAGCTTTTTACTCAATTTGACCGGCCCAAATTTATCTAATCGGGTCAAGGGTCAAATTTTAGGTCTGGAACTTTCTACATTGGAGAGAACTTTTTAATTTGGTAATAATGGAGTTCTCTCTCTCTCTCGATCATTCTTCAAGATTTACTTCAGTTTAAATATTACGGTGCTTAAAAAGGCTAAGAAGAAAATGAATGAGCTAAATAATATGAGTGCTCCTGAGATCTAAATAAATTATTGTAGTACCATTATACTGAAAGAGAAAGCCGGGTTAAAAATGCAGTTAATTTAGTTGTACCCGTCCCACTCAGTGAAAATTTAAGTGAAGAAATATCATCGGATTCTACTGATATTGAAGTGAAAAATCTTCGGAATTCAGAAATTATGAAAGATCTGAACCAGAAACAGTCACATTTGCAAGAGCAAGAAAGAAATGAACTTAAACAGTTATTATTTGAATACGAGCACTTATTTCCAGGTGTTCCTACAAGAACCAACATAATTTTCAATGACTTTGAAATTGTAAATTCCAAACCTGTCGAACAACACCCGTACAGGATGAACCCTCTCAAACAGGAATACTCGGAAAAACGATATTCAATATTTGCTTTAGAATGATTTTACAGAGCCCACTAAAAAGGACTAGAGTTCACCATGCATACTTGATCCAAAACCAGATAAAACTCTCTGTATGTGAACTGATTATAGGAAGGTGAATAGTGTGACAAAAACAGATTTATTCACTTTACCAAGAATCGATGACTGTATTGATAAGATCGGGAATGCCAAGTATGTCACCAAATTTGACCTTCTGAAACGATTTTGGCAAATTCCACTAACAGAAAGAGCAAAGGAAATTTCGGCATTCGTGACTCCAGATGGACTTTACCAATATATAAAAATGCCGTTTGGGATGAAAGGGTCACCAAGTACATTTCAACGTATCATGAATATGATTACCTCTGGTCTAGACAACTGTGACACTTACATCGATGATGTCATCATCAACAATGACACCTGGAAAGAACATTTAGCAACAATTCGGAAATTCTTTGACAGACTCACAGATGTATGTTGGACAACTAATTTATCTAAAAACGAGTTCTGCCCTGATAGTGTAACCTTTCTAGGACATATCGTGGGACATGGACAAGTTGAACCTATAAATATTAAGGTCAAGGCTATGTCTGATTTTCCCGTGACTGTAAATAAAAAGCAACTGATGCGATTTTTATGATGGCCGAATACTATCGTTTGTTCCAATTTTCTATGATTGCTGACCCCCTGATAAATTTATTAAGTAAGAATAACAAGTTCCTTTGGACTGAAAAATGTTAGGAGGCTTTTGACAAGTTGAAAGCCATACTTAAATGCGCGCCAGTTCTTACAGCTCCAAATTGCAGCCAATCTTTTAAATTGTCTGTTGATGCAAGTGATATTGGGGTTGGAGCAGTTTTGATTCAAGACGATTAAAATGGTATTGATCATCCAGTGTGCTAATTTTCTAAGAAATTAAATAAGAACCACAGAAATAATTCAACAATCGAGAAGGAATGTTTGGCTTTGATATTGGCATTACAACATTTGGAAGTTTACCTTAGTTCAGCTCCTTCGTCGGTTATTGTGTTTAGTGACCACAACTCTCTTACTATCATCGGCAAGATGAAAAACATAAATCAAAGACACCTAAGGGTTAGCTTTTTGTTACAGGAGTATAATCTTGACATCAGGCACATCAAGGGCAAAGATAATTTAATAGCAGACGCACTTTTCCGTGTATAACAATGTATTATTTCATGTACACTGTGTGTAATTTAAATGAGTTCTTTTTAATCTCACGTATATTCCGTGGTAAAAGAAAGCTTTATCATATAAATCTTTCTATTTCTTTGTGGCGGAAGTGTTATATATATATATATATATATATATATATATATATATATATATATATATATATATATATATATATATATATATATATATATATATTTGATTTAATTATATCCGATTGCATTGTTTGTAAGTTTTAAAATCTGTTTTTGAAATTTCATTATTTGTCAAAATAATGTTTACTAGAAACTCATACTTCTTCCAGAAAATAGTTTGACCTTGACTGTTCGTTTTGATAAAGACGAGGTGTTGACCTGGATCTAGATCTTGATTCAACGTTCGCAGTAGCCACGTAAATAAGTTCTTTTTTATTTTAAAATGATTGGTTGTTGTCGAGGTCATGATGGGACTACGTGGTTTAAGATGTAAATAATTTTTTTAATTTAATTTCTCAGAGTAAAATGACTGGAATTCTTCTTTTCCTGGAGAGATACGTGTACTCATACGAAATCTTTGCACAAGACAGCTCTCATAAAAATGTATTCGGATTTCCAAAACTGGAGTGCTATTTTTTTATTTCTACAAGGAACTGTAGACTTCAACACACATGTTACAGCATACGTCATCGTCTTCCATCTTGGATTATTCGTCGGGACTCGAACTTGAAATCATTAGAACATTTTATTATTAGGACTTATAAAGTTTTATTCGTGAACTATTCTTGGAATTATTTTTGGATTTAATTTTTGAACCCGTAAGTTCATGTTTTTTTCTTCATTTTTACAGTATTTTTCCAGGGAAATAAATTATTATATTTTTAAAAGTTTGTTGTTTTCATGCTTCTTGTGTTGCTGTTTATTCGAGCCTTAACACGTAACATAAGAGTAAAAAGAATACTCTCTCATAAAAAGAGCAACATCAGAGATCAAATAGACTATCTGCGAGCTTACATTTTCTTACGATTGTTATATTAAAGACTTTACTGAATCTTGTATATCCTTCGTTTCCATTGCATTTAATTGACTTTATTGTATACATATGCACAAAGTATATATATATATATATATATATATATATATATATATATATATATATATATATATATATATATATATATATATATATATATATATATATATATGGATGTGGGGGGGGGTGCTGAAGGTTGAAGTGCGGGTGTCCTTACTACATAATATGTATTTATTAGGGATGATTGTTTTTTCTTTCTAAGTCATACATGCACATGGGAGAATGTAGGACAGATTAGAAGTTAAACTCTAACACGAGAAAAATGCAATATAGGATGAGGAAGTTCTTACTGATGACTGATAATGCATTAAAGAATGTTGATACAAAAATCTCACTCTAATAACGTCTTTTCCATTTCCCATAATTGTAGTTTTAAAAATGTCTGAAAGTTCTGAATTGATCAATGTTAGTAATGATATAACAAAATTCCATGGGGCTAACACAAAACACAAATAGCGCATAGTTTGTAGGGATAATAATTAAGAAAGATTACAATGAGAAAGTATGACGAAATAAGTCTGAATAGTGTCTGAGAAACCTGTATAAATATAAAGACATAATTTTGTCGATTGTGCTCGTAATGTATGTAAGTTTCACTAATCTAATAAGGAATTATGTGCCAATTATAAAGGTAGCTTAAATATCCAAGTGACCATACTAAGAGTACTTATAAATCGAATTAAATACAGCAGTTCATTAAATTCTATGAGGATAAAATGTTGGTCACGATGACCTTTTTATAGAATTTATAATTTGTTAACTACACAGTTATGAATTCACTACAACGGGACAATTCCATTCTATCAATATTATATTCAACCCCAATATTCTTCCCACATATAGGGCCACGAAAACTCAGCCAAGTGCATGACTCTTGCGCAAGAATCTCATATTTGAAGCTGACCTTGGTTAGGTAGCCCGGGTCAGCTGCTGAACAACAGGTGAGCAATGGCTGCTGCCTGCAGAACATGTGAGAAAAGGATTTCAAATTAAAACCCACCTAGGTAACCCAGGATCGGCTGCTGCAGAACAGGTGAGCAAAGAGTTTTAAGCTCGAATGGACCTGGGCTGGCCCGGATCGGTTTTTGATCCGTATTATTGGTCAAGACAGTTCAGCGTTCTATATTCTATAATAAAATCAATAATAAGTAATATGTGTGCAAGTCTGGTTAAAATGTATTCTAAAATATGACCTCCTGAGCAGTTGAAATCAATTTTTGTGGGTGGAAGGGACACACCGCAGGGCCAAACCATGAGACCACATCTTGCCAGAGTCAATATGCCCTCGCCGACTACATGATGATAGCTAAACTACCCCTGGTCTTCCCATAATGGAATGATCCATAGATAATGAACGTGTTTCATTCAGTTCTTCATTACTTCTTATAAGATCTTGTCAGGGTCATAGAACAGGGAAACATCTTAGGAACTAGAATCAGTTGGAGTACACCACTTCGACACACTGTAAACTGACTGTTAAAAATATTGTAACAAAACGTTAATTTACCCACTACCAGAAAATAAAACCGAATTATTAAAATCAAAACTTAAACTATCTGCATTCAGAATTGTATGTTAAAGTAGCACTAGCTGCATTTGTTTGTAATGTGTATACATTCAAACTTATGTGTAAAACTAAGAATGTGGATATGTAAACAAATAAGTACCTCTGGTGATAAATGCTAAATTTGCGAGCGTGAAATGTGTCCTATTACATTGGACTGGAGCAAATAAAAGCTCGTACGGTTTGTAAAACTTTATTTTAAATAATTTTCAGCCACTTCTGTCTTCGAGAGCGCTAATTGTAAAAGTTTCTAAATACAATAGAAGTTTAATATATTTTGACAGTAAATTAATGATCCGATTAAAAAATGATCCTCTAGAGTTGTCATAATTTGCAGCTTGTGACTCTCTCTGGTGTTCCTCGTCTCATCAACCCAATTAATCTAACAAGCCCAGTTACAAGTCAGAAGGGGCCCCGAGGGGCCGAGTGGTCTAAAGCACTCTCCGTTACAGATCACTGCCATCCCACCTCTGTCTGCGTGGGTTCGAGTCTCGGATTCGGCTAATGTGGGTATGTGAGAAAGCTTGCTAGTAGCTTCTCGTGGGTCGGTGGTTCTTTCCGGGGATTTCCCGGGTTCTTCCTCCACCATTAATACTGGCCGCCATGTATAGCCTATCGTGTGCTGAAAAATGGCGTTAAACCCTACAAGAAGAAGAAGAAGAAGAAGTCAGAAAAAAGTATTTAACATTTACGGTAAAATTACACTAAAGTTTGAAAAGCTCGATGCTATAGAGGACTGGGGATCTGGCGTTTTGAACATACATGTACTTTGCATGGTTTGTCAAAATATATTTCATATATATTACAGCTCTTAATATTTTTGTGGATAATAAAATAATACCTCCATTTTCTCCTAGTTCCCCCTCTCTCACATAGCGGTGACTCATTTGGTAGAGTATCTGGTTCGTTATCCTTGGCCTGCAGGTTCGATACAGGTCAAATTCAGCCCGGGTCTATAACTTGGGTATATTTTTTGATGGATTGTGTTGATACGATTTAATCATGCATAACAAAAACAAATTCAGGTCTCTCATGCTCATGGCCGATGTGTACGCGGTTTCCGTGGTATCATTATTAAGCCAATGTGGGTATGTGAGAAAGCTTGCCAGTAGCTTCTCGTGGGTCGGTGGTTTTTCCCGAGTTGTTCTCGGGTTCTTCCTCCACCATTAATACTGGCCGCCATGCATAGCCTATCGTGTGCTGAAAAATGGCGTTAAACCCCACAACAACAACATCATCATTATTAAGAGTGCTTCATCAAAGCATAGTCATTGCCACAGAATGGTGTGTACTTAATGATTATGCATTATACCTGAACTAAAGCGTGCTCGGTTTTCGTTTCCGCGTCCAACACTACCCGAGAGTGCTTTGTTTACGTCTACAGTTATTTTAAAACATTGCGTTCGGTGCACCCTTTGCTGCACGAGTAAAGTACTTGCAGTTAGAAATGGATTACCTTAGGTTCTGTGGCCGTAGACTGCACCGTAACCTTGGTACTTATAGAGTAAAGTCAGGCAGTAATCGCAAACACAAGTTTAGTCAGTAAGCTGTCGACGTTACTGTGGCTATAACAAGACTGCGAATTTTGTCAGAAAGCTGTCCACATTACGGATGGCTTCCTGACCATAAATAAAGCCTATAAGGCACAATACCTTACATCGGGCTCTGCCCAACCAACCAGATATTGATTGTACATTACAAATACATATACAAATATCTTTTATGGGAGCAATCTTAAGCTTTAGTGGTATGTGATATATCAAACTGCATTGTTTTTTTCTTATCTGTATTATGATATAATTGTTTGATATATTGTATGTTAAATAATTATTCTAAATTTTAGGATGGCCAGACCTATATTATAATGCTATGCTATTACTTGATCGTGTCACAAATACTACACGGCTGTAGTCAATATATCTTAGCTGATTTCGGACGTAAAATTGATATCTTGAATGGGGAGTCGTAAAACTCATCGGGGTTTCGTATAACCTGCACGCTACTGTCGGTGATGACGTTGGTTCGGAGGAAGATAGTGATTTTCTCGTGTGTTTTTGTTTTAATGGACCAACGCTTCGGGAATAAGCGAATAAGGTGGTTCTTGATGGATCCTTCGGCAGATTGGGAAGCGCGGGCCATGTGTTGTGGATCCTTGACCATTCGACAAGAGAGGTGGAACTCAAAACACTTTATGATCGTCAAATGGGCGCCATAACTTAAATGTTCCGTTGTTAAATTATTCAGTGTCACCATCTGAGTGAGAATAAAATCAATGTATGTTGTATCACTAAATAAAAGAAAATCATATTATGTAAATTTAATTTAATATTTTGTTTGTTTGTTTTAAGATTTTTTTTTATTTCATTGTAGTGTATTGCTATTGTAGTGTATCATTGTTTGCTGGATCTAACATTGTCCAGAATAGAAACATTGTATCTAGTTTCTGACCTTGTTGCAAAATCAGTGCCAGTTTTGGTACACAACTTTTTTTTTATCTTTCTCAGAGTAAGAAACATTAAGCTGAGTCAAGGTCATACCTAAACTACGTGATATTTATCATATAACAAGCTTCTTTATTTTCCAGAAAAATGAACCCCCATCAGGGAATCTGTTTTGCCTTTTAGTTAGTCTTATAACTAATGTTAGGATAAAGGATTGCCAGTCGTGCTTTAACATCTGACACGTTAAGTTGTATTATGTTGTGACCAGTTTGGGGCCGAATTTTATATTCTTCAAATTATTGAATTCAGGTGATTGTTTTCCCTGGAAATACAAAAGTGCTCTGATAATTCTTGGACAAAGATATTTACTGGAATATATACTGATTTCAAAACTGGAATAATATTTTTGCGATTCAACAAGAGACTGTTGACACATCTGCACTTTGTAGGTTATTACAGACGTCATCGCCTTCCATCTTGGATTTTTATCGGGATTTGAACTGTGATTCACTTAGAACTTTTCATTGATAGGACTTGTGTTTTTTTTAATTCTTGGATTATATTTCGATCTAATTCGTAAAACCGTAAGTTCATTTTTCTCATTTTTCACTTTTATTTCAAAAGAAATAAATTATTTGTTAAATTTTTATCAAACTTGTTGTCTTCACTCTTTGCTGTTACTTATTTTAAGAGCATAGACTAGTAACAAAATATACATGTATATATCCTACTTGTGGATGAAATATTATTCGTACTTTTGTACAAATTCTATACTCAGCGAACCTCGGTGACAGAATCAACATTTACTCATAGTTGTGTAAATCCATATACTTTTATACCCTAAGTGGTAGATTAAACGTTGTTCATTTTGTGTTTAATTTCTAAGCATTCATCATTCATTGTCAAAGATTCACATGTCAGTCATATTTAAATTGCGTGTTCTGATTAGTTCCAGTTAGGAAACGATATCATTTTCTTATATCGGTTCTTTAACTCGGTGCGCATCATTTTGTTAAATCAATTTGAATTTTATGCGCACTAGTTTGGTGGTCAGATTCGGTCATTTTTCAATTACATTACATATATATATATATATATATATATATATATATATATATATATATATATATATATATATATATATATATATATATATATACATACATACATACATACATACATACATACATACATACATACATACATACATATGTTACGAAATTGCTTTCAGTGTCATCGCAATAATCTGTCACAGTCCGAATTATTTATGTTACGGTAACCGAACTCTTCGTGGATAAAGACACGAAACAAAGCAATATGACTGGTCCATAAATAATATTACATTCTATACAAATCATAGAACTCAGAAGAGTTCTGTATCTCAAGCACTTTACCAGGGATTTATGCATTCATAACATCATAAAATAATTTCTCAGGCTTCAGACAGAGTTATGAAAAGGAGGCGGTTGTTTCAGTTATGGGACGGAGTGGTTGTTATCTGTTGTATTTGGTCAACATATCCATCATACGTAAGATGCGACTAATACGTGCAGAATGGTTTGCCCTGAGATTTGTCACATGATGATGTTCCAGCTCAAAAGGTCTTTGACTTTTCAAATGTGTCCCGTTTATATCAAAACTTGGACTTTTGCATTGAAAGTATTCTACCCATTTTGGGCTTGCATTGAAAGTATTCTACCCATTTTGGGCTTTATCTTTTGTTCGGTTATCTTTATATACCTAAACTAATTCCTAGGGCGCGTCGTTTCAGCCTGAACATGAGTAAAATGGTATACTAACCGCTGCACCGGTAAAAGTAGAGCTGCTCCGCCTTTCCAGCACACCGCAGAGCTTGGAAATAATCTGATCTACATGTCCAAGTTGCAAAATCATCCTCTTCATATGAGAGAGAGAGAGAGAGAGAGTACTATATGTCTAGCACCGTTTGTTTGAAATATACAAGAAATTTTCTACAGTAGGACTGTTTTGGACGTAGTTCAGAGCAATTTATGCTGGCCGAAAATAGAACATTTGCAGGCGGATGTTCAGACACAAGGATGAATATAGTCATTGCTTCATCCTTGGTTTATTTTATACATAAAGCAAGACACAACTATTAGAGCTTTTATCGGAAGGTTTAAACTTTATTTATAAAAACCACAACTCCGTAAAGAAAAATAAGAAAACTATATAAAGAATTAAAACCTTGTGCGAAAGGAACACATTTTTTTTAAGCAGCTTGAAATTAATGACCTGTCATTTCACATTTCATTAGCACAGATAACTGGGCATTGTCCTCTCACGAAGAAGGTATAACAAAATATGCATGGAATATACATGCTGAATACTCACTCAATCATTTGTCCATAGCAAGGACGTAAAAATGATGCATTTGATTATCTAATTTGTCACTTGTGGCTCCCCCACCCCCGTGAATATTTCACTGAAAGGTCAGACTGACAAGTCATTTTTGTACAGCTTAATTATGTCTACTGCAGAAATGTATTGGTAGACTAACACTGAAACTACTGGTCGAAGCGCTTTGGCCAATGGTTAGCCATTAATTAACCTTTTGCTTAATTACAATACGCATTTGAACGCTGAAAAATGAAAGAAAACTCAAAATTTAACAAAGACCAATAAACCAGTTGAACAAAAAACAGACGTTTACGATATTCAAAATACAACCGAAAAAATTCACTAGGCATTGGTTACCTGGATTAAAATCAAAATTTAGCTTATTAGGTTTAAATAAAGCACAGTTTTTAACTCGTCAACAACATTATTGGGATCCCCTTATCAGTCGATCATAAGTATCACTAGAAATAAATGTAAATAGTATTTCTCGCCGTCGACGAGTGTCGTTTAGTCTTCGTTACAGGTAACTTAGCAATACTAGAGCAAGGCACTCAGTTTAACTTGACTAGGTGCTAAAAAATCTACCAGCGTTTCTGTGCCAAAACCAAAACACCACAACGAAACCAAACAAACCCCAGTGTAGAAACGTTGTGGTGGTGAGGCTTGACTAGGAGAGCAAATCGATATATATATATATATATATATATATATATATATATATATATATATATATATATATATATATATATATATATATATATATATATATATATATATATATTCAACCTCCATAACACATTCTGTGCCACATTTGGTAATAATCGTATAACGTAAACAAGAAATACTGCCCTTTCAAATACTTTGTCCTCTATTTTGACGCCGGCCTGACTAACGGATAGACGGACACTGCGAATACCGAGTTTCGCCTTTTTGCGACAATAATCACAGGCGAGATGAAAATGACAAGAAAATGAAACAAGTTACAATAAACGTTATTCAAGGGTTTTGTCTCAGTATTTCACCACAAATCTCTTCCAAGATAAAAAGATAAATATGGAATGTGATAATACTCCATGAAAGTGTACTCAATATGCAAACTTTACAAAAGTACAGTTAGGATTATTTCATGTACAATGTGCATATTTCAATATGGATAAAAACAGGTACTCGGTTCGAGACCTCCCATGGAATAAGAATTCTAACATTACATTTAGTAGAATGGCATGAGGCGAATATGGATCATAAATGAATGTGATATTGCTGCTCTTGGTGTACTGCAAATAAAAGAGTTACTTGTGAGATAAAGATGACGTAAATAGCAGGAAAAACCACAGCAAGGACGGTGCACATCAGAAGCTGGGCATGTGTCTGAAACACTGCCCTCTATCAGTTAAATAACATATAAATACCTAAACAGAAATTCAACAATTAAAGTCAAGTCAAAATGTTGAACATAATTGCAACATGTTGCAAAGCAAATATAATGATACAGAAAACGTCTTACTCAGACTAGAAAAGTGTTCATGGCATACGGCTGTCACTGCACATTGTTTAATTTGACCTAAACACAAAACGTAAAATATGTGTGAGGAACAGATGGCTGGAAGGACAAGTGTAACCTTTCATATTGTATCTCTGGTTGCATTTGAAGCTGATGAAGATATAAGGATCACATTTTCGATTAGTGCTGACAAAATGGGTCGGGTAAAGTTTCACCAGTTGTGCTTACTACAATAATTTGCCAAATGTAACCACGGACTGTATTTGACACATTACAATTTGTTCGCGAGGGATTACAACTACACAAAATATCCAATATCGGCCACATATCTTATAAATATAATATCCGTAACTAAAAAAAATAATGCATTTAATTCAAAGAAGTAAACCAAATTTTCATGCTTGAACAACATCTTATGTTCTAGGCATGTGCTGTCTTATCTTATAATGGACCATTAAAAAAATCATTCAAATCTGAATTATTTATCAACAAATTCCGCTCTGTTGAGGAAGTACTATACAACAATTGGTACATATTCGCATATATTTTGATATTATTCATTTATAAACATCAAACACCACCTATAATTTGAGAAAATTTTCTAAACACCTGCAATATTCAATGGTCTAGTGATTATAAACTCTACGTTGAAATAATATATCTTGTGTGGCTAGCTTGTTATATCAGATGGGATAGTTGATAGAATGGAGACAGGTTTTTCCCTTTAAACATATTAGAACCTTACATTTAAATAATTTTACCAAGGTGGACAATAATCATTCTTTTACAAAATCAACAAAACAAACCTCCTATGCAATGCATTAAAATGACTTAAACGAGTTTCATGATCAGAAAATGAACAAACAGTTTTCACATGTTCTTGTTCTTTAAAAGTTCTTTTTACACCACACAGAAACCGCTGAACGTTTTTACGGCAGAAGCAATTACAGCATTCTTTCAGTTGCCCTTTCAATACAAATTATAGCAAATCATCACGCTTATAGGTATTTACAGTCAAAGTTATAAAGACATACAGGTATTTATTTAAACTTAAATGAAATATTAGTACTTTTCATAATGGAAGACCAGCATTTTTGTAATGTCAGTCTTATTTGTACTATATAAGGATGAAAGGCATATCATCTATGTGCAGCATAATGATGCAGTAAATGAACATTTTCTTGCCAACGCTAATTCTGAAAAAAGATATTTCAACTTCTAAGGAATATTTGTGATTTGTTACATCTTAATTGAAATCGGAGTCTTTGAGAACTTTAAATATGCAAAACAGCAGACCGAACAAGTGATAGATAACAGATCCAAAGCCACTGCACATGGTCAGGACAACAGGCCCAAAGCCATATAATATCACCGACACATGGCCAGGATAACAGACCCAGAACTATGTCATAGGCTTACCAGATACATGGCCACGATAACAGACCCATAACCATAGCATAAGCTCACCGGACACATGGCCAGGATAACACCGGTAATTATGCCATAAGCTCGCCAGACACATGGCCAGAACAACATCCCGGTAACTATGCCATAAGCTCAACAGACATGTGGCCAGGAACGTGAAAATGACTTCACTATTGTCATATTCATATTGTTGATAAAGTACACATACAATAATCAGAAATGTTTTCAAAATAAATTTAAAGGCTTGCAGGTTTATACATTAATTCATATACTACATAGAATAAACGCGGCATTAAAAAATGGAACCAAAAGAATTAACGAATTGAATAAGTGTTTTTCTTAACTTGTGCCCCAGCTGATAAATCTACAATAAAATAAGAAACAATTCACAGCTGAACACGAAGTTTCTTACTTGACAGCTGCTTCCTTTCAAACAGCAACATAACGTACTTAATATGTACAAGTACATAAGCTACATATATCTTGCCAAGTTTGAAATTTTCACAACATATTCCCAGAAATCATGTTAAATTGCAAATGTTACTGATCCTAATATATTTTCAAAACTAATTATACACAATCTCCAAACACTGATTTTAAATATTTTGATGAGCTGACGATGGAATTCATGATATATTTGGTAAGTACAGTGAGTCTTGACTGTGCTTTGAAACGAACAAATGTTACCTCAGTCTTACTAGTACATATAATGAATGAATCTGTCAAAAAGCAAGGAATGTTCCAGTCTTATTTATACAGTATGTGCTTTTGTATATATATATATATATATATATATATATATATATATATATATATATATATATATATATATATATACGATAATAAATGCGGTGGAAGGAAACGATATAAATATTTAATAAAGTTTTTAATAAAGCAAACGTTAATAATTGAAGGTCTCAGACAGTTTATCTGATCTATGATGTTGCGGTTCTTATAGAGTGTTTGTATGCATGCTGTCAGTCCTTGTTACACATTTACGTATTCATAAGGTTCTACCGGATGGTCCAACCATTCTCGTCCTTCAGAATCAAGCACAATATATGTAGATTCTCATCACATGGCAAGTCATTCTTTGCTTGGCATTCTTCATCACAGACTTCGGTATCTAATTTGTCTATATGGCAGATTAAATTCTTGAATCCATACAGGTGGAGCAATGTTGACAACAGTAAGGGCTTGTTGCAAGGCAGTCCTATATTCCGATTACTTTGGATACGCATGCGTCTTCCACATCTCAGAGGCACTACCTGGTTCAGCCTGTGAAATAGTCAATACAGTCTTGTGAAATCATCTTCCATCTAACGTCTTTATCATTTCCAGTATAGTAATGAAATGCTATATCGTAGAAGAATAAATAAATAAATTAAACAGTATAATTATTTTAATGAGAAGCATTGACTAAAACTGCATGCAGTTCCTGTATTAGCTGTCTGTGACAAGACTGTATTCTTCTTGTCTATGTTTCTTGCTGAAATTGCTGAATTATATGTACAACTTCGTGACAGTCCTTTTACTTAGTTTTACCATAGCATGCTAAGAACGTGTATATATTGTTGCATGGTGGGTATATCGATGATTTTCTAGGTATGACCGAGGGAAACAAGTATGGCGTGCTCTATATATATCCGTCATGTTCAGCTTATACGTGAATTCTCTTTATTGGAAATGAGTCACCATTCTGTCTCGTAATAACGCAATGTTATCTCAAAATATGGCAATACTATTTCGTAATATTGCAACACTGTTAAATAACGCAGTGTTATCTCATTAAAATGCAATGGTTTCTCATAAAAACGCAAAAACAATTTGTGTGCACCTGGCCTAACGGGCTTCCGTATGATACACTATCAGACTTATTGACTGAGGAAACTACAGGGTCACTCAACTTTACGTGGTCCAGCCGAAAATGCTGAAGGTTGATTCATAGACTTGGCACAGCTCAGCAACCACCAGTTCATGTTCACCCTGTTGTCAAACCAAATGCTGTTGTTAGCCCCTTACTACAAGTGGCAAAAGCAACCCTAGAAATATTGCACCGACATTAAGTGCGAGATTAGTGGCGAAATACTGCTGTCGGAAGTCAGATGAACTAGATCAAAATACTCCAGAGGCATTTACAACAACACAATATCCTGCCTGAGCTCCTGAAGCATCTTGGCACGAAGGCAAAGGTATGTCTCACCACTTTCTACACCCGGGTTGTTAAGGAAAAGTACATGCCGACTTTGTTGCACCAGGCAAAGATTATTGCGATCCCAAATCCTGGCAAAGATCCCCATAATGCAGCGAACTATCGGCCAATCTCCTTACTTTATGTCTGTACTGGAGCGCCTGATTCTCCAAAGAATGGGTCCGGACTTGGAGAACATCATGACTATTATGCAGACAGGCTTCAGGCATGGCCGCATCACTTGCGATCAAGTCATTGCCCTAATTACGTTTGTTGAAAACGATTATCATAGGAACCTTAAAACTAAATTTGTTTTCCTTGATCTAACAGTGGCATATAACACGGTCTGGGATGCAGGGCTGTTGAAAATTTCTATAGTATTGCCGCGCCAGATAGTTGAACTATCGCCTTTGCGACAGGCGCTTTAGAGTACACATCTGAGAGAGCTGCAGCTCGTGGAGACGTCAGACTAATGGACTCCCACAGGGATCTGTTCTTTCGCAGAGTCTGTTCAATGTTTATATCAATAACTTGCCTGACACACAGTCGCGCAAGTTTATGTATTCAGACGATATTGCTCTCGGGATCCAAAGCCGCTCGTTTACTGAGCTTGAGCATGTACTGAACAAAGACCTGGAGGAAATTAAGGACTTCAAGAAATGGTGTCTACAGTCAAACAAAGCAAAGACAGTCTCCAGTGTATTAAATGCAAACCGTGAGCTTCGCATCCTCCTCAGTGGGCAGCACATAAAACACGACCCGACATCAACATATATTGGTGTTTCTCTGGACAGATCACTGACTTTCTATAACCACCTGAAGAACGCTACAGCAAAACCTAGCACTCGAAATAACCTACTCCGCAAACTGTCTGCCTCAACCTGGGGCGCTAGTGCTCAGACACTAAACACATCAGCACTGGTCCTATTACGCTCCTGCCTTTGCTCAATCGCCCCAGAGCAATCTAAATGACGTCCAACTCAACACAACAACGCACATAATCTCTGAAACACTACATTCTACTCTTTTAACATGGCTGCCGGTACTCAGCAACATTTCTCCTCTACATCTCAGTCTCCAGGAGGCAACCATAAAACTGGTGGCTAAAGTTTATGCCAGTGGTACATTTCCACTGTACATGGACATCACCTCACGTCCAGCAGTCGGCTTGGCTTCGAGACAACCAATCAGGTAAGGTCCTTTGCCAGAGGATGTGACAGCTATTTCGGCATTGAGTGATGTATGGTCTTCAACAGATGTTGTAAGCCATTCCTTCGTAGCTGAGCCATCTGTCTGCCCTCCTGGATTCAACCTTCAACAACATCTGTGGACCGAGCTGGACGGTTTCCGGACAGGTCAGGGTCTTTGTGCAGCCGGCCTTGTCCGATGAGGCTAGGCAACTGACTCTTCGTGTAGCTGTGGTGGTCTTCTGACCATGTCACACACTATGAACAACTGTCCACTGACAAGATTCCCCGGTGGACTGCATGCCCTCCACCTTGCTGTGGATGATGCTGGCTGGGCATGCACTGCATACGATAAACAAATACATAGTCCTATTGATCTGATTTATGTGCCTTTGAATAGTTCAGTGCGCTCTCTCTCTCTCTCTCTCTCTCTCTCTCTCACACACACACACACACTCTCTCTCTCTCTCTCTCTCTCTCTCTCTTTTACTTAAGGAATATATCAATATTAAATATTCTGTATCGATAAGAAGAAGCAATTTGTTCTAGATCGTTTATTTCTATTGACGTATCTGACGTATTAGTGCACAAATTCATTGAATGACACTGACCCCATATGTGTGTACCTCTCTAGGTCAAATATATTCGCGAAATGTAAATTACTGCTGATGCAAACAGACAAAGCAGAAGAGTTCAAACATTGTGAAGTTAAAGATGGTTTCCTAATTAGAGAGGCAATGCGTTAATTTGATGCTATATATGTCAATACGATGGTCAGCAATGCGCAGTTTTCTAAGATGAACTTACAGTTCAAACTTACATCTGCAAAGGTTTTCAGGTGATCATGCCCTCGACCATCAAGGAGATGAATTGATTTTCACTACCTGTACGCATAGTGTGCGCCTTGTAAGAAAACAAGTGTCAAGAAGATTGAAAACATGAAAGAGTACAAAATCTTGTAAATTCTCCTGACGACTTATATATGCACTTAGAAAAATATTTGGTTTCACAGTCTATGGACCGTTTCAATTTGTTATCTTCTACCTCACCGCTAGGTTATCCGCATTCGTATCGAGAGACAAGGAGCTTCAAACTCTTTTAAGCTGATTCCCCTACTCACCACGTTGACTTTTAAGTCAACTATTATCAGCATCGATGGTTGTATTTAGCTTTATATGGTATTGGTTGAGTCAGTAAAATCTGATTCGGTGTTTAATCGAGTATACAAATAAAAAGGGTTGGATCATTACATCCTGTATAAAGCATGGCACGCTCGAATTAGAAAAGTTTGCTCTTGTTGTGTGCATATTTATAATGTTTGTCTGTTTTGGAATCGTTCCACTATTTTTTCAAAATTTGTCATTTATTTCAAAATTGTATGTGTGATGATGCTTAGGAATTTGAAAATAAGATAATATTGTTTTTAGTCAGAAAACCGAATTTTCGCGCAATATTTGAATATGTTTTATTATCATTACTTATTATTATTATTATTATTAGTAGTAGTAGTAATAGTAGTAGTAGTAGTAGCAAACTCAGCTATGTAGATTGATGCAGTATATTGCTCTGACGCCAATGAAGAAAGAGAACAATTACTGAACCATGTGTCCTTATTACATATGCATGCAAACTTTAACCTCTTGCACGATTATTAGTCGTTACCTTCCGACTGCGATTATTATCATTAAGACAGCTCTCTTCAGCTTCCGATTGTTATTATTGTCGCCAGGACAATACTTGCCACCTTCCGATTGTCATTATTGTCGCCAGGACAATACTTGCTACCTTCCGATTGTCATTATTGTCGCCAGGACAATACTTGCTACCTTCCGATTGTCATTATTGTCGCCAGGACAATACTTGCTACCTTCCGATTGTCATTATTGTCGCCAGGACAATACTTGCCACCTTCCGATTGTCATTATTGTCGCCAGGACAATACTTGCTACCTTCCGATGGTCATTATTGTCGCCAGGACAATACTTGCTACCTTCCGATTGTCATTATTGTCGCCAGGACAATACTTGCTACCTTCCGATTGTCATTATTGTCGCCAGGACAATACTTGCTACCTTCCGATTGTCATTATTGTCGCCAGGACAATACTTGCCACCTTCCGATTGTCATTATTGTCGCCAGGACAATACTTGCTACCTTCCGATTTTTATTATTGTCGCCAGGACAATACTTGCTACCTTCCGATTGTCATTATTGTCGCCAGGACAATACTTGCTACCTTCCGATTGTCATTATTGTCGCCAGAACAATACTTGCTACCTTCCGATTGTCGTTATTGTCCCCAGGACAATACTTGCTACCTTCCGATTGCGATTATTTCTCAAGTGGACAGCTGGCTGTTTGGGGAAGTGTACACGGCCAAATGATGCTTTACAAAAGTGTACTCAAGTTAAATAACGTTAATCATTGTGAGAAGAAAAACACTCTTTCGTGTCCAAATTCGAAATTTCATCATGGCTATCGAATATATTACACAGCATAAACGTATCAACAATTGAAAAGTTCAACTTACATTGACATGTAACAATTGAAGTGTAATATTTTGTAGTGGCATTTGCCTGGACGGAAAGATATCAGACAAGTGAAGTTACCATCTACTTGTCACCCGTACCCTTTTCAGAAATAAATTTCAAAGGTGACAAATGACACAAGGTTATAACTTTGGCATCTGTAGGGTAGGAGAAATATTCTCCTTAAAACCAACAAAAATAAAATTCACATTAAAAAAAATTAACGAATACACATGTTCTGAGTCCAATTCTGGCCCACATTTTTTGTCTCACCCTCAGTTACAGAAGCATATTGATGCAAATTTAACGAGTGTAAGGAATGTAACGTGGCATTTTCTTGCTCCGTGTTCTATTTCTTTGTATTTCTAGGACTTTTAAACATTTGCTTGTTTATCATTTTCATAGAACTTTTATCTTTACAATTGACTGTAAAATTCCACTTGTCTTTATCTTAAAACAAAAAATTGTATATGTCGGGTATCTTTGCTAACTAGCTTTTTCCAGAAATAATTCGAAATCTTACTTCATGAATAGTCTTAAACATTTTCACAATAAAATGAACCCGTTACACCAGTAAAGAAAATAAGGATTTTAAACATAAAATTAAGTAATATATAATTGACAAAAATATTTCTTTGATTTGTTATCCAACCAGACTTCTCTTACCAAATGTAGATAGTGGATAAAAGATGCTTCATGAAAAAGTTAATGAATCTATTAATGTTTCTCCTCCCTCTTTTAAAACTATGTTTGAACCGAAAGAAATCACTGAAAATGGGGAGTTGATCCCATTACACTTGTAGCTTATGAGTCTGTGCTTTCCAGTGTTCTATCTGGAAAGGCCAGCAGATTTGACAACATACGTTATAAACAGGATGGTGGTACCACAATCAGGATTTTTCATTTTGGTTACTCTGTACAACTCAGTGTTATTCGGGCACATTCCCGACAAATCAAAAGAAGTTCTCATCAATGAACAAAACAGTGATAAACAATTATAGGGATGTAATGCTTCTTCCAGTTATCTGAAAAGATGTCCTTAGAAAGACTGTATGCTGATTTAAAAACTAGTAAGTTTTCAATTAAAGAACATGGGTTTTGTGGCTGGGGTGCAATATATATTTTCAATGAACGAACTGGTTATGCCATTGAAAGCCAAAGTAAATAGAATGCAAGTTTTGGGGTAGTTTGTTATACTGAGAAAGCCTCTGACAGTGTATGTCATGGTGGCTAATTTCATAAATTATTTCATCTCGGTATCAGTCACAGAATTGTTACTTGTTTAGGCTCTGATAAACAGTAACAAGAAACTGTAAAGACAACAAGTAATTTATTTACCTGGAAAAAACAATACAAAAAATGAGGAAAAGAACTTAGGGTTTTAAGAACAAATCCAAAGTTAATCCAAGAATAATCAAAAAATTATTAAATTAGAAGTCCTAATAACAAAATGAACCACTGAATTTGAGTTCAAGCCCTGATGAAAATCCAAAATAGAAGGCGATGACGTATACTATAGCTGGTACAGTGCTGTTGTGACTCCATTTCTTTGTTGTTCCACAGACAATAATATTCCGATGTTTGATATCCGAATAAAATTTAAAGAAATGTCTTTGTCCTAGAATTCTGTATGAGTTCTAAAATATTTC
Organism: Sinohyriopsis cumingii; assembly: GCA_028554795.2. Taxonomy (NCBI): domain Eukaryota; kingdom Metazoa; phylum Mollusca; class Bivalvia; order Unionida; family Unionidae; genus Sinohyriopsis; species Sinohyriopsis cumingii. The sequence goes on along the minus strand of CM068827.1, from coordinate 140,801,826 downwards.
CAGGAAAACGAATTAATCTTTTAGAATCCAAATAATGTGAATAAAAATTAAAATGTAACTCCAAACTGGTCATAACAAAAAAAAAATCTTGATATCAAGTGTTTAAACACCCAACCGACTAAATTCTCTCTCCACATCGGTATAAAACCGAATACTGCGCAGAACAGACGTCTGGATGAGGGTCAACCCTCCGGTAAAACCAGTATATCTAGAATATCGTAGAAGCTATGGACGTTCAAAGTGATGTAGTCCCACTCAGCCTCGATTTCACTATTATCAATCACACATTAAGAATTTTTATTTAAAAAAGTTGTTTACTCGAACTGTTAATAATTTTTAATCAAGGCCAGGTACTAGGTCAGCATTCAGATACAAGGTTATATTTTTAGGTGTTGACGACAAAACAGTCAGGTCAAACTAATTTCTGGAAAATATCAAATTCCAGTAAGCAAAATCACATTACTTTAACATTTAAAATAATTTAAAACTTACAAACAGACAATTAAATTAAATCAAATATAAATTAAATCAAATATACATAATAGAATATTGTTTGTACTGTCAATTTATACACAAACATGAACAGCAAGGTAACCTTCCAATAACAATTTCTAACCGATTTCGATTGTTGAAAGGCTCTACACTATAATTATCACTGATCTGCTCGATGTTTTAACGACATGTAACTTTAACATTGTGTTGCGTTTGTCATAATGTAACAGAGGAGAAGCTTATTCTGAGTCTTTCAAAGGTAGGCGTGGATCACTTACTCAAGATACTTTTTGAGTACGCAATAAAGTGAGTATTTGGATACACTTCTAAAAATGTAACATTAATGTTTTTAATCCAAGGTTGTCCCACTACCAAAGAAGAAGCTATGATGATGTTGAAGAAATTGTATCATGTAGACATTTAGGCGTTAATGCATCTATGTGCAACAAAATAGATACTAGGGTAAAAGAGGTTAAGGATAAGCAAGCTCGCTCTTCATCTTTATTGATAATGAAATTAATGAGTAATGTTTTCACGGCGAGCATCTTTTATGAAACTATTGGATTATCAAGCGCCATGTATGATATGTATATATATTGAGAGAGAAAGAGAGAGAGAGTGATTCGTCGATTTTGCATTGATGACATGCAAGGAATATCAAGATATCAAAGAACTAACATTGCATCGAATTTATTTGGTTCTTTAACCACTGAAACCTTCATAGATAGGCATAAATTCTTTTTCCTGTAGCAAATGTGTAGACGACCGGAGGTCTTAATAAATTCTTTTTTCCTGTAGCAGCTGTGTAGATGGCCGGAGGCCTTAATAATTTCTTGGAGCAACTGTAAAGACTGACTTAGGCCTAGATTCCAAAGCACGTATTTTTTCATCACCTATTCAACTAATAAAACCCAAGAGACGCGATAATGCAAACTGGGTTTATTTCAGACATTTATATGCTGGTGAGAAAATGTAATTCAAATGAAATTATAGAATTGATCATATATTCAAGGTCGTCTCCTTTTCCGAAAAGGTATTTAAGAAACGGTTCACTCATCACGGTGCTGATATGTAATGTGTTTTGAAACTCCTGTTATGCTTTAAGTGTCATTAGATCAGTTTGTATACATTTATCTTATAAATTAGTTCATTTTAAACCATCAAGGTGCAAAATAATGAAGAGACTATGCATATTTACCTAACGCTTATTTCCATGCTGGAGGTATTTTTTGCATTAATCAACTTTGTTAAATGTGGTATTTGTGTTTGATATTTGATATTATTGCTAAGTTTTTGGCTGTTTACTCTTTATGTATTTGTATGGCTGATTGTACTCATCGTACAATGGAGGAAATAAGTCTCTCTCTCTCTCTTTCTGTCTCCAGAACCAAGGATTAACACATTTCTGTACCATGTCTGGCAAAACCCTTTCAGAGGCAGACATTTAAAACCAAAAACATATGGAATTTCAATCGAACATTTCTCTAGCTAGGATCGTCCTGGTGTTGTTGATGAAGTTTTGGCACTAATAAACATAGGGTTTAGTTGAGTTACATCGTCCTGGTATTCCTGATGAAGTTTTGGCGCTAATGGCTACAGGGTTCAATGCCGTCAGAAGATGAGGAATCTACACACATTATTAATATAAGGACTGAGAATTCCGGATGGAAAATATTACGTTTTTGCTGTATATTGATGAAGCTGATCGATTTTCGAAAACCTCTTGTCAAAGATCATCAAAGTGTAGTCTTCAAAGCTACGACGACTAAGTGATTAGCGTGACAGAAGGGTGCTGACTCATGTTCTGCCCTGACTGGCAGGTTTGGCCGCTGTGATGTGGCTCCGGTCAAGCCTCTTACTTCAAGTGTCTTAACGCGATGTAACTTTTCATATACTGATGTCCTGCCAAGCAGCAGCCAACTTGTTTTGGAGTGTGAGTTTGTCAGTTGGATTTTTAACGTAGCTTTAAGAATTTTTCAGTCAAATCGCTACGATGTCTGCAATATGACAGTTTATAGTGATGTCTAGCACTGGGACATCATGCCGCAGACATGTAGCATGATGTGCCAACCAGTCACATTATTCTGACACCAGACCGACCAGTCCTAACACTAATTTCTTAATGCTGACCGCCAAGCTAGGCAGCTGTTAGCACCATTTTTATAAGACTTTGTTATGAATCGGCCGGGGATCGAACCCACGACCTCCCACATCCGAGGCGGACGCTCTAACCACTAGGCCATCGAAGCGATACACGTTTTGGAGAATTCGCAAGCGACTCTCCAAATACAAGTGTTTGCTACTTGAAATATCAAAGCCATGTAACTTGAAGGACATGGTAGTAACAAGTGAACTTAATCCTAAATGAGTCTTAAAAAAATGTTTAACATTCCAAATATAAAAGTGATTCAGAAACTCAGTGTGGAGGTTCACTTGAAAATCAATTAATTTTCACAGACAAGCTAAACTTGGTGGCAAATAATACAAAATGACCTTCAATATATAGCTAATAAAAATTATAATTATCAATTATTAGATTTATAGCCTCAGGTAGACTTCTGTGTTAGAAAGGGTCCAGGTATTATAGCCTCAAACTGGAATTGTACATGGGACTGTTTAGACTCAATAGGAATTGACGTTACAGTAGTGGACACTGGCAACAATGTTGCAAGTGGCTGACCTCAATTGAGTGGAACACTGGCAACAATGTTGAAAGTGGCTGACCTGAATACGTTAGGTAAAGACTAATACAGTAGAGACATATATTACACATAGATGTAGATTGATGAACATCAATCTAACACACAAACAACTATACAACCGACTAAAAAATTAGGCAAGAAAACAAATCTTGGTTTTCTTCTATTTTTATACAAATCCCAAATATACTATCTATACAAATGTACGCGCACGCATACAAACATACGCCTTACTATCCACACAGAAGGGAAGGGTAAAAAACACAATATCTACTATCAAAAATACCCCAATATCAACTATCAAAAAACCCAATATCTACTCTCCACACAAACGTACGCACACGCATACAAACATACACTTTACTACCCACACAAATGTACGCGAAAGCATACAAACTCATACACACACATATATATCAGTAAAAGAGTGAGATTGTATAACTCCACTACTCCACATTCATACCAATCGGCAATTTGAAAAGTCTCTTTTCTAGAGATCTGGGTAGCCCTGAAAGGGGCTGTTTTTGGTGGACGGAGATTATGACAATCTTTTATGGTCTAAGATTGCGTCCCCATCTGGCGACAGGCTTTCCCACAGGAAAGAGAAGGAGAACTCTTTCGCGTCCACACGGCAGTCGACAAAACCTCTGTCTGGTTCCTGCTGTTGCTGCTTATGATCTCTCTTATGTACTCCTCCGTCCATTTTTCTTTTTCCTTCTTGATTTCCTCTCTGAAGACCTTTTTATCAGGTCTTTGGCCACTTTCAGCATCCTGACATTCTCTATCTCTTTAGATTTGGGTATCAGACTTTGCCTGACACCATGCAAATGCACGTAGGCTTCGTTCAGTTTAGCTAAATTAGAAGGCATCTTCATAGGTGAACGAGTCAACAATGGATGGTCAGACTGATTGGTTTTATATTGTTCAAGCGCGGACGCGATAGAAAACATCCCTACCATTATTTGGTTAAGTCGTAACGCTATGATAGTTTGATTTTAGGGTGAGGGATAGAGAGAGGTCAAAGAGCATGTATAATGAAAATATTGAAAACAAACGACAAATATATTTGTTCAAAACAGAAGATTTCTTATTCAAACAACTAACAACCAATAATTAATAATAAAACATTTTTTCAAAGAAACAAACGAACAATGTTTCAAATAAAAGAAACATATTATTTGCAAGGTTGACAACGTTGTGAAGTGAAGTGAGATTTCTACTGATGGCGGTAATTGAGTTATTGATGTACACTACGTTTTCTAGCTAAAGACAACAGATAACCATAATGGTCACAAAACCATCGATCTACTTTGTCATCGTTTCTAGAAGAGTGACTAAATGTTCTAAAGAATATCCAAGACTGCGTTGATTAAGAAAATATACACAATATTGTCCACACACCATGGAATCTGTGCCTTGTAATTTCACATTATTGAATTGTATCATCTTGGCATTTCTTCTCATAAAGTCGATAATGTCGTCTTCCAAAGATGGTAATCAGTACTAATCAAAATACTCCACACAACCCTCTTTAGGGAAGTAGACAGCTACACAGTGGGTTCCTGGGAGATGACTGTCGTCCGTGTTGATTACATAAGCTTGATGGTCTTGAGGTTTGCGATGATGCAGTTCATCTTTAGCACATACTGCTGAATTCCAAGAAGCAGTGTACAAACTGTGGTTCAGAGGTAATAAAGTTCTCATGTATCCATTTTTTGTGTTGTATTTTATTATCACAGGTAATGATAAGTCATCATTTCAATCCTGACTTTATGCTTGCAAATTGCAGACATGTAACCGTTTCTTCCCTTCGTCTCCGCACTCTGAGCCAAGACAGCTTCGATACGATGGATCTCTAGAGCCATCAATGGAGGGGAGAAATGATCACGCAAGTCTTTATACCAAAGATGCAACACGGCTTCTTCCCAGATGAGACCACAAGCGTCCTCTAGATACTCGCCCAATTTTTGTTCTTGACTCATCATCAGGAATTTATCGTGTTGAATTTGACTGGGATGATCGTTTTGACATCCACAGCAATCTTTCTTGATCGCTTCCGTAATTTTCTGCCGCGTGTATTGCGAGCTCGAGACTAAATGTTTGTTCTGACGACCTGGACCTCATCACCACATCCTCTTCTTCCTTGCCTTGGGGTTCTGCTACCTCGGTATACTCCCATTGTGTTTCCATAGGTTCTCCACCATTCAAAGAGGGATAAGAGTCTCCCATAATTTCTAATAATCTATAATGACTTCTCTCAAACTGTAGCTAAAGATGAGGAGGTATTCACCGCTGGATGAGGAGTTCCTGGGTTTCCATTGTTGCATCAAATAAGGAAGAACGGAAGTCAAATTGGGCTTGGCTGGCATCACTAGCAACGAAAAAGTGGAAGAACCTGAGGCTATTAAAGACTCGGTCACCATCGCTGTTGGTCGTGGCCTCTTGCTGTAACAAAGCTGTTTTCTGGGGTCTTTTCTGGGGACTTTTTCTTTTTCTGTAGGATTTTCTTTTTATGTTGCTGTGACCTGGTCTTGGGACCACTGCTCTTTTTCTTCTTCTGGGTCTGTTTGGCTTTCTTGGAAATGGCTTTTATTTTGGGGAGGACTTTGGGGACATTTGTATCCCATTTTAAGAGGAAACGAATAATGACATCTCGTAGAGAACCGCTAACTCCAGGTTTCAAAATCATTTGCTTTCTGGTTTGAGTGTCGATGCGAGGATCGGCCATTTGCATCAAGGCTACTTTGTTTCTCTCAAAAAAGCGTTTGGTTTGATTTGGAATGTGAATGATGTCTTGCAGTAATTGATGTGCTGTCACTTTAAACCATCGTAAGACTTCTTTCAGACGTCATGTTGACACTGTGTAAGAGAGACCCAAAGTGGTCGAGGTTTTTATAAATGTTTTGTTGTTGTTAAGTCGACGAAGGGCATGTGTACACGACAGGCCCTCCATCTTGGCATCAATTGTTAAACAAATGGGTACGAAATCGCAAGTAATCGGGGGGAGAGGTTTTTAAATCCACTAGCAAATATGCGTGTAGGGTTTGAGTGGCATCGTCGTACGCATGAGTCAGACAAGGCGTTCCTAACTGTTTGGCTAAGACTTGCACTTGCGATTTATCTCTAGGGTTTTTAAACAAGACCACTTGATGAATATTGATAATGATGGTGCAATGGGCTTTAGATTCCTGTAACACATTTTGGGTGATGTAAATGACACTGGCATTACGATGATGCCCTTTGCGCGTAAACCAGTTTAATTTCTTCTTCTCCTAACATGTCGTCGAAAATGACCAGATGGGTTTGACTGGGGTCAGACACGATCCCGTTGTCTTCGCCAGGAATGCTTCCATCACCTTGACTTCCTCACAAGAGACTGTACGGCAATTGCCACTCTTTGTAACACCACACGATCCGCTAAGGTGGACGATCGATCAAATGATGTTTATGTTCAATCAAACATGTGATGAATTCGTTTTTGCCTGAACCGCTAGGTCCGGCAATTAACATGTTAAAGGGATATCAGAGAGACAAGGACTCCCAACTAGCACGATCTAAGTGTTCGTGGATGACTTTGAACGTGGAGGAAGAGGGAGCAGAGACAGCAGAGTAGCCATAATGCAGGGAATATCACTTTTGACACAAAGACAAACAAGACATGAGTTATTATACTTTTTCAGGACACGTTTATTTCAACACATGTTTAAAATGGAACAACACCAAACACAACAATACATAAAAGCCAAATGGTTAAGTACAGCGTTAACATACACATCAAAACGATCAAAGTGGAATATAAACAAGTCGCTGTACAACATGTTTCTGGTAACAAAGGTGTCCTATGTACAGTGTATAATATTCTTATAGTCTCTTAGTGTCATCCCATAATGAGTCTTTGTTTACTTTGTAAAAGAGCTTAGTTTAAAAATGGAGAAATGATTTTGAGTTTGCGTTTCACTTGTATTATGACTAACTCTCGGTAAATGCGGTCTCTCAACTCTACAGGCAAACCATAAAAGTTCTCCTGTAAAATATCCATCCAGAGAATACTGAGATCGTCCTACTAAAGGTAGGTAGTGACAATGACGAGACCATCGAGCATGTTCCAGGTAAGCCGAATCTTTCTGCTCCCACTTGTGAAGTGACACACCGCAACTGAAGCACTTGACTTTATCCCCTTGACCCAAGTAGATAAATCCTGCTTTGGATAATCTTCGGGAGTGGGTCCTCCCAGATATTTAGTCCATGTTCCTTGGAACGTTTGAAATCGCCTTTCAAAGTCGCAGTATTCATGCAAATGCACATTGAAACGAATATTTGTCTTTCACAGGTTCATTTCGATGAGGGTACCATGAAATCCGCAGTAGTTTACTTAGGGTTGGATGACATCCGTAGGGTGGTAGCTGCATGGTTTCATGACGAGGATGATATTAACAATGAAAACCAGTAAAGTGATAAGGTGTTCTGTAACGAATGGCATCGCGTTCGCATCGGGCTGGTTTGATACGCACAGCATCACTTTCCTTGGTAGGTATAGTAGTAGTTGTAGAAGTCATAGCAAAGTTCACATGATGTGGTACTATATCGCTGAGATCGCAGCGTACGGCATCCTTGCAATCGGAAGACACAGCAATGCACTCCACCTGAGGCTCCCAGAGCATGAATGATGTTAGTTTGAAAGTATTCATCTTTCTCGATTGACGTTGTTAGTTGCAATGAGCTTTCGATCTTGGACGTTTTTGCCCTTTATATGCTGACCAATATCGGCGTGTCCGTACGGTAAAGTGAAGTGGTTGGGAAGCCATACTCGCTTCTGGTTCATGATCTGATACACTTTTTCAAAATGTCGACTGACGATTTGGTGTGTGGCTAAACGTACAATAGTGTGGGGTTCCTAGGTGGCCACTTGAAAGTTTTCGTCTTGTCCAGACTGCGAGGCTTCTTTCAGCACGTCAAAGTTCACAACTCGACTGGTGCGATAATTGAGAGTTAATCCGTTCACTTTAGATTAAGTGTGCACTTCTCCTTGTTTGTCTCGGTATTCCTAGGACAGCCACGAGCAAAACTTAGAATCTTGTTGTAGGGTACTCATCCGTCTTGACTCCTAAACGGTCTCCTTCGATGTCAGGGTGGCGTTGACCCAGGCGATCGACGTAGATGCAACTGTCCGTGTCAAAGTACAGGACGCGATCTCCTAAAAGTTCTAAAACTTCGTACAATTTTAAGCTATTCTGGGCTGTCACGTAAGCCGCAATGATGACTTTCCAAATTGTCAGCTTCTTCAAAGTCCAGTTCTTCTTCGTTATTGACTAAGATCAAGTCCTCACGAAGGACGTCCACGGGTTTCAGTTTTGTCGTGAATCATCTGGGAGTAGCGGGTAGGTTTGGAGAAATGCTCAGTCTTGGGTTAACACGGTCGCTGTGCTATTGTGCCACACAAACAATTTAACATCGCTTTGGCAAACGTTCGCTTTCCTTCGTTTTCTTTTTTTCACGTGGTCTAAAGTGATGCCTTCCTGCTTCCAATATTTCTCTTTGAATTTATTTTGGTCTTCAGGAGTGTGGCACTAGGAAGGAGAGCCGCTGTATTCTTGTTTCAATTTCAAAGAGGCATCCACGTAATCTGCGAAAATGCATTGCTGGGTCTCGTTGACCTTTTGGTGTGTCTTGGGAAAGTGGTAAATTTCGTACGTTTCTAACAGTTGGTATCCCAGGTCGAGAGCTTTGAACAATTCTACGCTGACCCATGTTCTCGTCAAGGCGCGCTTTATTTCGGTGTCCTGACAAGGTCGGTATTGGTTGCACATTTCGGCACAAGTATACCACAAGGGAAACATCAGTTTTCCTTGGTAATGGTGAGGTAAAACGGGATGGTACGACTCCGTGGGAGGCAAGACTATATATGTAATCAATCCTTCGTATTGTCGAATGTTGTTCAGCGATTGCAGAAGCCCTACAGGAAGGTGACAATATCTAGACACGTAAGGATACAGCGAACACACGTCCAAGTATTTGATTTCTTCTCCTTTCTCCTCGTCGGTGTGGTACAGCAAACGTGTGGCATTCGTCCGTCCTCCGTACAAACTATTTCGCGGGTTCAGAGGGTCCACCAGCTTGTAACTTTCCACGATGCGTTTAAACTGGGGATGGGCTTTCAAACGATAATCGTACTCGTGTTCCCACATTTCCATCACTTGGTATCCTTGCTGTTCTGACTTCAAGCGTCGCTGACAAGTGGCATCGTACAAGTCTTCTATGGTCCGTTGTAAAAACAGATTTTTAGTGTCAAGTTGAGGGTAGCAGATGGGACATCCGTGAAATAATCATCCGTTAAACTCGTACAAAATCTTGGGCTTTTCTAAGTCCTAGCCATCCACCGAATACCGTCCGATGGTCTTTTTGCCTCCACCGTTGCGGGCATGTTGAATGCATTTGTCTTCCTTGTCGCACAAGTAATGTAGCCAGCGTAAGGTTTTGACCGAGTATCGACGTTTGACAAAGTTAGTCGCTTGAGGTCTGATAATAGCCAGGGTGTCTTCGGGCATGAATCGTTGGCGGTATACTAAGGAACACGCTTTGGCAATGGTGCAGGCTTCTTTCAAATGTCTACGTCGGATCGACAATACTGGTACCAAGCGTAGAAAGCTTCTCGTTGTTCGGTTCGCACGTTGTCGGGTTGTCGGGGTCGTAGTAGTGAGCATCAGACAAATGAGTTAGAACGGCGTGTAGATTGCCTTCGGTATTGAAAAAGTGCGCGAAATAGCCTTTGATTATTTCTGTCATTCCAAACATTTTAGGCATTCGGCTCAAAGGCAATGCCATGTAACTCATCAAATCTTTAAATTGCACTTGCCCCACTTGCATGGAAATGATTTTGGCTCCATTCAAAGTCACTTTGGGAAGTTATGTACTTTGTTCTGTATAGTACCTGAGAAGAAACTTGTCCATCATATCCCGAGAAATCATGAGCCATCACCGTGACATGGCGATGACAATCTCCGTAACGTTTGATGTCCTCTTGGCTGAACGTCTCGTCGATAGGGTCTAAGATCTATCGGGCAAAATCGGCTAGCGTGTTAGGTCACCGAAAGATTTTTTCACGTCCTCCAGGAATCTTGCTGCATTGAGGGCAATGACTTAAGATAGGGTTTTGGATGCAATTCTTGCACGCTCGGTGAGCCATGCTAAAATTAGGAATGTGAATGCTGGTCTTTTGTATGCATTCGAAATCAAAACTATTAAATTCCCTTTCATCTTCCTCCTCAGGTTTGGAATATTTTTTTAATGTCGCAATCGTGTTCCAAGTTCACGATCTGGTGAAAAATGTGACATCGTTTCTTTTCTGGGCATACATGAGCCTTGGCATTATTGGTACCTATGCCTTGTCCACAAGTAGGGAACAATCTCAGGAGTTGACAACCACTTTTCGTCTGTGAACCTTGCGTCTTCATATGTAGTTGGTAACAGGTTGGATCGACAAAAGGTCGCTGTCAAGCAGGGCAATGCACTCGTTATTGTCCTTCGTCCCGACAGGGTTAAGAGGCCAAATATCCAGAGCAAGGCTTGTGTTGCTCACGATTGTTGTAGCCATAGTCACATTTTTCATAGTAATAGCTGTATCCCAGGAATCCGGTGATACTGGAAATGGCATCGAAATGTTCATCGTGTTGATATACGTGACCGTATTTTCCGTCTTTGAAATCTTTGCCCCGAAACAACAGAGGTGATACTCCATTTACTCGACGCCAGTGCACTATCATGCATTGTTTTCATTACTGATTGACTCGTTTTCATTTCACTCCACCACTCGCCACCCGACCGCAAAGCTATGAAAGCCGAAGTGGGCATGGTCATCCATGCCAAGTAGACAGCTGTTCCAGTAAGAGACACCTTGGCATTTTCTGACAAACTGGAAATCATTTAATGTACAAAATGGATTCACTTACACACAAAACACCAACAGCACAAAAGTATTGAGTTATAACGTAGTTACGCATTCGTTCAATTTTTTTAAGGTACTGTAAATAACGTGTCAATTAGTCATATTCAAGCTAAGAAAATATATTATTAACAGAAGGTAGCTTGTGAATCTTTTTCGTAAATGGATTAACACTTTTGCTTGCATTAACATTGTGATGTAATGTCATCACGTGATGCAGTCGCTTGATGTTTTCGTTTACATGAATGAAATTCACAATGAATGCTGTTGCGACCCATCCAATGATAGTTCACAGAAAATGCCCTAGATGCATTGCTATCATAACATCTCCAAAGGGTTGTAGCAGCTCAGACTAACTTCACATCTTAAGTCTTTGTGTATGAAAGCTAGTATGGTCAACTGCATCAAAGATAAACCGAAGGACCTAACTTTGGCTGGTAGCCATTAATTTATGCAATATGTTAGTGCCACAATACGAGTTCGATTTTTTTAAACAAATTGTCTCGATACTCGGTTTTGTTCAAGAAATCTTCATCGTCACAAATCGCAAAGTTTCAACACAAAATTACAATCATAGTCCTTACTGTAAACTATATTTATCTGCTAACCTCATCATGAAAATACCAAAAAGATTCAGGTCAAGATACAAGGAAAGCTGAGCAACAGCCTTTGGCTTGTTTAGAGCTCACGCCTCATTAACAACAAGATTTAGTAACATGGTCTGACTGACGTGATGAAAAAATGAAACTACACAGGCAATTGCAAAAACTGAAAGAAGCTAATGCAGTACTTAAGGATAATTATACATAGACTATTGTAATATATATATATATATATATATATATATATATATATAGGTTGTAATTAAGCAAATCTGATAGCAGAAAGACGTTATTACTTACCAACGGACAAAATGTGAAAAATACTGACGCTGACTTGACGGGAGCAGTGACTTCTGCTTCCAACTCACTGAATGTATGTTTAGTAGAGGAAGATCCGTACCAGAATCATATCAAGAAACTGTAAGGAGATAAAAAGGCTGGACAAATTCCTTAGATGATATTATGACTATATGGACTGCGTTAAATAGTACAATTTTAGCACATCTTCAACAATTTTTGTTTTCACATTTAAAATATGACAGAACTACTGTAAATGAAAAAGAATGTTTTAATGCATTTTATTTAATCAAGAAGAGTTTTTTGCGATTCTAATCCAACTTGTATATTGATAATCGTTTCATTTTATTTTTTCTGTTATTTTATGTAAATTTAATTATGCGCAGAAAATATGGAAACAAGGAAAAGGCTGAGATAATACCATTTATCCCGACCTAGCGTCCAGACAACCTCAAAGTAGGTAAAATCATCGGGAAACACTGGCCCATCGTGCAATCGTCGGACGCACTAAAGTTAATCCTCCCTAACAAACCTGTAGTCGCCTACCGGAGACCAAAACACCTCAAGGACATCCTAGTCAGGGCGAACCTAACGCCAATCACTAATCAAGACCACCCTAGTCAATCTGGCCCCTGTGGCGATAAAGGTGCAAAACCTGTCAACATATGACAGAGACCAGGACATGTTCTAGCACAGTGACTAGAGAAAAATTAAACATACATGGTCCATACAAAACGTTCAAAACAGAGATGTCATTTATCTCATCACATGTAAGATCTGTAGCCTTCAGTATGTCAGAGAAACTGAAAAGCTACACAAAAAGATCAACCTTCATAGATCTGACTGGATGACAAAGAAGCTGTACAAAAGCCCTGTCGCAGAACACTTCTCCTCCCCTGGACACACTTTCAGTGATATAACACTTATTGCAATTGCTCACAATCCCAGCTGGAGTCCCCAACCCAGGAAAGAAAAGGAATTTTACTGGATACGCCGCCTTAGAACATTTAAACCAAGAAGACTAGAAAAAGACAGCTATGCACAAAATAAAATTATCTTTTGCAGCTGACACATTTTCTTTTAAATAATTCACTAAATTTGCTTAGTAGCCTATGACTACTATAACAATGAAATATCCGGGATATAATGTGCACTTACATAAATTTACATAATTTATTATTATAATTAACAGATGTCGTTATGGTTCATCAATTTCTAGGTCAATACAAAATATTTTACAGTATCAGCAACAAGCTGAAATAAACTAGTTGACACATAATAAAGTTAAAGGTTCAAATCCTGTAGAAACAGCGATGTAAAGTTTCGCAAACATAACCTGTTTTCTGTTTTATTTGTTTGTCTTGTCTATGTTTTGTATTTGCCTTTGAAAAAGACTCATTAAAGAGTCGAAAGCGCTCAGGCTAGCTAGATACTAGTTTCGCACTGTTCGTTGTCAGTTTATTGTATTTATCTTAATCAATCCCTAACATACGTGAGCCCTTGCTGGATCCAGTGCACTTGAAAGGATTGTTGTTCGCCATATGATTTGTATGGAAAGTTATATATATATATATATATATATATATATATATATATATATATATATATATATATATATATATATATATATATATATATATATATATATATATATATATATATATATATATTCTGGTACCCTGTCGTACTTATACATTTAATTATAATATGAGCGGTAGCTACATAGGGGCCGGGAAGAAGGCTAATATTGATCTAGAAAGGTTTAATGGCACCCTGTTTATTATCATGGGCAAGTCGAAGTATTCATTAACAGAATGTACCGCTGTCACGAACAACAGAGCTACATTACGAGCATTCGTACACTCTGTCAAAGCCTACTCTTTTTAAGTGGCGTAAACACGTGCAACTTTGAATTGTTATGTTGTGCAGTATTGGAATGTCTGTCAAACAGACTATTTGTAACTTTTTCCTTGTCCATTGCATGTTTTTGTTCACATAAAAATTGCATTTACATAATACATATGCGCTATCAGATTTGTGTTTGCCTGAATTCCAAATCGCTAGGGAAGCCACGTGTAGGGAGGACTTACCCCATTTGTAACATTTACCCAGATTTAAAAAAAAAAAAATAATTGGGTAAAGCAGACGAATCGTTGAAAATACACCCTTTGCAGTCTTTTCGCAATTTATTCATGTAGGGCTAGGGAAAAGTGAAGGCTGAACATGATATATGTTTCAATTCTGTGGATAAACAGTTATTTTCAACACAAAGCATACCAAACGTTACTTGCAGTGACTTTGTCAAATGTGAATGAATACAAGAAAACAATGGGGAAAAAATTATATACGCAGAATTACGTGTAATAAAAGTTACAATGGGAGGCCGTCCATTTAGTACGTACGCATGGAGGGGAGGGGGCTTAGCCAAATGCATATGCATGCGTATGGGGGAGGATCTACTGATAATGTACGTACGCATAGGAAACGGGAGGGGGAAACCTCCACAATAACAAGCACCTGTCTAATACGTAACCTGTTCGACTGGTTTCAGTCAACGTTTGAATTTTAGCGGACACTAGACAAACTTTTACAGTTACAATTATTTTATTCAGCCAGATATTCAACGTCGGTGGACTGTCTGTTTTATTAAACAGGTTAATATTATTAATCCTTGATCGTTTCTGCGTGGATTAAATATAGGCCGTTTAAAAGAATTGGGGTGGGGGGTGCGTCAAGCGTATGTACGCAGGTGAGAGAGGTGTAAAAAAACGTACTCATGTGTACAGGAGGGGGGTCAAGCTCATGCTAAATGGATGACCCCTAACTAACTGGACAATTTCAGAAGTTAACATAGCATTTATGAAGTGACTATTTGGGTTTAAACGTTAGCAGAAATCATTGATATTACCAGAGACTGTAGCGAAATGGAATCGTCTCCCTACAAGGAAAGATAATCAGTTGAGAGTCATACATGCTGTAGGTTACAAACGTGATGTCCAAATATGAAGACACGAGAGAGAGAGAGAGAGAGAGAGGGAGAGAGAGAGAGAGAGAGTTTATGATCGGTGGTACTGTTATTAAAGCAGAATAATGACTTAGATCAACTGTAAATATATTACAATATTTTAATTACCTCTTGTTGGTTCGTCATTTGGCTTAGTTTCTATTCCACATGAATGTCCATGAGCCGGTGCGTGAATGGCTTAGCGTTCATTTGAATGGCGTAGATAACCAAGTGTTTCTAGTGCTCTACTCTCTTCATTAAAACCATCTTTCATGTTTAAATCATAAGTATGTATTATATTGATTTAATCAATGTGAAGAAAAATAGAAACTAGAAAAAGAAAACAATCAACTTATTAGTATGCAAAGGTGATTGTGAATAGCCACAGAAGGCATAGAACTTCATTTTGTAGCGGACACACGCGGGGATGTGAGTTCATTCATTCAGTCAATACACAGCTGCCTGAATCTTAGCTCCGTTCAAAGGACAAATACATGTATTTGCATGTGATATAAATACAATATATGTATAGTATGTACGGTGTATCAATGATATAACACTCGTTGTATAAACTTTTTATTAAAAGTTAACATTGCAAGCTTCGTTTCCTTTTAATGGAAAATAATGTATACATCTGGTGGTATATCATTAGTTTCCCCCAAAACACTAATAATAGTTCCTCTATATCAATAATACTTGTTCCTGATAACATTAATACTATAGTTTCTCTGATATCACTAATACTAGTTTATCTGATATCACTAATACTAGTTTAACCGATATAAATAACACTAGTTACTCCAATATCACTAAAATAGTTTCCCCATTATCTCTAATACTAGTTTCCCTAATATCACGAATCCTAGTTTTTCCGATATCACTACTATTATTCTCCGATATCACTAATACTGGTGTAAGGATGCAAATTTCTGTCGATCTATGAAGAGCACATCAGCTTGTGCCAGAGTACAATTATTTAGATGTATGGGGACAGGTGCTTGTTAAATCGCTATTCTGCAATGCTTTCTAATGTCTGTGTCGGGAGAGGAAGTGATTCTTAATTAAGCCTTCGTTTATTTAGCATTCAAACAGACTATAAATGGGAAGGGTAACTTCGATTTTATATCGGAAATGTCAGATTTGAAATTGACCAGAATCAGGTTTGGAAATCTAGAAGTCAGGCTGACTGCAATTTTGGCGTCTTGTTATAAAAGGCGGTATATATATTTAATCCTGATTGGTTACGCTAAATAAGGAGCATGGTTCCCACACGACATTTCCTGGGTTTAAATTGCCCCCATCGAAAAATCTAATTAGTCTGCATTTTTCCTGCAAGAGTGAAAATATAGGAGACTTCGAGATTGAATTTGGAAGAAGTTCTCTCGTAAAACATTTGTCAAAGGGACCGGATGTGAGGAAAGTTGACGGACATGATTCGGCGGTAGAAGCGAACAAAGCTTGAAAGCACAAGGTATTTGCATCAATCTCATGTAATTCGTTGATACCAATATAATGATTTGCTTGCATTTATTTGCTTATATTTGCATCAATTTATTTGCTTAAATCCGTAGATTAATTCTCTTGATATGAGTATAACTGTGTTTGAGTTCATCTATCTGAATTAGTACAATGATCTTCTTTATGTAAGTCTGACGAATTGTTTGAATTTGTCTTCTTGATAGTTATAGAAATCTAAAAATTTCATGCATTACTTTAGTTTATATGAGTTACGAGAAACTGTTTGAATTAACCGATCTTAGATGATTTCACGCATGATAAAGACTTGAGTGTGTGTATTCGCTGAAAATAACGTAGTTAATGCATGTAATGAATTTCATTCATTCATTGTGTAGTTGAGATGAGAACGGAACCGTTATGTCTCGTGTAATATTAATGGGAATCAGTGATGAAAGAGCTATTAGGAAGTACATTAATCTTGTGAAACTAGGTTTGTTTATGGTCTGCCATGTTCATGTTTAGCTTGAACAGATAGCCTTTGGTATCTGTTTGAATTCCGATTGAACGATATCTGACATAACGAGAGGGGAGTAATGATCTATTCCCAGTAGAATAACTGACAGAAGATTTAGGTTGCTCTCTGTTTATTTTGAAAGGGAAAATAGCTCCACTGACGTATCCACTGAAGTATCTACTGACGTATCCACGTACTTACTGATCCAAGTATCTACGTATCTACGTTCTTACGTATCCACCTACCCACGAAAAGTTTGAGGGTCGAAAAGAGGCGAGACAGTAGAGATGATGGAGAAGGAAAAAAGAGAAAGAACCTAGTGGAACAACCACAGTGAAGATGGAGTTGACTGGAATAAGCAGGTTATGAAGTTGTACAAGGCAATGACTTCGATTGTTCACTCGATTATATGATGAACCAATTTTATCATTTAAAACAGATCTTCCTAATGTAATGTATCATCACAGTTGTTTATGTCATTGATTAAATTTTTGTTTGTTTATTCATGTAAAGGGGTTCGTGTCATTCTGTTCTATATATCTATTCAGATCTCTATTTATTCAACCTATAAGTTTCACGCTTTATATTAATATTTACTCGATCCGGGCAATAACACCGAGGGTGATTATCTAGATAACGAGAACCGAATAAAGCGGACACCTGGTAAGAAGGTACAATCCGCCAATCAACACCACCCACACACCGCTACAACTAGTTTCAGATATCACTACTATTAGTTTCTCCGATATCACTAATACTAGTTTCTCCGATATCACTAATATTAGTATCTCCGATATCACTAATACTAGTTTCTCCGATATCACTAATACGCGTTTCTCGAACATTTAGTATATTATTGTTATCTTGCATTTGTTTTCGTTTTTGTCTTTTTTTCTATTTATGTTAACAATAATTTGCATTTCCATAAACATTTATCACATCAATCTAAAAAATCTTACAATGATGAAGAGAAAAATAAAGAAATCGTAAACTTAGCACGAACTATTGATATCTCTTAACTTAAGAAAAAGTACCATCTTTTGTTCTCCTTCCAGATGTGTACAATCCTTTCGTCGGCACGAATCGATAACTGAAAGTTGTAATTGTAAATGTCACAACTTCATTATGTGAAAAGTAAAAATACAATAGATAAGTGATCATAACCGGACTTGTATCAGAAAGTGTTTGCCTTCTCCAAATTTTAAAGGAAATGAGTAATGCGCATGTTAATCACATCCTATAATTTTGTACTACGTATTTATTAATAGAAAGGGATCCCGGATTTATTCTATCTACACGTGTCATGTTTTTAAAATTACGAAAACTTAAAATGAAATAGCAAGCCTATTTTATCACGAACATCTTTTGTAAGACTCTGTCTCACTGCACGTAAGACATCCTGGATTCGCTTTCATCATGTATGCTCTGTGTTACGTCTTATTTTGTGGATTTTCTCTGGGCTGCGTTTGCAGTTATTTTCTTCTTGTGGTGGTGATAAAGATAGTATTGTAATAGTGGTATTATTAGTCGGATTCAAATCATACCATCGGATCAAACCATTTGGCTACCGTGGTGTGTCCTGGACAAGGCACATTACTCCAAGTCCTTCGACACTTAATAATCTACTAGTGATGCTGTGCCGTAAAACACTAAACCAAAACAAAGTAACTACAGTACTAATAAAGATATGTAAATTGCCTTAAAACACCAAACCAAAACAAAGTAACTACAGTACTAATAGTAATATGTAAATTGCCGTAAAACACCAAATCAAAACAAAGTAACTACAGTACTAATACTAATAGGTAAATGGATCTAGGGTTTAACGCCATTTTTCAGCACATGATAGGCTATACATGGCGGCCAATATAACTGGTGGAGGAAGAACCCTGGAAAACCCAGGGAAGAACCACCGACCCACGAGAAACTACTGGCAGGCTTTCCCACGTACCCACGCTAGCCGAGCCTTGGACTCGAACCCACGCAGACAGAGGTGAGATGGCAGTGATCCGGAACGGTGAGCGCTTTAGACCACTCGGCCACTCGGGGCCCCGTATAGGTAAATGGAGCAGGACTAATAGATATTTGCTCACTGAATATTCCATTTTTCAATATTTTTTTCGTATAATTTAAAAGAATGGGAAAACAGACGCTAAAATAATACTTATTGACGAATTAACTATTAAAGTTTACCGTTGACGGAGTAATTAAGCACATTTAATAAAACATAAATCTGCAAAACGATTTGTGAGTTTACTGAAATTGCATAGCTGAACACAATTTAGATTTGAATACATACTACAGCTGATAAATTATTTTTTAAAAATTAAATTATAATATTCTGGCCGGGTGGTTCATAAAAATTCAGGCTGACTACATTTACGGATTTTGTTCGTCATTATACTGTTTTTTCGTCCAAGTACCAAAGAATAATGCAGAATTTTTAATTTTGTATTTATCAGAATTGCAGTATAATTTTACACCTATCAATTTTGTGAATTTCCACAACTATTTCTCACTTTATTTTCAAAATATTTCTGGTAAACATATAGCAAGCTAAGGCATGGTTTAGGAAAGACCAGAATGTGATCAGTTATTATATAGCTCGCCTCCAAGAAGACTTTAGTAATCTCCATCATCCGTTGCAGACATTAATTACCAATATCTCATTAAGAGAATATACAATAAACCTAATTATCAAGTTTCCTCATTCTAACATGAACAGCACCAACAAAATAAACTTTATTTTTCAACAAAGTCATTGAAGCGTGAAATATAGATGAAATGCAACATGCAAGAGTGCAAGAAACAATAACTGGGAGCTGCGGTAGCTCAGTTTGTAGTGTGTCGAACTCATAATCCAAAGGTCGCGGATTCTATACTCGCCCAGGCCAGACCGAATCGGCTGCATGACAACAAGTCACGTGCTTTATGAGCTAAACAAGGCAATTTAACCAAACCAGTAAAAATGAAATTTATGTCAGTGTAAACTTTTATGTTTTATAAGGGGATGAAGCTAGCAGTGATGCTTATCATCGTTATTGGCTAGCACGAACAAGGCCTGAACAAATGAACATCAAAGACAAAAATTAACCCCAGTCAGAGAAGCATAAAATATGAGCAATAATGACCTAACTTTGCAATGAGGACGTAGTGCACTTTAAGATGCATCTCCTGACTAGGTTTCATGATGGTATATTATCAGCATGTACTCAGTCGTTAAACTGAAATCTAGCTAACAGTTACCTTCTTTGTTGTAAGTGTGTATTACAAACAGAAATGCGTAAATCAACTAGTTTTAAGATGAAATAAACTTAAAACCCAAATTGTAACCAAAATCATTGTATCATATAGGGGACACTATGGCACTCAAAATGCATCCCCCTCACCAATGTTCATGGCTTCAGGTATGCACTAAGACTACAGCACATGCAAAAATTACTTGATGACAACTACAACGCCAAGTGGAAGTTTTTCCCAAGATATTGGATCGGATTGCAATTAAGGGCGTATAACCCCAAATTAAGTTTAAATATATACACATACACTCTATACGCTCCCCAATTTTACAAAAATTGTTTAAATATCCTTAAAGATTTCACAGAAAAGAACCCCAGTTTTGCTTTTGGCACTGCCCCCACCAAAACCTTTTATCAATTAAACCTGAAAAATTTCGTTCTAGAACCAAAAATCCACAAACTTTACACTATCGATTTCACTATGGTATGGAAAAATTTACACAATAAATTCCTCGACCCAATCACCAGAGATGTGTGTTTTAAAACCATTCACGATATTTTACCAGTAAATTACAACATGTTCCTCAAGAATATTTCCAAGTCCAAACTGTGCACGTTTTGCGGCGACATCGAAACAACAGATCACTTATTTTTTGAATGTGAGTTGGTATACCCGCTACAACGCCTTGTAATTAAATGGATCAAACAACTGTCACGAAATTCATTCAACACCTTCTACTCATTCTTAAAATTCGGTGTTCTCCCTAAAGAAGCTTCGTTCCCAGAGCCAGAATTCGAAAACCTTTGCCTCCTCTTATCAGCTGAATACAAATATGTCATCTGGTGCAAACGTGTTCGTGCCTATTTTTATAAGGAAACTGTCACATCCAACACCCTTCTCAACTTCTTCCTTAACCGACTAAAGTGTAGAATACGAGCCGATTTTCATAGATATCATGTCGTAGAATTTCTTGACAGATGGTGTCTGGCAGGCCTTTTCTGTTCGCTATTCAACTTTGAATTAGTTATTGATTTAAGTCTGTGACGATAATAAACCATTAAATCCAATGTCACACGAACCCTTACATGTGTAAATATGCATGTACGTTAATTATTTATAATTCCTATATTTCAAGCATGTATAATTATGTTTGTATCATACTTGTAACACATATAATTGTTCATTCGTACAGATCTACATCACTTCAGATATCTACATTGTAATTTTTTTTTTCTTTCATATGCACCATCCTATTGTGTTTTTACATGTATATGAATGCGAAGGACAGTGTGTCTGGGTGTATGTAAGTGTGCAGGAGTAAGTGTTAGTCCAACGCTTCCTTTTTATTTATTTATAGTGTAAGCTGATACATGTAATTATTTGTATTTTGTTATCATCTA
Source organism: Sinohyriopsis cumingii (assembly GCA_028554795.2). Taxonomy (NCBI): domain Eukaryota; kingdom Metazoa; phylum Mollusca; class Bivalvia; order Unionida; family Unionidae; genus Sinohyriopsis; species Sinohyriopsis cumingii. The sequence continues at coordinate 140,780,181 of CM068827.1, read as the reverse complement.
TTTGTATCAATAAACAATTATGAAAATTAAAAAAACAGTATGTCACAGCAGAACTCGAAAGTTAACAAAAGCTATCAATAATGTACATGTATGTGCAACGTTAGCCCCCTCTACTCGTGGTAGTAACAATGAAATCCACTCTAAACGCACACGATCTAGGAAGAAGGAATTGTTAAGATACAGTTAGACTGTGACGTATGCTTATGTTTTTATCTGTGCAGATTTCAGATCGTAGTAGAATAGCTCCCATCTATTATACAAATAATACCAGGAAAAGGATACCTCGATCCTTATACTATTTTCCGAATTGTTACTTATTTCATACAGATGCAGACTAATTTTCCTCACCGCGTATAAAAATTAGTATTTTTCGCAAAATCGGATTGATCACACTGAACGTTTTGAGTTTGATAATGAGCTTGAGATTTTTTGAGCAACCAATCGCAAACGACTTCACTATTGAAAAGTCATTTGATTGGCAAAGTCCAAACCCAATCATTCAAGCTCTGAACCATTCATCATAAAGCTCTAAGCACAAATCTTAACCCAGACTAAAAAAAATCCGAAATTCGTTGAGTTTTTCCATTTAATCAAGTTCCGCTTGGCTTAATTGGCTAAACTTTAAAAATGTAAAGTTCATGACTCGAGCAAAACTTTGACTAAGCCTTCACAGTCAATAATTTAAGCCAAAAATGATCTACAACCATATAATCAAGTCTTTTAGCCAAATATTAGCTTGCCTTAATGGTCCAAAAGTTTAGCTAAAATTGGGCTACGTCATCATAATCCAGAACTTAGCCAATATTGTTGTGCAGTGTTGCATACATCTTCTCTCTTAGTATGCAGTTGTGCCTTAGTATTTTACCTATAGTTATTAAGGCATATTTATTTTATTGAATATTATGCCAGGATGATGCATAATAAGTAAAGACCAAAAATCGCTTCGAACGTCCTAAAAATAAACAACAACAGCACAATATTATGATAAACTGGTGAGTTTGCTTTATCAAGATCTGTAAGCTGACAGGACTGATTGAAGATATCTCCAGGGTCTACAGCGATCACATCCAATGATACAACAATAGTCTGACTAAAGTAAATAGTTCGGTTTGCGTACAGTGTTTTGAAAACAGAGATACACAAAGTTGGTGCAGGACACTTCAACAGTCATGATATAATCGATACGTTGACGTCGAAATTCGCAAAATTCTCGAACATACCGAATATGTAGCTTAAGTCAAATATGCTTGAAAATTCTGTGTCTTTCAGAATTGGTAAGTTTAGAAATATTCTCGACTACGTGACTTCCACCAGTTATGGAAAGAAAACAAAAACAAATGTGGCCAGATCATTAATGCCCTTTCAATAAATTTCTTAATATGCGATATTTATACATGCCAAACGTCAGGTTTTTCTAATAACCAAACAGTATAATTGGTAAATCTGGCATGGACACCTGGGACCAAGATGTCTAATAAGTATTCTGTCTTCCTTTTTTTCAACGGGAGACACGAATATTTACATTCTGATGGGATACACACATTTTTAGATATTGACGAGGCACTCATTTTTTTGACATATTGACGGGACACTCGAATATTTACATATTGACAGGAAGCATGAATGTTGTACATATTGACCGGGGACACGAAACTGTACATATTGAACGGAGACACAAATATTTACATATTGACCAAAGACAAAAAATTTGTACATATTGACTAGAGACACGAATATTTTACATGCTGACGGGAGACACGGATGTTTATATATTGACAGGAGCATAAATATTTCCATATTAATGGAAGAATCGAATATTTACATATTGACTAGAGACACGAATATTTACATACTGACGGGAGACACGGATGTTTATATATTAAGAGGATATACGAATGTTATAACTATGTCCATATTAATGGAATAATCGAATTATTACATATTGACGGGAGAAATGAATATTTACATATTGACGGGACACGCGAATTTTACATATTGACGGAAACGAACATATGAAATTGTTATAACGTTCGGGGGATTCATGTGTCTGATAACAGTTATTTATTTCAAACGTTCAGGGGATTCACGTGTCTGATATCAGTACCTTATTTCAAACGCTCAGGGAATTCACTCGTCTGATATCAGTACCTTATTTCAAACGCTCAGGTGATTTCACGTGTCTGATATCAGTACCTTATTTCAAACGCTCAGGGGATTCACGTGTCTGTTATAAGTACATTATTTCAAACGCTCAGGGCGATTTACGTGTCTGATATCAGTACCGTATTTCAAACGCTAGGGGATTCACTTGTCTGATATTAGTATATTATTTCAAACGCTCATGGGGATTCACGCGTCTGACATTACTATATTATTTCAAATGCTAATGGGGATTCACGCGTCTGATATTAGTATATTATTTCAAACGCTCGTGGGGATTCCCGCGTATGATATTAGTTCGTGAAAAGTGGCAAGGACAAACAGTACGTGTATGTACATATAACACAAAACAGTGCATTAATACAACAAAAAAATTAATCAAAACCTCATCATAATATCACACAGAAAGAGCAGACACAAATTAAAGAAAAGTTAACAAAAAAAAGTGTACAGCAACTAATTTAGAGAAGAGAAATGGCGGTGTAGAATGGGGGATGGACAAACGACAATGAAATAATACAATAAACAGTCTAATTGATTCAGAATAAAAACTTTGTTTCACAAGAGTATTCCGCTTCTTAATTTTTACTCATAATATGTGGATCATGTCGGTTGGTGACAGGTCAAGAATATAAAAACATTTTTGTAAGTATGATCGGTCAATGAAGCTAACATTGTATAAAAAAGAAGCTTCATAATTACTGACTCACCTTGGACTTTATACAAAATATTGAAAAAACAGACCCATAATGGTTCACGTACAACATTATACACTTATCGGTCTGACCACTTGTACAGGTTTTTCTATCTTAAGCACATTTTTTTCCCTCAGAGTTTGTGATATACACCGAATTATAATGTAACAGTGCTGACCTACCTGATTGACTGAAATTTCATTGCTAAACCTAATATTTGTTTCAAAATCCTGTATCTTATGTCTAATTTTTTTCCAAAACATTTATACTGCTTCCAACTATTGCAACCTTAATGGTGAATTAGAGAACAATATCGTGTGAAAAGCATGTTTCTTGATTCTTGTTTTATTTCTGCCAATTTCCTTATTGGTTTTCTAGAAATGATAAACCTGTCCTCCGTAAGCACCGACAAATGTATATATTTCAAAATGTGAATGGTCATCTAGCTTCAGTGATGACTAGCAGCTTCCGAACTCAAAGTAATTTAAGTTTTTTATGAGTTTTGTCTATCTACTAGGAAATCACCGTTTAGAAAACTGGAAAGGGCTACTATTACTACCACATAATTTAATAATAATAATAATAATAATAATAATAATATCAGGTTTGAAAACACGTATCTGGGACTTTCTTGTTTGGACGTCCACCCTGAAGTTTGATCGTATATGGTAGGTCACTGTGGGTAATGACTGCGTGACTCAGGGGCGCACGTCCATTTCATGTGTGAAATTATTTTGCATTGACCAGTACGTACATAATGCCAACTAACCAACAGCATGTAACAGCGTTGCATTGCACATTGCCCGAAAATGGTGGAGAAAATTGACTTCAAAAGGATACTTCGTAAGTTTAACATCGATAGTATGACTACGTACAAGAGAGAAGCTATTACTTGTGTAGACAGAGTTATCGGAACCTTGGCTAGCGAAGGTGGCCCGCCCATAGGCTAGAGAAAATAATTTGGAAAGAGTTGGCCGAATGTGCACCCATACGAGTATCGTAAATCTATGTTTCAAGTATCTTGCATTAACGATGTAGGAGGAGATGAATGATATTAAACACTTGTGACGGTGTGTACATACATATGGATTGAAGAGCAGGTTGTATCACAGTAAACTCTTATTGTTACTGTTGTAGGGTTTAACGCCATTTCTCAGGACAAGATTGGCTATACATGGTGGCCAGTATTAATGGTAGGGGAAGAACCCGGGAAAACCCCAGAAAAAAACACCGACTCACGAGAAGCTACTGGCAAGCTTTCTCACATACCTACACTGGCTGAGCCCGAGACTCGAAACCATGCAGACAGAGGTGAGATTGCAGTGATCTGTAACGGTGAGTGCTTAAGACCACTCGGCCACTCGGAGCTCCTACTGTACTCTTGCTTCATTGAAATAATTAAAATTATATAAACTTTTCACTAAAATGTATATAGAACAAAAATATTTCAACAGAGAGTAATGTTGATAGTTAACTACGTATTTCGCAACAAAATTGACGTATTTCTCCCGCAATACATCATAAGTGTATGAATTAAAGATCTATATCATTGGTGACAGGTCACGAATACACACACACACACACACACACACACACACACATATATATATATATATATATATATATATATATATATATATATATATATATATATATATATATATATATATATATATGTATGTATGTATGTATGTATGTATGTATGTATGTATGTATGTATATATATATATATATATATATATATATATATATATATATATATATATATATATATATATATAATATATATATATGCCTGCATGCATGCTGCATGTATGTAATGTGTGTATGTGTGTGTGTTACTTCTTGTATGGGAAAATATGAACGAGTTTCTCTGAGCAATACAGTCATATTTTGTAATGGTGCAAATATCTTTTTAGATATTTTCGCAGTACATTCTGTCGTGTTGAGCGTGACACGAAACCAGGGCTAGACTCGTCATACATTGATAGCTTGCGATGGTCAACCGCTCTTGTTTGGAAACAGGATTGGACTTAATTAGGACCCGCTAGGACAGCGGTTCGACAGATATGTTAACGTCTGGTCAAGTGGTGAAAATGACAAAGTAGTGATAAATCAGAGACAAATTTTGGGAAATATTGGACCATTTGCAACAGGTGTCATAAAATTATATTTTTTTTACAGAATGGTTATCAATAAAAGTGGACTAAAGAGGATGACTCTGACTTCGATGGGAATGCTAAATTTTGGCGGCTAGAGAAAGTTAATCCTGAGTGTGGTGTTGTGTTTCCCAAACAAAATTCAAGGTTGTAAGTAATTTCCTTGCGAAATTCGCAGAATAAGTTTTCTTTGGAAGGAGAGGCTGGCTCCGAGATCAGTAAAATGTATTTTTATCGTTAAATTGTCCAAAGGACAAGGTCTAGAAAATTAAAGCGACACGGAAAGAGAGATTCTGCTTCATAGAAAAGGGGTCAAGTCTCTGAGAAGCACATGGTGTTGTCTCAATCACACACAATATGTTCATTGATGTAAGTTTGTAATTATTTGCTGAATTTATTCGTTTTAAAGTCATACTTCAATTTTTCTTGTGTTCAGAAGTTAATCGTACATTCCTTTTTTCGAATGCTATAAGATGCACGTATTGTAAGAGTGTCGTTCAATATTTCATTGGTTTGAATGAGATCGGATTTAGTGATTCTGCGTAATAGAAGTCATGTATTGTAGGAATTTCGTGCATTACTCTAATACGAATTGTGAGGATTAATTTATCTGTCTTAAAGGATATGTAACATGTGTGCCAAGAATTTATTTTACTATGTCCATGTCAATGAATCGCAAGTTAGCGAGTAATGTAGTTAAGACAAGATGTGAAGTTCATAAATTCATTTTGCTTACATAAGTTGTCAATTCTCTTAACTGAGAATATCGGTGTGTTTCGACCGACATCGTTCCAGCTTGTAATTTACAGCCCACGGTGGGATCCAATAGTTATTAAAGAGGACTAGTTATGTCATGGTCCCAGTTAAGAATGCGATTAGCCACAAGAGAGACATTATGTTAATAAGATTGTGCATCAGGTTGAGAATTTACCATATCATTAGTCAGTTGAGTTACGCTAAGACGATATAACAAGAATGGGAATACTGTTCGGCGCCAGAAAAGAAACACCTGACAAATATTTAGGGTGTGTTTTATTTGTTTGAAAGAAAAATAGCTCCATACGTGCAACACGTAGTGAGAAAAGATAGCAGACAAACATCTTGCCCGAAGAGGTTTGGCACAGCCAGAGAGAGAGAGAGAGAGAGAGAGAGAGAGAGAGAGAGAGAGAGAGAGAGAGAGAGAGAGAGAGGAAGGGTATGTACTTCGTACATTTTCATGTACATGTCGCTAAGAAGAATAAAAGGCATTTTGGGTACCAGCAACAACAATTTACATATCTAAAATGTTATTATATTTTTTCTTTCTGAACGGTTATATTAAATAAGTTAAAAAGTAACTTTTATCATATGTCTGACAGATTTGTTAGAGTTAACCTAGGACCCTAAAATTGCATGAAAAACTGCTCTTTTGTCTTTGTGCAGTACTATTGAATAAATATAAACATGGATTTTTGTTTTTCAAATTTTGAAACGATTTTCGACATAGTACTAGGTTTTAGGGACTATTCACAAAATAGCACAAGATGATGAATTATGAGCAGTAGTACAATTAGATTTTAACTCATATCGATGTGGTACCGGCCTCCCTCTCCCCAACCCCGTCTTTCCATACCTAAAGGCTTTCTTGCACTACTGTTTATTTATACATTCTTGGGTGCAGTGTTACATATAATATAAATGTTCTTATGCAAATTTCCCAGTCTAAACTTACATATAATAGTAAACTATATCAGATCAGGATATGTGACTGATTTGATTTTCCCCTGGCCATTATCAATTGTTGTTCATGTGTTAAATACAAGATCCTTGTTCTGATTAAAGGGGCATTTGGGCCTTTTTTCTGAACAATATATGAGTGGCATAGGTAGGCTGTCAGTATGTTGATTCTCTGTATCGCCTGTTCATGCATTCTTCAGGTACTTATGTAAGATTTTTTAGATCCAAAAAGTCACAAATACACTTAGGACATGGAGTCACAAAACAAAATTCAAAATTTGAATCATCATAGTTATGGTGGATGTATAGGACAAAAAAGTCACAGGACATAAAGACACATTCTATAAGTATTGCTATTAAAGATTGCAATAAATGGATGTCAATCTTTAAGGCTCTGCTGTATATTAACCAACTAGAATTTTTTTATTAGTTCATGCAAATAATTGATTGAAACGGTATTTATCCTTATAGCTCCGTTTTACATATTACGGTGTATACGATAATTTAACTACACTAATTGTATAGTACACGATGCACATGTCACAACATGGCATAAAAATAAATGTCCCGAATTTCGAACCTTTCATTCAAAGAGTAAGAGCTGTCACCCTAAATCAAAGATGATGTGCATGTGAATCGAGTATTTTCTCCTTCCACGAAATGACGAGGAATGCATCTTTGTACCGGCATGAACATCACTATCTAGTTTGAAAGTAAACAACAATGAGAACATACAATTTTAACATATTTTCTTTCTGAAACACGAATTGCTAAAATTGCTAACGTACCTTCATAAGAGTTAATCCAGTTTTCAATAATGACTGTTTCCACGATTTATTAAAGTCTTATGTTGCGATTAACTTTTGTCTTGTAAAATTTCTAATACGTCAAGAATCGTAATTATATATGGTTGAAGAAATTACGAATATCTACCCAGAAGATGATTTTCTCTTCAAAATGAATGAATGAATGAATGAACAATTAAATAGTTAAATTGCTTAATTTAATTAAATTAATACGACACTTGACCACGGTGATGTTGCCGATGATTATTGAAATTGGAAATTCAATAAAACAAACAACGTAATCATAATAATGTGACAAAAATAATCAGTAGTGTCTAGAATGAAAAAGACGAATGTTTCTCTATACCTTAAAATTTCGTCTGCTACATGATGAAAGAGATATCACTTTCTAGATATTCTCCCTGAGAGAAAAAAGTCTTCACTACAGTACACCTAGCTGGTGTCTACTTGGTGATAATCTTAATTTATGACCTATAATCCTTGCAGTGGGAGTAGATGGGTATTGGCCCTTTGAGGTTGTGGTCCCTGTTGTGAGCATGGCACAGTTGCTAATACTCAAATCACCATTACGTTGTAGCAGCAGAACTACTGCAATAATGAACATCTGTCACTGGCAATTTCTCATGGACAAGGCGGAAGGATGGGATGAAATTATGCCTTAAACTTCCAATAATGTATCAAATATTAGAAAATTACATATTTTTGGAAGTAATGGTTGGATATGGACAGATTCAGACTGTTATTCCAAAACCTGGCTGACCTCATTGATTTGAAACCATTGTGTAATTAACTGCCACGACTTTAGACCGACTTTAGACCTTAAGTAGGAAAAACTATATTTGCTTTAAGGAAAAATTCAACAAGTGATTTGAAAATGCAGTCATGATCTTATCTCATGTTGCGATTTCAAAAAGTGTTATAAAATGTAATTTACGCTAAATATTTAAATAAACGGAATAACGATTTTATTTGAAATAAATCATTTAATTAATCTAAATGACTACATACATTCAAAAGCATATATGTAAATACATATATACATCTATACATATGCTTCAGACACATACATTAAATGCAAGTATACTTCAATACTCATGGTGCCTTTGAAAAAAGAAATATTATTCGATATTTCTGCCGATAATATTGCGTCGAACATGTATAATTTGGCGAAAGCAACATAAAGGTGAAAATGACATTGGAATGGGTGGGTGAACAGAGTGATTGCTCGTGTGTATTCTTGTTGCTAACATTTAATACCTTCAAACTCAGAGTATTGCAGACTTTTGTCAAATCTATCCATTGCAACAGATTATGACCGCAATGACATCATACGTACTGAATTTATAGTTAAGTGTTTTGTCCATTTCTTACACTTCATCCCAAAGAGCACTCACTGAACATTTGGTATGGAAAGCGGATGTCCTCTTTCTTTATTTCGTTATATGCATTCCCTTTCCGTCGTTAGCTGACAATTATACTTGTAAATTCCCGGCGTTTTACAATAATGTCAATTATATTTTAAGGTTATCGTGAGAATAATTGATTTATCAAATGACCAAGTGATAGCTGTAAACATTCTATGATAATATTATACTTATGCTGAAATGTATTGTTTTAGCGGTAAGGTAAATTCAGTAACATCCCTCTTGAAGATACTAAATATGTAAATTAAATTAAAAAGTGCATACAAATGATAACGTTACATAATGCTCCGTTTCATGAAAATGGATAAATTGAGAATGTATCAAACTCAGCAAAGATACTATATCAAGCTTCTAAGACAAACTGTATCAGACTCAGATTGAAGACCAACTGTATCAGACTCAGACTGAAGACTAACTGTATCAGCCTCAGATAGAATACTAACTCTATCAGACTTGGATTGAAGACCAACTGTATCAAACTCAGATTGACGACTAACTCTATCAGACTCTAACTGAAGACCAACTGTATCAAACGCAGATTGAAGACCACCTGTATCAGACTCACAATGAAGACCAACTGTATCAAATTCAGATTGAAGACCAACTGTATCAAACGCAGATTGAAGACCACCTGTATCAGACTCAGAATGAAGACCAACTGTATCAAACTCAGATTGACGACTAACTGTATCAGAATCAGATTGAAGACTAACTCTATCAGACTCTAACTGAAGACCAACTGTATCAAACGCAGATTGAAGACCAATTGTATCAGACTCAGATTGAAGACAAACTGTATCAGACTCATATTGAAGACTAACTGTATCAGACTAAGATTGAACACCAACTGTATCAAACTCAGATTAAAGACCAACTGTATCAGACTCAGATTGAAGACTAACTCTATCAGACTCGGATTGAAGACTTACTGCATCATACTCAGATTGAAGACTTACTGTGTCAGACTCAGATTGAAGACTAACTGTGTCAGACTCAGACTGAAGACCAACTGTATCAGACTCATATTGAAGACCAACTGTATCAGACTCATCTTGAAGACTAACTGTATCAGACTAAGATTGAATACCAACTGTATCAAATTCAGACTGAAGACTAAATATATCAGACTCGGATTAAAGACTTACTGTATCAGACTCAGATTGAAGACTAACTGTATCAGACTCAGATTGAAGACCAACTGTATCAAACTCAGATTAAAGACCAACTGTATCAGACTCAGATTGAAGACTAACTCTATCAGACTCGGATTGAAGACTTACTGCATCATACTCAGATTGAAGACTTACTGTGTCAGACTCAGATTGAAGACTAACTGTATCAGACTCAGATTGAAGACCAACTGTATCAGACTCAGATTGAAGACTAACTCTATCAGACTCGGATTGAAGACTAACTACCAGACTTAGAAGACTAACTCTATCAGATTCAGATAGAAGAACAACTATACCAGACCAAGATATAATAAACTATATCAGACTCCGAAGACTAACTATATCAGACTCAAATTTATTTTTTTTAAACTATGTCAGACTCAGAAAAAGACTGACTAAATCAGACTCAGTTGATGATCAGGCCAAGATTTATATAAATAACTTGAGAACTTGAATGTTTTATCAGACTTGTGGAAAAGATGAAAAGAAACTTCAAAAATGCATTAGCTCTATGGATGGATGCATTTTGTGTGTGCATAAAATTCATACTAATTATGCTGATAAATGTACTTTTTTGTACTTGTTCACCTGAAGAGAAACTGCAGGTGTGATGTGAATGGAATGCAGTCAGTATGCTATGGAAAGGTGCTTCCCACTGGATTCGAGATGCAATGCGAGTAGCAGTTACTCACAATGCTAAAACGGTTTTATTGGAAAATATATATGTACATCATTATATGAAACACATTTCTCATTGATTCTTCTTCTTACAACAATATGAAATGAGCCATACCTACAGAATATGTCCTTAAAGTTTCGTTAAAAACTATTATCTATTCGAAAATTATATTGCAGCAATATCGGACAAGAAAGTGTGTGTCTGATTTAGATTTTAATGAAGCTTTAACATTTTTTCCGTCATATCGCTGCGATGTCTGCAGTGTGGCAGTTTATACTAATGTATAGCACAGGGGCATCATGTCGCAGACATATAGCATCATGTCACAACAAGTCACATTAGCCTGACACCAGGCCGACCAGTCCTAACACTACACGTAGCCTCTTAAAGCTGAGCGCCAAGCGAGGCAGCTGCTAGTATCATTTTTGTAAGTCTTTGGTATGACTCGGCCGGGGTTCAACCCGCGACCGATCGCATCCGAAGCGGATGCTCTAACCACTTAGGCCAGCAGAGCGGTTGGACAAGAAAGAACATTTCATAATAAAAGGGGACAGTGGGAACCATTGCTACTTTCCAAGCATAATTGACGTTTGTATTATATACTATATATACACAAATTTCAGATGTAAAAATTGTAAAATAAATTTTCAGTATATGATAACCACAGATAAAAATAATAATCTGTCTCTCACTTTTGTTTATTTTATTTTTTTCTTTCTTTTTAGATGTAATACGTTGAATCTATGTTGTTGATTTATATGTGTAATAATTGTAAAGGAGTGGATAGTAATGTTTTGAAAGCATCCAGTCTTGTCTCATGGCCAGCTTGTAAAATAAACAATAAAATGATTGCTGGAGAATTATAACTGTAGGCCTAAATTAATATCATGATATCGCTGAGGCTGAATCTCTCAATGTGAACCAATCAGAACTTAAGAAGTTAGCATAACCGGACTTCTATCGGAACGTTTTCTCTTCACTGAGTTCGAAAGGAAGTGACACACGTGTTAATCATATCCCCAGTATTCTGTACTACGCTATTTTGAATAGAAACTTGAAAAACATTCCGGATTTGTAAAATCATCACAGTCACAAATCAATTTTCTAGCAAGAATCTAATATGAAAGAGGAAGATTGTGGTGTGCATATAGAGTATTTGTTCCACACACCAGGCATATCCTAACGATTATGGATCCGGTTTTAGTTCGACTGCTCTCTCAATTCGACCCTGTTATATCACAGGCATGAGGAATACTTCCGGACTTAAGGGCAGTAAACTTCACGTGTTAGTCGACATCAACAACTGACCGCACCGGTGGCTTAGTGCCACGTTGCAGACATCGTAGCGATATGACTAACATCTTTTTTAAAGCTACTTTAAAAATCAAAATCATATATATATATATATATATATATATATATATATATATATATATATATATATATATATATATATATATATATATATATATATATATAACGGTGGGTACACAGTTTTAAGAAAAAAAAAACTCTAAGCCAGGTGGTTGTCTGCTGGAGGAGTAGGACATAGGTGGTACTTTTTTCATTTACATGTTAATTTACTTCATTGATTACGTAATTTTTTCTTACATGATATTCAGTTAAGTTATAAATTTGCCAATAGGCTGTGTAGGCCTGTATGTGTATATATATATATATATATATATATATATATATATATATATATATATATATATATATATATATATATATATATATATGTGTATATGTATATGTATATGTATATATATATATATATATATATATATATATATATATATATATATATATATATATATATATATATATATATATATATATATATATATATATATATATATATATATATATATATTAAATAACAATTATATTCTATAGGCATATAACATAGTGTTACATGTGAACAAGATATCAAACTGTATTTTACAAACACTGGGGAATTATACCACAATATAAATTGCTGCAAGTATCAATCGTTTCAGTTAAACTGGGCATGTACAATATTACTTTGATGTCATCACTGGCATAAAAAATATAACAAACGGCTATCTAACTTACTAATATTGGAGTAGGCGACTGGCCCCTTTTTTATTCTTGTATCCGTTTATGTTGTTGTCTACTTTGATAGAGAAAAATATCCTTCTAAAATTTCAGTTTTGTTTTAGAACTAAATATTTAATTGCTACTATCATTTTGAAATTCGTTCACAAGAATTTCCATGAAAAAATTAAGAAACTTGTAACAACGGAATTTGAGAATTAATTTGTGACAACAGAATTTGAGGATTAATGTGTGACAACGGAATTTGAGAATTAATTTGTTACAGCAGAGTTTGACTATTAATTTGTGACCACTGAATTCGAGAATTAATTCGTAAGAACGGAATTTGAGAATTAAGTTGTCACAACGGAAATTGAGAATTAATTTGTAACAACGGAATTGGAGAATTAATTTGTGACAACGGAATTTGAGAATTAATTTGTGACAACAGAATTTGAGAATTTTAGGCAAGAAGAAGAGTAAGACACGTGCAAATCAAATGTTTGCACCTAAGCACCTAGCGGAAACGGGGGTCTAACCCAATATAGACTGAGTGTTAAACTGATGAATTTCAAGGAAGTAACCATATTAACTGGGGCAAGTCCCAACATATAACATGATATAAGTCGTCGTAAGTACTGCGAAAACTTACACACTTAGTAAATAATCACAACGCAGATGTAGCTTTAAGTTCGATTTATTTTTCATAGTATGAAAAAAGACAACCGCTAATTGCTAAGTAGAAGAAATTGTCGTGTTTGACCTATATTATCCTCTCATTTCGATCTTGGTCTTTAATTTTAAAAAAATTTCAACCATTTTCATAACGTGTCTTAAGTGCTCAGGTTGTGATTCAAACAAACGCTATTAATAATCGATGTTAAATAGAACCTGTTTTTATTTATTTTCACCAAAGTGTTCTATTGCTTTTCAACCCAAAGGTTACAGCCTGGGGCCTTAAATAAGCAAAAATTGAGAGCTCCAAACTGGTTAAACACTTCTTGCTAGATAAGTGACATTTCCTGCTATAGTCAAAAATATTATAAAGAACCAGACAGGAAACGGAACCAAGAACGCAGTTTCTACCGAACTAGAATCAGAAACTTATTGCAAGCAGACGTTTTTCGGATTGTTCATTCCTTGCATGTTTTGCTTTTCTTAAGAAATGTATACAAATTTAAATCTGAGACGAATACACCAGATAATAAATTGTCATGATAACTTTTCGATGAATAATGTGATGTTTTTTATTTGGCAAAGAAAACTCGATAATTGTTTAATGAAATGTAAAGTACTCGAACACTTTGTCACTGGTCTCTGGCCTTAAGAGAGAAAATGAACAAGCTTGTTCATTCTTGTTTCCTTCTACTCCTTTACTCCTTTATCCAATATACACGAACCCAAGGACATGTAAAAGTTCTGTTTTACATGCTCGCGTAGGTTTGTGCATATTTATAGATACATGGCAACTTGTATGACATGGTAATTATACAAATTACCTATTGAATAGAAATAGTTATGCTGGCTGTTGTTTTTCTTCGGAAATATGGGGGTCACAGTGTTTTTAGGATGTTATACGCGATAAATAGAACTATTCTGTTATATGCATGCATGTGTGCTTATTTGGAATGGCCTACCATTTTAACTTTTGATCACTTAATTTTTATGCAGTTTTACTCTTTACCATTACTTGGCAATGCTTAGGGAATTTGGTGATGAGGGACCGTAAAACACTATTATTATTCATATTGCCAGCAGTTTGAACTAGTATCAAAGATGGCTCTATAAAAAGTTCTTATTATATGTTATCAAACCAGAGCACAGTTTTTTTTAAAATGTAAATCCAACAGAATTTTTAAGATGTTAAATCGTGTTTGAAAGTTTGTTCTCCCGATCAAGCACCAAGATTCAAAATGCAGTTTTCGCAGTTCGGACTATAAGTCACGCTTTTGTCATTGCCAGCTATTGAAGTTTGCTTCCCTAATTGAGATAAATTTTGGAATAACCGGTCTAATTTTGCAATTGTTGACTGGACGTGAAGACCAATATCATCCTATCTATCTGTGCAAATAAGCAAAAATAGAATTAAAATATCCTACATAGATTTGTATTTAAAGATTCTCTATCTCGACAGCTCTTAATCCGTTTATTCGGACAGAATTTTTGAGTAAAAGTATTAAGATTGAAATTTTCTCTAAATTGTATTAAAATTAATTTTTCATTAAATTATATTGAAAGTAATTTTCCACTAAAATATATTGAGATTAATTTTATATATTTCTGTACTACAACTGTATACAATTTTAATAAAGATTGCGCTTCACGAGCAAGTCCCAAAAAAAAAAAAATATCCATTACTCTTGTATCCAAAAGGTCAGCGAATTATAGACTTGGTGGGAAGCTGCTGAATAGGCAAATTCCTAAATCCGTAATGGATGAGTACGCTAGATGATTTGCAAGTTTCGCGTAGGAAATGACGAGAGCCTTGTTCTGATTCGAAATGTACGCACACAAGTACTGCGTTTAAATTGAGAGCAAGCTTGCGCAAAGTCAATTCTTCATCGAGAAATTTAGGGCTATATCTTTCCTTACAGGTAAGAATCGTCTCTGTTCGTAAGCTTCTTTAAAGTATAAGGACCTTTTAATGTTGAGATTTTCAGGGTAAAGTTCAATCTAGACTTGATATTTTTTGCAACATTTTTGATCATTCTTTCCATTTTATATTGTAATGGAGTGTTTAATTGTTCCAAAGAATTGATACTCATCTGTATCTATGGTATGTATTATTGGAAAAGACGAATTCGATACCAGTTTCATTTTAGATTTAATTTGTAAATAAAAGATTTCTTAAGTAATAATGTGTAATGTTTTAGTAACCTTTTCTAAACTAGTATTTTACTTTTAATTTTAGTACAATACATTTCTTCAAAACGATTGTTGCATTATATCACAACTATTGAATTTTATACGTTTTGGCTATCATGAATATAGTCGAGATCTAATGATCTGTATTATATTCTAAAAGGCAGCAATTATACAAATGTATGAAGTTGGTAAGCTCGAAGGAAAAGTGTAATTTTATGTGAATTTCGTGTATTTTAAAATATACAGTTTTATAGATGTATCACAAAATATATTAATTATTTAAATAAAATTCGTTCGTCGAGAATCAGGGTCTCTGTTTTTCCTTACAGTCGATCCCGTTACCTCTCGTTCAGCCTCCCTAAGATGTAACTGTATCTGTATCTACACGGTTAGGAGTGACACCTTTTCTTAAGTTATGAAGGAAAACTTTTCATAACACATTCATAGTTTTAACTTCGTGCTGATTGATTTTGTTGACACAGTTTTTCTTTTAGAACAAACGCTAAGCAATAAATGTTGCCAGTAAAAAAAAAACATTCATGACAAAAGCATACATATTGCTTACATTCACTAGCAGCCATGATCAGCAAGAACGGGACGTCGCAATCCAGTACTTAAACCAGTCAATAATTGGTACTTTGATTCTCAGGGCACCGTTTCATGAAACAACGTAAGCCTAAAATTTGTATAAGATTGTGCGTACGACTTTTCGTACGTAATTACGGGTGTTTTACTAATGAGAATTTCATACGTTTTTTTGTTGTTGTAAGTTTCTATTACATTTTTACATGAAGTCCGAAGCAGGCGTAAGTGCAAAGTATTTTTGTAAGTATGTTTGTGGAAAGCGAGAGTCACAGAAAGAGGGTTGTTTGACATGCTCCCTGACATTCCAATATATACCGCATAGTCCCCTGACATTCCAAAATATACCGCGTAGACCCTTGACATTCCAATGTATATCGCGTAGACCCCTGACATTCCAATATATACCGCGTAGACCCCTGACATTTCAATGTATACCACATAATCGGTCTTTCTCTACCAAAGCTATTTTTAAACATTTTTTTAATAAACGTTCTCTGTAAAAGAATAGCATGTAAACATTAATAAGCATATGATACATTTTGTTTTCTTGATTAGCCCAAAAATATAAATAAGTGACATTAAATTGCTAGTCTTACTTAAATTCAGTCAAAACTCTTGACCAAAAATGGCTCTTTTATATGTTGTGTGTAGGATCAAGAAGTGTTGATACTGAGAGAAGTGTGATGTAAAATATTCAATACGCACACATTTTTTCTGAGTATTTCCATGTGACGATGTCAACCGTATAATAATGGTAATAGCAGCTGTCTTTAATAAATTAAACGAAGATAAATCAGAACACCCCTTGCAGTAAATGACCATCTACATTATCATCCTTATTATCACCATCATAAGATAGTCACATCCTCAAGAAACTGTGGCCCTTAAAATAAAAGAATACCTGACAACTAAAACAAGAAAGTAACATGAAAGGGACATCTGTGTTACTGAAGAATATTTAAAATGGAAAGTTTTTTTTGTGTTAAATCTTGGTTTGTATTATCCATAGTCTCTGTCCACAAGTTTAATTTCGACACGATGATCCTAGAGAGTGACTAATTTACTATTCTCATTGGTTTTTTATGATTCCATAGTGAGATTAATAAAATATTCACACTTATTTATGTTCTTATTAAAACTGATATTGCATAATTGTAGAATGATTCCTTAAAGCTACATATATATATATATATATATATATATATATATATATATATATATATATATATATATATATATATATATATATATATATATATATATATATGTGTATATATATATGTATATATATATGTATATATATATGTATATATATATGTATATATATATATATATATATATATATATATATATATATATATATATATATATATATATATATATATATATATATATATATATATATATATATATATATTAAAATATTGTGATTAAAAAGCATTGCTGCATCTATGCAAACCTGAGTAAACTGTTAATAATGTAATTATAAGCAATGAGATAAACATTTTATCATACGGTGTATTGCGCATGCTACCAATATTCATTTGAAAGATTGTAATAATAGTGTCCAAATTTACTCAGATGACTGTTCACTCGAGTTCACGGAATGTTGGTAATACTGATTATCAAACAGAGGGACAATCGCTCAAATAGAGATGAAAATTTGCAGCAAACCAAAAGAATAAGATGTAAAAAGAAATGAAAGCCCAATTTAAAAAAATTGCAAGGAATATTAAATAAGTACGGAAGGTTGCAGCTGACACACAGGATTGCAACAAACGTCACATTTATCTTTTCATATATAATGGTGAACTCTGCTGATAATAAATATGCTAAAATGATTTGTTAAAAAGTCCCTAATAACTCTGGAACTTTGCTCTGGAATAGTATTCAGTTGAGATTAGAAATGACTACTCTTTTTCCTTCTTCCAAACCCACGATGTCCAGTGGCTTCATAGATACAGCTAAAATAAATAATTCAGCTAACTGTGTTGCCTCTTTAAATAAAGTCATTATTATTATTATTATTATTATTATTATTATTATTATTATTATTATTTCGATATAGATAAATAACGAAGTATGGCTTTGCCGTTTCCTTCAACACGTAAATTAAATTCTGTAGATTCATCGACTTGTAACTCGACAATCTCTCTCTCTCTCTCTCTCTCTCTCTCTCACACACACACACACACACACACACACACACAGAGTTACTGTTTTTCCATACGGCAGACAATGCAACTGTTTATGTTGGAAGTATTCAGAGTTTTAAAGTATGGAAACCTGGATTTGTTAAAAATAAATGTTTTATTTGTTTTGTAGATGTAAAGCTTTATAGTATTCGCACACCCTCCCGTTTGTTTGTACCCACCAACCCACCGATTTTAGAAATGCATCAAGGATATAAAAGGATACATCACACTTAGTAATGTATAGCCTGATTGTCTTGTCTCCAAGGTCCCGTTGTAAACAAGCTAACAGACTGCTTACTGTCCATTTCTGGTTTCTAGAACAGTCCATTTAAGTAACAACTGTGTCTTCTACATCCAATAATTGCAATATCTAGTTCTACTATTTCTAAAACAAACTGAACAATTGAAAAGGATGAACTTTGTATAAACGTGTTTAAAGATATGTAATTCCAAAATTAACGGAATTACTGAGAGTATCAAAGAAAGTGAACTACATCATCTCTTTTGCTTGGAAACATAGACTCACCCATGTTGTTATGGCTACCATGTTTACTATAAAATATCTATGTTGATTCGAAACGCTAACAAGGTGACAGTGTTTGTAGGACTTCGGCGACAATCAGGATAAAAATTATAACTTGATGAATGAAATTACCACGTGTTATATATATATATATATATATATATATATATATATATATATATATATATATATATATATATATATTCTTCATGCTCTTTTTTAAATCGTAGGGTAACATGACCATCATTTAAAGCATGTATCGTAGGGTAA
This sequence comes from Sinohyriopsis cumingii, assembly GCA_028554795.2. Classification (NCBI taxonomy): domain Eukaryota; kingdom Metazoa; phylum Mollusca; class Bivalvia; order Unionida; family Unionidae; genus Sinohyriopsis; species Sinohyriopsis cumingii. The sequence continues at coordinate 140,760,871 of CM068827.1, read as the reverse complement.
CATGACTGTATCATGACTAGGCAACACGACTGTATCATTTAAAGCAGTAAATGTCTTTAAATGCTTTGTTTTTATGGCTTTGTTTTGGGCAGGGGAGAATGGTACAGCAAGTCAGAGAGTGCCTAGTGATGTCAAAACCAATAGTATGTCACTGCACACACGCACACACACACACACACACACACACACACACACACACACGCACACACACATATACAGAGGTCGCTTACATTTTTAATCAGAAATTACACATATATGTTATTCAATATAACCAATAGGTCAAGGCATTTTTGTCCGGTATTTTGGGGGACTTTATGTTGCTATTGCTGTTCTTGTCGTTGTCGACATCTTCGTCTCCGTCTTTCGTAAGTATCTTGGTTGTGCCCAGTTACTTCTTACCGAGATATTATCTACCTCCTATACAAAAGAGCAACTTATGCAACAGTTTTTCTTAGACGGACGAAATATTCGAACGGCATCTTTGTGAAACACACTTTGGAAATAGCATAATATTTTCTTATGCTTAAACCTTACAAAACATTCTGTGCGTAAACGTTCGTTGATTCGTGAAATGGTGACCAGTGAATAAAGTTTGATAACAAGTAGTGTTATCACAACTTCAGATGGCATTAATTCTATCTTCAAAAAAGGAAAAAAGTCAGAGATGCCTGCATTTCCGTGCAGAAAATAACTTTGTAAATTATGCTTCTTTTTAAAAGCTGCGATTATTTCTCAGTGTTACAACATACCATTTCTTTTGTTTTTGTTTCAATGGTATTTATTCAAGAGAACATGTCACGTAAAATTTATAACACTCAGGGGATTCATTAGAAAGCTCAAATTTTAATTATATCTGCCTCGCCCATGACAGAGACATTTTAACAATTAATAATTGTCTAGTACATAGGTCACATACAAATATAAATATATATATGACAAATTCCAGTATATGTAATTCTTTCGGAGACATGTAATGTTAAGAACAGATGGAATACATATGTGCAGTAGTGATGTGTGTATTCATTTGAAGAAAAAAAGCGTTTTGATAATTTAATGAAGGTTTGCATTGCGTAGAAATATTTGCGTATTATCTTCATCACAGTACATAGGATTGCTGGATAGTAATGTCGTTGTTGTAAATCGTGACGGGAATGTGAAGAGAACACAATGTCTTAGAGCTATACATAAACAGAAAGTGTTCAGCTGTTTCTACCTGTCCGTGTGCTGTGTACATTATTTATTGTTAGAAACGTGATTTAGGAATAAATTATTTAAGCACATGCATTTGGTTATCAATTGTGTATGCCGAACTTGATCAAAATGATCACCAACATGCTAATCCAAAGGAAATTTATGTTTATGCCAGTTCTGGTACGTTTTAAGGTTTTGAATGGATGGAATTCTTATTTTTTCAGTTGGAAATGTTCTACACTATAATTGTTAAAGGCAGAAATGATTTTTAATACAGTGTAAATCAGTACAAAGGAGGCAGAATAGTATTTGATGACTGAGTTGTGCAGGTCTCGTTGTTAAAGACTGAATTTTATCTAGTAAATACTTTGAAGAAAAACCATTGTACATTTTAGACAACTGAATTAATTTATGCTTAAAACGCTGTGAATTCAGGCCATCCGACATGCCGTTTCCTTTGAGATCGAAGATAACCATGATATTACTAAGAAGGTTTGGTTTATATAAGTACGTGAATAGCTCAAGCCAATTTGTGCTCCGAACTGCCAGTTGTAGTTGTTCCTCCTTTATTGTTCGAATATGACCATGCCATTAGTAACTGGTTTGGTTAGTACATGAATGGCTGATCAAGACAAGCTTGTGCTCTGTACTTTCTGTGGCACACACTGTACAGGAGATGCTTCTTGGGTTGATTAATCAATGGACGACGTGCTGCAGTTCTGAGCATTATACTGCTCGCGCTTCTGCTCTGTCTTTGCAATTTCTTCCGTTCAAAGTCTGTAGCTCCAATATGAAAGGGACTGCATCAAGTAAAGGTTCCTGTGTGCGATCTTCGAATGATTTAGGATCAATGTTGAAGTGTTTCAGGAATGACTTGTTGGAATCTTTTTGCAGCTGCTCTTCTTCTGACCACCATCGTTTTCTCTCCTTCACCTCGCCGAAGATCTTATTGAGAAGTCCTGGTGACAAGGCCTGCCAATCTCAAACTGTGATTTCATCAAAATAATGTTTCTGCTTGAAATTCTTGCCTCCGTGAGGACATCCGTGACTGGGACCGTGTTCTGCCTTCTTATTCTAATTAGTTTCCTCTGGCAGCCCATGTGAAAATAACTCAGCATTTTGGCGTGACGTCTGTCCATTTTTTTCATGCATGAAGCAGGGTCGGCAACACATTGGTTTCTGTATACTTTATGTTTTGTTTGTAGACTGATCCATCTGCGCTCAGCAGAATGGCAGTTAGTCTGCCAAAGCCACGCCTGCTTTAGCAATTCTGTCATTTGTTTCATCATCGATGTGGACAGCAGTTGACTATGTGGTGCTGAGATAGGTGAACTTATACACTGCCTGAATGGTTTCGCCATTTACTGAGAGGGTAGGCTCTACGTAAGGATTTCCTGATTCAGGTTGGAACATCACCTCATTCTTTTTTATATTGTCTGTAAGACCGAAACTGTCAAATGCTGAAGAGAAATGGCCCATACTGTGTTGCATTTTAGACTCAGATCTGGTATTCAGGAACAGTCGTCAGCAAAAAGAAGATCACGTACTGTCACTTCCAGCAATTTGGTATTCGCCTGTAGCCTCCTGAGACTGAATAGCTTGGTATCATATTACAATAGCATGGTCATGGAAGTCAGTAAGCACGACAGAAAACATCATACTAAAGAGGGATGACTGAAACGGTTTCAATGACTTGCCGGTGTCCAACACAAAGGCGAGCATGCCATAATGGAACTTCCGAACCATGATGATGAATTTCCTTAATGATTGCTAGATATATACAGTATAGGATGGCGATTTGAATTGTTTTCGTGTTATGAGCACTGACTCTGCGTTATAGGTTACCAGCCAAAGATGGGATCAGGCGTGTAACTTTTATATGTCCGAATTTAGACTCCGACCAACCTCATTTTGGATTTTCTATGATTATACATAGTGTAATATCAATAGCGAATATTTTAAATGAATATTTATATCATTTACGATATCATTTAGTAGTTTGAAAATCCGGGAATCTGCCATTCAGGACCACTCTTTGCTTTCATAATGATAAATCATGGTATGAACACAACAGTAAACGACGTTGGATGCCAATCTTTATAATTTAACTAAATAATCTGGAATGCCAAACATGATCAAATCCTTTACTTACATGAAAAAAAACAGTTTTGACTTACTTTTTTCTGATCTAGAGCTAAATGAATGGTATTATAAATATCTAGTAACTAATATGTCTTAGAGTCTCAGGGTATAAAACATGACTGCAAGTTAATCCCTTTATAACCATTGTGAGTTTTATCTGTATTTTGCTTATCATCAAGCGTTTGTTTGTGTTTTGGTTATTGTTTTTTTTTTTGTCCAATGATTTTTCTGATTTCACTGTGCATTCATGGTGAGTCTTTAGCACAACTAGTAAGTTGTTTGTGCACAATTTTACTTACAACATCACAAATTAGATTTGGGAAATTAGTGCTCAACGTTATCATTAATGTCATTTTTCAAGTATTTGATCCCATAAAACAGATTGCATTTAATACGATATGGTCTCCTTTATTATATAACCGAATTACTATCTTTAATAATCTAATGTTGGGGTAGTAAATTGTAAGTTTGCATATACTAGACAAAGGTATGGTACTATGTTAGAGTGAAATGGATCAGGAATGCCAGCACTAGATAAAACTCCCAGGTCTGGCACCACTATTGTATTCGTCGAAATCTCAGAATACACTGTCAAATTTGTTATTTCATGTAACAATTTGCAACATGTTTCATCTGTGTTATAGATGAAGTACTTTGGTATCAGGATCAAGGAACTGTTAATTAAAACCTCATGTAGGAACTATGTAGTCTGGTTTAGTGTTAATTCCCTCTCGATATTTAATTCACTACATTCACAAACAGATGATTCACTGTTTGGTGGTTTGTATAGACCTTCAACAGGCGATTTCACTACTCGGTGGTCTGTATAGCCCTCCAGTCAGTATTTGTTTCTTATTTAAATTTATTTCTATCTAAATGCATTCTAAACTAAGAGCAGAATATAAAATTACATGAATATAACTTCTACCATTTTTATGTACATGGATTATTCTTACAAATACTGCAAAATTCACTTAGGAACCTCGGTACTAATGGTATGGAAAAATGGGAACCAGTTTGGAAATGGGTGAAGATAAATTAGAGTTTGTGTGGGTTTGGCTGGTAAGGATTGTTTGATAATGGAAGATAGAGTTTAGTAAAAAGAATCTTATGTGAGTTTATTCCAGATGTAAGTGAAAAAAACAGAGATGTTTTATTGATGGAATTCAGTCCTTTAACAATCTTGAATTTGGAACACTCGTTACTGAAATCAGCACCTGATTCTTTGGTGCGGAATTGAAAGCACTTGTTTGAAACACGTGCAGGTCCAGAAAATGCCTCGGCTCATATCCTTCTCTCTACGCAGAAGCTGTCATCCAGGATGCATCTGTACTGATAAAAATAGGTTTGATTATGATCACTCAGAAATGTAAGCTTATTGAATTCATAATATCATGGTGTTGCAATGGTAAACTGAATTATTACCGTGAGACCTTTATGAGCCTATCTCTGGTCGGACTAGATTTAGATGCTTCTCGTTTCCCCGGCTTTTCCGTTCTTACTAATCTCGCATCACGTAAAGTACAAATCTTGCAATAAAAATCACATTGTGGAGTATCGGTGTGTTTTTCGTAACAAGGATTTGAGGATTTTTTTACACATAATGTTTATCAGTACATTACAATAATACTCTGTGTCGGCGGTTTGAAGGTGTACAACAAAACGTATGCGGATAATTCCGATCCTGACATTAATCCCAGATCACTTACCCAATAATGCAAGTAATCAAAAGTACAATTGAAACAACCGTCTGCAGGATGTAACTGGCATAAACAGGGTAGATGATAGCCGTGGACAGCCAAGCGAGAAAATCTGCGTCATTGCACAATGGACTTAGGCTAAGTACTTTCGGTCCTAGAGATTTAATCAGAGTGGCGTGCGAAATGGGACGATAATTTGAATCGTTTTGTCACTGGTAAGCTGACAAACAAAAGTATGTGACCGTTTTCTTGCTCCAAAGAATATTTAAATTCAAAATGGCCCCAGTTCAATTAATGTATTGTATCTTACATCAACAAAGTTGTTGGACAATGTTCATGCAAGGTTACGTGTGTCAAGGTCAAAACAAGACGTAACAGTGAGTAATATACAAGGGTTGTCCTCTCTGACGAAACTCTCCAAAAGTCACATACCTAACATTGTAAACAGAGTTTATTAAAGACGTTAATAACAAAAACAGAACTTTTCTAGTACACACACACACACACACACACACACACGAATAATTCGACAACTTAAGCGAATATAATTTTATATCCAAGATTTCATATGGAATTATACATACTTTTGTAAACAAATACCCGACTTTAGACATGACATGATTCACCAACTACTTTCTCGAGCTTCCGCACTCAACAAAAACAATTTAATAAAAATATTACAATATCTTTACATCCCTGTATTTGTTCAAGACGATCTTTTCATAATTAAGGCTAATTGTTCTTTTATTGTTGCAGATTTATGTGATTTGATAAACTAGTGGTTTATATATTATCTAAATTTCATGAAAGACAAAAATTGGTGGCAAAAGTTGAAACTGTTCGCGACAGCTTTTTGTTAAATAAAAGGGTAAATAAACAAACAAGATTTGTCGAATACATTGCTAGAAGCTTGTTTTTTCATAAATAATTATAAACACTGGCCATGAAATAAAAAACAACATCATTTCCAAAAGGGTTTCTGAACTGTATATATCTTCTTCTACTTAATATTCATATAATTAAAACAATATTATAATTCAAATTTAATTTACAGAAAAAATATTTTTCCATGAAACTTTACGATGCTCCCTTTCAGTACGACGCAGTTTTTGGAGCCTTTAGTTCCCAACGCCATGCTACGACATTAACATATTTTAGTGCCCCTCCTCTGTAACACTCCAATGTTTACAGCTACTTGAGTGTCATTAATTAATAGGCTTTCGTCATGCGAACAAAGGTCACCATAGCCAGCTAATTAACACCGGACCATCAATTAAGGTTTAACGTTAATTTTACTTACCACTTATGAAATCTATAATACCTTGGTGATTTGACAATATTAGTATCCAAGGCAATGCCTTAAATTTGGAGATAGTTAAGAAAACAACTGTAAACCGCAAAGTTTGATACTGTTCATGTTGTTGTTGTTGTTTTGGATTTAACGCCATTCCTGTGCCGAAGATATACATGGCGGTCAGTATAACTGATGGAGAAAGAACCCGGGAATAACGAGCGACCCACGGAAAGGGATTCCGTTTATACAAAAGAATCAAAAATATTTTTATACACAAATTACATACCAACTTTATACAGTATTTTCAAACACCTGAATATCATGATTCTTGTCTTCTTCCACCTTTCTGCTCATATTTTCTCTGATGGATTCGGCAACATGGAAAACAAATATTTTACCAACTCACTTTCCAAAATAATATCTGGCTGGTGAAAAAAAAATTCGTGCAGGTCATCGTAGATTTGGTTTTCAGAAAAGGCAAAGAAGTGAATATCAAGTAATTATAGAAAGTATACTTTGAGTAGAGAAGTCAGTAATGGAGACGAACTTCCACTTTTAATTTGCATCTTACTTTTTCATGCTGAACAAATGTGTAATTTTAACAAAAAGTACTTTTATAATTACACTTAAATTTTGGACTACTCATCGATTTGATAAATGAATGGTATGTATTTAAGGGAATTGTATAGGCTTGTTCATTTTGTATTAAACTCCTTCTAGTCGCAAAAACTAAAAGTATAAAACTTGTTGTCTGCATTGCATGTTATTATATCCATGCAAACTAAAAACAAATATTTATTTCAGTTTTGTAGTCCTCTGCTAAGGTCAGGAGTATAAAAAGAAAGTGATGAAGATGAAAATGAAGATGTTGATTTTTGCACATAGTGTAGCTGAATTAATAAATTTAGGTTTCGTGTTACACCAGATGACGATTTGTTTTCTAAATTACTAATTTGTCGTCTCGGGTTAAGCCAATGTCCGTGTGTGACAAAGCTTGCCAGTAGCTTCTCGTGGGTCGGTGGTTCTTTCCAAGAGTTTTCCCTGGTTCTTCTTCCACCATTTCTACTGGCCGCCATGTATAGCCTATTTTGTGCTGAAAAATGGCGTTAAACCCGACAACAAGAACAACAACAACAACTAATTTATATACACAACTTACCGTCTGTACTCGCTTATAAGGGGCTCCGAGTGGCCGAGTGGTCTAAAGCGCTCTCCGTTACGGATCACTGCCATCTCACCTCTATCTGCGCTAGTTCGAGTCTCGGATTCAGCCAATGTGGGTATGTGAGAAAGCTTGCCAGTAGCTTCTCGTGGGTCGGTGGTTCTTTCCGGGGTTTTCCCGGGTTTTTCCTCCACCATTAATACTGGCAGCCTATCGTGTGCTGAAAAATGGCTTATAAGTCGAATCTGATTGCAAACTGCACAGACTCAGCTATGTTGTCCCATAATGCACCGGCAGATCTGTGTCTGAGCAGTTTGTTAGAAATAATCAGTAGAACAAACAACATAAACCCTGATCTACAGGTACACTATGCTAAGGTAAATCAGGATCTTTGTTGTTTGCAGTTTCAATCGTCTTTTAAACGATTATAGACGGTGTCGTATAACTTTTTACTTCATTTCTCCATGAATTGGTCGAAAATGTTATAAAGTATATATAAAGTATAATTTGTCTTGCAGCACTGAAAATTCTAGAGATACTGACATTGAATTGTTTGTCCTGCTTAACGGCCAAACGATACTAATCATATTGTGATAACTCAAATCCACTATCAAAAGAGAGAGTGCATACCTTCTGACCCTACGTTTGAAAATTATTTTGTCTAAAATATAGGGGGAAAGATTGGGATATTTTGTTGAAACCATTGCAAAAATATGAGTAATGACATGCATGTATTAACAATTAAATATCAGATTTAAAACACTTGAACACATCAGTTAACCAGTATCAAAAGCACACTGCATTGAAACAGTAATTAATATATATATAATCCATTACAGCTACAACTTTTCGTTGATAATATAATGCATACGTCATTTTATATCCCTTTATGGTGTTGTAAGAAAACACCATTAAGTGTTTCGCACAGAAAACCATAGGATATTATAAGTATTTCATAAAAATTATATGGAGAAAATAAAGGGAATTTTAAAAAAATATAGAAATTATAGAGAGATTTATATACACTATGGGGATGCATACAAGTCTAAAAGAGACGCTATGACGTGCAGTTATACAGTCGTTTTGATCATGATGATGACGATGATGACAACGACGACAGCGACGACTACGGAAACTATCGTGATAGTGGTCAAGATCATACTGATTTGCTTCTTTGGCTTGTGCCAGCACATGAGTACACTAAAGGTTATATAGTGCTGAGTCAATGGGAGTACATTGTCTTGCCTGGAGACACGCCATAACAGTCTATCAATGCTGTTCTTGCAGGATTCGAATCAGCAAACTTTAACTTGCTAGTCATGCATGCTAAGCAGTTACCCATTGGTGATGACGACGAAGACGATGATGATGATTAGGGCGGTGTAGTCATGGTGGTGACTAAAAACTGTTAATGATGTTTAAGTGCGTGAATGATAACGGTTTAGATATTAATAATAAAAATATCCGTACTGCAGTGTGACAGCACACACGTTTTTCCTATGATACCTATTCACGTTTTGCCGTGACAGTTATGGTAAGCTTGTACAAGTGGATTTTGCTGACACGTGTGTTGTGTATGACAGTGTCGGTGGTATCATCGTATATTTACATACAATAATATGTAGACAGGCTGAACTAAGTTAAGGCCTTGTATTCTTAGCTTTACGAGATGATCAGACTGAGGGAGTATACCTATTTGTAAGGACATTGTATAGATTTGTAGCTATCTGATTGTGCTTATTATTTTATGACTTTTTGATACAAGTTTCACAAAACAAACAAACAAAAACAACAACAAAAAAATCACGCAACTACAAATTATTGACATGAACAAGAAGTCATAAAAATAAAGAATCTAACCACAGAGGAATTGACTCTTAAGATTTGTGAACGAAGGATATGCGGAAATTCACTTGATCTTATGCCAATCATGTCCAGAGGCTAGTTAGTCAGTCATTCCCGGTGGATGGGCTTAGAAATTAAAGGTTGCGAAAGGGGCATAATAGAATACAGGGCTATCATAAGAGGCAATGAAAGAATGCTCTTGTTAAGTGGTAACTCAACGGTAGATGTTTAGGTGTCTAATTTTATCATATATAAGTTAACTAGGACTTTGCGATCGTGTAGCATTTCGTAACTTGGGACGGATAACGTTGGGATAGAGCGCCAGTCACCTCTGGCGTTACTGGGACGCTTGGTAAACAGACACTATATGGAGTCATTGCACCTACAGTACAGTCTGCTTGCTTAGGAGACTAAGTATTTACCCAACCGTGTGTCACCTGGATTTTACTAGTCCGTTGTATTATCATTGTTTTTGTTGGTTTTTTTTTTTTTCTTCATCTTTTTCACACAGCGTGTTGTAGCAGTCACACTGTTTAACCTGCAGTGGGGCTGAGAAAGGATTTACATAGAGATGGTGGCCAAGGGGGTATTCTCATATTCTCAAGGAAATGTGCAGTCCCCGGATCCTGCGTCAGGGGGCAATAGCCCCGCCATGCCAGATGAGAGCAGTGACTCTCAGTCTCATCTGGACTTGGACCTCTCGGATACTGTGATTGTAGTACGGAGGAAAAGGGAACCCGAGATAGGAAATGGAAAAAGTGTTGTTTTAAAAAGTTTACTTAAAAGAAAGAGTGATGATTCGCCTACAATAGAAATAGAAAAAATTAGGATCATTGATGGGTAAGTACAATTTTTATTTTTACCTACTCTTATATGCCTTTATGTTTTGCTGTATTTAGATATTATGCATGATTTGACATAGAATATAGTACTTTCACGACTGCAAAAGATGTAGTTGAATGGAAAAATACAAAATCCTCTGTTCGTGTCACTGATCATTCGTGAATATGATGGTATAAAAATATACTTTCGTTTTTTTTGGGGGGGGGGGGCGCTAAATGTTAGTCCCTAGTACTGTGAGTGTCACACATGTGAAGGTAAATGATCCATCCCCTGGTACCTGACTCCGCTTCATTCTGTCCGCATCTCGTTGTGTGTACTCGCGACATCATGTGTTATTACTGTCACGTCAGAATTTTATTTTGACTTATGATTGCACTGTACATACATAGACTTTATTCAGATATTGAACGTTTATCGGTATAAACTACGTACTATCGTATCGGGGGACAGCATAACAACTGGTGTTATCAGCTAATAACTCTCTCTCTCTCTCTCTCTCTGGTTACTGTAAGTCTACCCATCAAATCTTTCATTGTTATTGGTGGGAAGAAGGTACGTCTACAATATATGGAGCTTCCTTGATATCTGCACTAAATTTCAGCTATGGTTGACCAGATCTAGGTCACGCTTTGAATGTCATCTAAAGGTCGAAGAGAGATAATAGTACTAGGCACACATTTGCAACTTTTTAAAAAAAAATGTATCCCTTACAGTCTCTCAAAATTACACGAATAATAAAAGTAACTATACTACAAGAAGATGGAGTGCAAAGTATAGCATAAACGATGTCAATACTGTTTATATTTTTTAACTATTAAAAAACGACGTGTGTAGTACCAGTATACCATGTTTTCAACGAAAGGGTTCAGCGGAATCCTGAGTAAGAGTAGCGATCCCCGGCACTGGGAGTAAAAAATGTAGAATCTCAAAAGGACAACATGGCACAAAATAGAAGACAGTAGTCAAGTATCTTCGTCACGGTGGTATTAAGTGATGGGTTTGTTGAACCACTTTATATGTACTTAATGCAAATAGAGTTACGCAGTGCATTACATCACCTATTGGTAATAATTTTACCGTCATTGTGTCATGCAAATATGTTTCGAGTAGATTCTTCGTTTGACATTTTCTTCCAAAATGTAAACATTCACTGCAACTTGAAGGAGAAATTTTATGTATTCATGAATTCATCCGTCCTTCAAAATTTGTCTATATTGCTTTGTTTTCTTATCCAATTTTACTTTGCTCTTCACTCTCTCTCTCTCTCTCTCTCTCTCTCTCTCTCTCTCTAACAGATGAGCATGTTAAAATTTAAGCACACGCTATAAATTTGAAAGTAATTCACATAGGAGAAAGTAACATAATCTTTCCTAGACTCGACTCTTATTGTTTACATGGCGTTTTATTCTACATCCGCGTTCCACTAATTTATCAATGTCTGTTTTAATCAAAACTAGTTCGTAGAAGTATGTATTGAACCCAAACAATTATTTGTTTATGCAATCTTTATACATGAATACATCTTCACATACGATGGTGATTCTATAGAAAACTGAAAGTTAAATAGCAAATGACTCCCTAATTACTAAAGAAATTATAACAATCACTTTTCACCTACTTATTTAAAGTGGATAGACCACTAACACTTATATAAATATGTACATACCAATGCTTGTATATATGCAGCTCTTGCAGAGAGCAATATATAATATAAAATAATATTGGCGTGGCCGTGATCCATGCATTCGTCTGAAAAGCGTTTGATAGCTGTATGAAGGTTTGTACTGCCCAAAATATTGGTGTATTATTTTCATCACGGTACATGAGTTGAGCAAAGATAATGTCTCAATTGCTGGTCGACATGGTGATCTGGAAAGATCATGACGTTTCAGAGCTCTATTTATTTGAGATGGAAAGTGCCTGTATGTGTAACGCCTAGATGTTTAATATGATTTAAATTGTTATTTAAACAATGGCTCTCGCTCGTGTATGGTGGACTTGAACCAACTCATCAATGTAACAATACGAAAGTATTTATCCCGATTGAGGTAAGTTCTGAACTGCAAATAGATGAGTTACTTATTATTTCTGTTAGTAACGTGTTCTTCATTTAAACTGCAGAAATGAATTTTGATACAAATACTGCATTATTAATTTTGTCATTAGTCACGTCAGTCAGACTGTCTAGCTAAATATTATTGTTAATGAGAGAGAGAGAGAGAGAGATGTTAAATTATGTGTAGTCTGCAAATAAATACTTTTGAAAACAGTTGAGATATTTTAGTGCAACTTTGAAATCCTAAAGACTGGATTTTGAATCAGTTTCGTTGCTCTTGGCTCAACAGACATACTATTCAGGTGGCTACTCAACTGTCTGAACAGTCAGTTAATCACTATAGCCATGAAGAAAATTATATGCCGAGTTAATCATCTTTGGATACCCCAGCCATGTACACCATAGTTCTTTTAACTAAAATTCTCTCTCTCTCTCTCTCTCTCTCTCTCTCTCTCCAGCAGGCACTGAAATTTCCGTCTTATCCGAACATGCATCATAGCAAGCTACATGCGATAATCCACTTCGCTACTTCATCAGCTGTGGCCGCCTATGCGGATGTTTAATCGTTTCACACGAATACGCATAAAACTGTTTAACCAATCGCCGCGAGCGCGAGTAAATGTTCTCGCCATTGTAACCAAACATGACCTTTCGTGCTGCTTCAGTAAGTCCAAACTATAATAAGTTACGATGTTTTTCAAAATCAATCTTTTCTGTGTAAGACTGAAGGGATTGCGGACTACGTGCAAGTTTACTAGACCTTCGAAATTAAAGAACTTGACACTAAGCACCTCCAAAACCGAAGAATTTACCAGGGAAATGCCCTAATGAGCATGGGCAAAATGACGTTTTGCAAATTCACATGTTAACACATTTTTAGGACGAATTTTACTTAGTTCAATTTACAATCAAGACAAATGTTAGATTAACAAGTCATTGCAATACAATACGTAACGGTGACAATTGTTTGTAACTATTTTGATTGACTCTAAACATACATACGTGTCCGTTGAGTATATTACCAGATAGCAGAGTAGTAAAGTGGGGCACATTAGGGACAATGGGACTTAGCATTAAAAAGACCCCTGGGTCAGATTAGGGACAATGGAAATTTAACATGGAGAGAAATCGTGGGTCACTTTAGGGACAATGGGAATTTAACATAGAGTTTGGGTCTGTCTAGGGACAAGGGAAATTAACATGGGGAATAGAGTGTGGGCTTTTGGGATTTTTTTTTTTTTTTTTTTTTTTAAATTTTTTTCAAATTTAAATTTAAATTTAAATTTAAATTTAAAAAAAGGGGTAGGCAATGGAAAGGCTATCTCTTTTCGAGAAATATGGCTGGCCCTGAAAAGGGCCTTTGGGTTTATGTTAATGTATTCATTAACATAAATGGTACCGCATTGGTCTTCTTCTTGTCCTTAGGCTACGTCTCACTGTTGGTCCGTAAATCAGCACTCTTTTCAGGCATCCTTGTCTTTCTACGTAGATCCTACGTATCCACAGGCTGGTGTTTGTCCTGTGGACAACGGTCCACTTGGATCGGACATACATGGGTATGTCCGTCCGGAACATCATGGAAGACACAAGCGTAGAAGATTGCACATCGGTCCACATCTTGAAGCGACGAGAACAAGTGAATCAATGCACTGAACTGCGCTTATTTATAGGTAGAGGCAGGATTGAAACGGATTGAGTTCATTCACCAATCCAAACACGCGTTACAAAATTCAGTCAGCCCGCATCCAATCCGAAGAGAGTAGTCTGTGACGTCAGTTGGTCTATATAGATTCGCTAGCGCTTGTGTGCAGTCAATCTATGCGACAGTGATTCAACATGACGGAAACTCAGAAAACGATCCATTGGGGTGCACCAGCAGGGGAGACTGCCCAAGGGAACCCGGACTTACTTTCAGAAGAGGTACATTGGGATTTTGTGGATTTTTCTTACCTCGCAAGAATTTGTTCCGGAACCTTCGTTACCTGCTTCATTACCGCAAGTGGAGAATTTTAGACAGAGACAGAAAGAAGAATTGGAGAAATTTATGCAACGACAAAAGGAAGCGGAACAAGCTTTTCTCCTACAGCAACAGCAACAGCAACAAGAAGAGGTAAGAAAAAAACAACAGCAACAACAGCAAGAAGAAGTAGCAGCAAAGACACAAGAGGGTGAAAATCAGACGGCTACGGTACTGTTGGACATTTTAGCGGAGTTAAGAAGTCTGAAACAAATGTATCAGACTTCTTTATCACGACCGAAGAGAATACGACCTTCCCGAGCTAAACACGCCAACCCTGTGACTAAGCCTGTCGTACCACCCTTAGTGATTTCAACCCAATCATCAGAAGTAGGCCTTGGCCGTGGCAAAGGCTTAAGGCAGTTAAAGTTGATTGGTTAAACTCACCCCTACACCAAATAAAAAGGCCCTTTTCAGGGCCACCCACATTTCTCGAAAAGAAATACAATTTCAATTTGCCAATAACTCAAAAATAAACCCCACCCATTTTACCCTTATAGTACGTGTCTGTGTATGAGTGCGTGAGTGTAGCTTCTTATTTTAAAATCAAAACTCAAAGACACTTACCTTATATCATTCATGTATTCTTTTATCCATTTTTTACAATCCAATTCACAATTCACCACAGAACACTTTAATTAAAAGTTCATTGACTTCTTCTTTCTCCTTGTTTAGTCTCTCTGTTTTTTGAATTTCTTCACCGTTTATTCCTCATTTTCTTCCCTTCTTCTTTTCTTCTCCTGTTTCTTTGCTTCTTTTAAATAGAATTGTCTTCTTTCTTCCTCTTCTTCCTCTGAAGAATCCCTCTCTTCTTTCGAAGAATCCCTCTCTTCTTCCGAAGAATCCCTCTCTTCTTCTGAAGAATCCTTCATATCTTCTGACTCCTCTTGTTTCTTTTTTGGGCAATCTGGAGACCAATGTCCTTTTTCTTTACAATAATAACAGGTATCTTGACTTTTGTCTTTTTTAGCCCCTGTTTTTTTTCTTTTTTGACGGTCTGGACACTCTGAAGACCAATGCCCTTTCTTCTGACAGATATAGCAATTATCCTGACTCTTATCTCGAAAGGAAGGAGAGTAGTCCGTCGGCTGGTCTGAAGAGAATTTTCTAATGACCCCTCGCAAAGCTCTGACGAAACGTTCCATCTGGGTAGTCTCTTCCATCGTTGTGCTCGGTTTGAGAGTGAAATGAATAGTGAAAGGACAAGACACACACCCTTTTTATATACGCTGGTTTGCCATGACTATAAATTAGTATATGGTGTTTGAACTTGAGTCATTTGACGTTTTGCACTCAAGATGAAACGATCATATTCATTTGAGAAGAAAGAAGAAGAAGAAAGTAAGAGGCAGAAACGTGATCTATCGCCTCGTACCAGGGACGAAATCTTGGCACAAATTCATGCCAGTGATTTTGAAGAGGACATGAGTGAACCAGAATCCGAACCCTCTAAACCAAGTTCACCACCCTTAGTCAACCCTGAAAAGTACTATTCCATTCGAGAGACGGAAAAGCGCTCCTCTAGAAAATTTAGAACCACGGCTTACACCTACACGGTGAAGTTTAAAGATTTCAAGGCCGACGTACCCTTGGAGAAAGCAGAAGGGTTTATCACCGAGATGTGGGATTCTTTGCTCACCGCACTCAAGCGACAATGTCAACCCAAAGAAGACGATCGCTTGACACTATCCATAGATCACGACGGTTTGAAATCCCCTGTTTGGATCGAGTTTAGCAGACCCGCAGAACTAACCCCTTCCAAAGTCATGGACAAGATTCAACACGTACAACAATCTAATGACCAGTTTGACATCACCGATGGTAAAGCCACACTGAAAATGGCTCACGTCTCTCTTCCTCAAGGGACAGGACGCAAAAAGGTCCTACTAGTGAACGACCTTCGCAACACCAAAAAGAGTCTCGTCCGAATTAACAACCCTCAAGACCAGATGTGCTTAGCCCGTGCCATCGTGGTGGGACGAACCTATGCCAACAAGAACGACACCGTAGAATGGAAAAGAACCTGGGAGAACATTCGAAAATCGAACCGAACCAAACAACGAAACGAAGCAGAACTCCTGTTGCAACAAGCTGGCCTGTCCAAAGACACACCCTGTGGCATTCCTGAGATGCAAAAATTGCAAGATGCCCTAGCTCCACGCTACACCTTGAAAGTGCACCCTCAAGAAATGCGCGGGTCTCTGTTGTTTCGAGGCCAGGATTTTAAGGACGGAAAATACATTCACCTTTATTATCACGATGACCATTTCGATACCATTACCAGTATCACCGGATTTCTGGGATACAGTTATTATTGTCAGAAATGTGATTATGGTTATAACAATCGAGAGCAACACAAGCATTGTGGATTGAAATGCCCAGGATGTTTGGCCTCTCCACCCTGTCTGAGCGAAGAACCAGTGCCTTGTTCGACTTGTCTGCGCACGTTTGTCAGCCCTGCCTGTTACCAGCAACATTTGAAAACACAAGGTTCACAGAAGAAATGTGCTTGTCAACTCCTGAGATTGTGCCCTACGTGTGGACAAGGCATACTTACCAACAATGCCAAGGCACACGTATGTCGAGGAAAGAAAAAATGTCACATTTGTCACCACATCGTGGACTTGGAACACGAATGTTACGTGCAAAAATACCAACCCCCACCAGAGAAAGAGGACGGTCACAAGAAGAAAGGCAATTTCATCTTTTTCGATTTCGAATGCATGCAAGAGACTGGCATTCACATCCCTAATTTCTGCGTGGCTCATCGAGCGTGCGAGAAGTGCATTCAAGAACCTATCTTCAGTCATTGCCCTCACTGCAGCAAGATTCCTAGAGGACGTGAAAAAATCTTTCGGGGACCAAACACGTTAGCCGATTTTGCCCAATGGGTCTTAGACCCCATCGACAGGACGTGGAGCCAAGAGGACATCGAACGTTACGGAGATTGTCATCGTCATGCCACGGTGATGGCTCACAATTTCTCCGGATACGATGGACAGTTTCTTTTGAGGTACTATGCGGAACAAGGCACCGAGCGTCCTAAAGTCACTTTGAACGGAGCCAAAATCATTTTCATGCAAGTGGGACAAGTACAGTTTAAAGATTCGATGAGTTATTTGGCCATGCCTTTGAGTCGAATGCCTAAAACGTTTGGAATGACAGAAATGGCTAAAGGGTACTTTCCACACTTTTTCAATACGGAAGCCAATCAACATGCCGTTCTACCCCATTTACCTGAGGCTCACTATTACGACCCCGACAACATGCGTACCGAACAACGAGAAGATTTCTACGCTTGGTACCAGGCTCATGCCTCTGACCCCTTCGACTTTCAGCAAGAAATGTTAAAGTATTGTCGTTCCGACGTGGACATTTGACTACGTTGCTGTGGAAAATTTCGAGAACTATTCATGGAACACGGAGGGGTCGATCCTTTGAAAGAAGCTTGCACCATTGCCAAAGCGTGTTCCTTAGTGTACCGCCAACGATTCATGCCTGAAAACACCGTGGCTGTCATCAGTCCTCAAACGACCCACTATGTCAAGCGTCAATACTCGGTCAAAGCCCTACGTTGGTTACATTACTTGTGCGACAAGGAAGACAAATGGATTCAGCATGCCCGCAACGGAGGAGGCGAAAAGACCATCGGAACGTATTCGGTAGATGGCTGGGACTTAGAAAACCCCATGATCGTGTACGAGTTTAACGGTTGCTTATTTCACGGATGTCCCGTCTGTTACCCTGACCGTGACACTAAACATCAGTTTTTGCAACGAACCATGGAAGACTTGTACCAGGACACTTGTCAGCGACGCCTAAAGTTAGAACAGCAAGGATACCAAGTGGTGGAAATGTGGGAACACGAGTACGATCACAGTTTGAAAACCGATCCCGAGTTTAAACGCCTCGTGGAAAGTTACCAGTTCATGGACCCGTTGAACCCGAGGGATAGTTTGTACGGAGGAAGGACCAATGCCACCTGTTTGCTGTACCAAGCCGACGAAGAGAAAGGAGAAGAAATCAAATACTTGGACGTGTGTTCGCTGTATCCCTACGTGTGCAAATATTGTCGCTTTCCTGTAGGGCAGCCGCAATTGTTCACGGAACACATCGACCTGAAAAACATTCGACAATACGAAGGCTTGATCAAGTGTAAAGTTTTGCCTCCCACGAACCTATACCATCCCGTCTTACCTCACCATTGTCAAGGTAAACTGATGTTTCCCTTGTGCCGTACTTGTGCCGAAACGTGCAACCAGGACCAACCTTGCCATCACAGCCAGGAAGAACGTGCCTTGACGGGAACCTGGGTCAGCGTGGAATTGTTCAAAGCTCTGGACATGGGATACAAACTGTTAGAAGTGTACGAAATTTGCCACTTTCCCAAGACACAACAGTACCACAAGGGTGACCCTACTCAGAAATGCATTTTCGCCGACTACGTGGATGCCTTTTTGAAACTGAAACAAGAAGCCAGCGGCTATCCTTCCTGGTGTCACACTCCCGAAGACCAAATACAATTCAAAGAGAAATACTACGCACAAGAAGGCATCTCTTTAGACCACATCGAAAAAAACGAAGGCAGGCGATCGTTTGCCAAAGTGATGTTAAATGGCTTGTGGGGTAAAATGGCACAACGACCGTGTTTACCCAAGACGGAATATTTGACAGAACCTTCCCGCTACTTCCAGATGATTCACGACAAAACCAAATACATGAAACACGTGGACGTCGTTCGAGAGGATTTGATCTTGGTCAATTACGAAGAAGATCTGGACTTTGTACAAGACGACCCTTTTGGAAATGTCATCATTGCGGCTTACGTGACAGCTCATGCTCGCTTAAAATTGTACGAAGCTTTAGAACTGTTAGAAGAACGCGTCCTGTACTTTGACACGGACAGTTGCATTTACATCCATCACCCGATTCAACATCACCCTGACATCGAAGGAGACCGTTTAGGAGCCTGGACAGACGAGCATCCCGAGGACAAGATTCTAAGTTTCGTCAGTGGTGGTCCCAAAAATTACGGCTACGAATACCGGGACAAACAAGGAGAAGTGCACACGACGTGCAAAGTGAAAGGACTGACTCTGAATCATCGTACCAGTCGAGTGGTCAACTTTGGGGTATTGGAAGAAGCCTTGCAATCGGGAGAGGATGGAAACTTTAAAGTGACCACCTATCAACCGAACAAGATTGTACGTTTACCCACTCACCACATCGTCAGTCGACCCTTGGAAAAAGTCTATCAAATTGTATACCAGAAGCGAGTGCGACTTCCCAATCACTTCACCTTACCGCACGGTCACGTCGGTATTGGTCTGTATATGAAAAGGAACCCTAGGCAAGATCGATAGTTCATTGTTCATTGAAGTAACTTACCATGTCGTTGACGAAGAAGAAACCAGATTGGTTAGGAGTCAAATGTTGGACATCACCGAGACCAGGGTTTTTAGGCTTGGACACAAGAGGTGGCCCAGTATGCACGAGAGTTATTCAAGGAAAAAAGTTACTTTTCAACCTGTGTTCGTGACGGTGCCAGAAGAACCCGTCACCCAGGACAGGACTGTCGTGGACAGGCCTGAAAGACCCTTTCGGGAGGACACTTGTGTGACCTTACCCCTACTATAGAACTGGTTAGAACTTTGCCCAAAACATGTTGTACAGACACTTGTGTTTATTCCACGTTCATGGTTATCATGTGCCTTTTATTCTTGTACTTAAGCCTTTGGCTTTTATGCATTTTTGTCTTTCGTATTCATGTTTGAAACATTCAATAAACGTGTTCTGAAAAAGTATATAAACTCTTGTCTTGTTTGTTTTTCGTGTCACAAGTGACATTTCTCACACCATGGCTACCTCTGCTGTCTCTGCTCCCTCTTCCTCTACTGTCAAAGTCATCGACGAACACTTAGATCGTGCCAGTTGGGAGGCTTTGTATCTTCGCCATCCCTTTAACATGCTCATTGCTGGACCTAGCGGTTCAGGCAAAACCGAATTCGTCAAAGGTTTGATCGAACATAAACATCATTTGATCGATCGACCCCCTCAACGAATCGTGTGGTGTTACAAAGAGTGACAATCGGCGTACAACCTCTTGCGAGAAGGTCAAGGCGATTCCATCGTGTTTGTGGAAGGCATTCCTAAAGAAGACGACGGCATCGTCTCTGACTCCCGTCTAACCCATTTGGTCATTTTCGACGACATGTTAGGAGAAGACGAAGAAGAAATTAAACTGTGGTTCACGCGCAAAGGGCATCACCGTAATGCCAGTGTCGTTTACATCACCCAAAATTTGTTTCAACAAAGTAAAGCCCATCGCACCATCAGTCTCAATGCGCATTACGTGGTCTTGTTTAAAAGCCCTCGAGATAAATCGCAAGTGCAAGTCTTAGCCAAACAGTTAGGAACGCCTTGGCTGACTCAGGCGTACGACGATGCCACTCAAACTCCACACGCCTATTTACTCGTCGATTTGAAACCTACGTCTCCCGAGGATTCGCGATTTCGTACCCACTTGTTTCACCACTGGTGCCAAGACGGAGGGCCTGTCCTGTACACGTCTCCGTCCTCGACTTCATTTCACTCCCCATAAAAAAATCTATAAAAACCTCAGACCCTTTTTCGTCTGTCTCACTCTCAGTGCGAACATGACGTCCCTTCAGTCGCATCTTCCCGTCAAATTGATTCGTGCCTTGTATGGCATCAGTCGAGAAAAAGATCCACAAACACGAGCTCGTGTCTTAGAAGCTAGTCTCAAAGAAGTCTTACGATGGTTCACGGTGACGGCACGTCAATTACTCCAAGGAATCATTCAGATTCCTCATCAAACCCAACGCTTTTTCGATCGAAACAAAGTCGCTTTGGTCCAACTGGCCGATCCCCGCATCGACACTCAAACCAAAAAACAAATCATTTTGAAACCTGGAGGGAGCGGTACTCTAGGAGGGGTCATCATTCGCTCACTCTTAAGATGGGATCCTAATGCCCCCAAAGTTATACCCAAGACAAAAGTCCAACGAAACCCCAAGAAGAAAAAGACCAGGTCCCCAAGGAGAACTTCTCCAGTGGCAGGACCCTCCTCTGACCAGACACCACCACCACCCCGGAAAAAGAAAAGAAGCCCCCAGAAAAAGAAAAGTCCACAGAAAACTAGTCGCAAGAGAGGCACTTCGGCCAGGACGCAACCTTACACTCGCAAACCACGACCTGCCACGGCGGTGACTGCGTCTCCGGCAGCTTCACGTTTGTCCATTTCTCCGTTAATGACACCCAGAACTGAAGAGTACTTGGAGACGTTGATCACACCAAGAACTTCTCCGTTGATGACCCCCAAAAGAACTTCCCCAGTGGCAGGACCTTCCAATTTAGTGGCAGTGGCTGCTGCTCACAAAGTACCTTCTCCCAAAATCAAAGTTCAAGAAAGATCGGACATGTTACAAAGTTTACTGGATTTGTCCAAGCAAGAACTGGCTCGATTTAGTCCGTTACGTACCCCTGCACGACGTGCCATGCCTGTCCTCAAACTAATACGACGTCAAGACCATCAGTGGCGACGCGTTCCAGTATAAAAAAGGCCTGTGACCAAGTCGGGTATCAGTGTTTTTTTGGTGCTCCTGAAGACTCAAAGATGTCACCCTCCAGAAAACCCCAAGGAAAGAAAAGGAAAGGACTGCCACCACGTTTCGCCAAACATGGGGACATGTTATCTGTCCTGTCCAAAGCTTCTCCACCCCTACGAAAAAAACTCATTCAAACAGCCTCCAAAGAGGTCATCGATACCGTGTGCGAATGTTGTTTGAACGTTTTGAAAGGCACGATCCCTTTGTCCAAACACCAGAAACAATGCTTAAGCAAACATCGTCACGTTCTTCGCCAAATGGTTCAAAAGAAAATTTCCATTCGTCAAAAAAAGAAGATGTTAGTGCAACGTGGAGGTATTTTACCTCTCTTGTTAGGCCCCATACTGAAAGGAGTCTTGGGAACCATGTTGGGAGGACTGGTGGGAGCAAGATAAAAAGGCCTCGGAAGTTCCAAGATCTCAGAATCGACCCCTGACAACCCCATGGAAGGACGAAAACTAGCTTTAGTGCCTTACAAACGATGGATGGAATACCATCGGTGGCAAGAACAACACACCCCGCATTTACCTCCCAATCCCAATTTGAGCGAGATGTCCCAGTTACAACACGAATTGCAGTCCTTGATGGATCGCCAAGATTTGTCCGAAACAGAAAAATCACAAAAGTACGGTCAACTCTTGCAACGACTGCAACTCTTTCACCAGAAAGCTTTAGACGAAACAGCTCTATCCACTCTGAAAGATTTTAAGACCTTGATGAAAAGTCCAGCACCAGTACCAGTACCACTACTAGTACCACCAGTACCCGTGACCAAGACAGAAAAAGGAGAAGAAGAGGAAGGGTTTCAAACTCCACCAGAAAAAGTACGCAAGTTAACAACACCACCTACCTCCAGAATTGGATGGATTAAAAAGATGATGGCCACCCCTTCTTCCTCACAAGAGAAAAAGAAAGTGAAGACAGAAGTGAAGACAGAAGTGAAACAAGAACCGATATCCCCCGCTCAGACATCCTTCTCCTCTTCGACACCTATTGCTGGCCGCACACGCAAAGCATTGCAATCCAAGAAAGTACCCCAAGAGAAAAAGAGTAGCATCGTCCAAGAGTGGGTGTCTTATTAACACACCAACCAACACAAAAAAATGGAAAAAGTCTTAGCCAGCATTTACTACGATCCCTCCCATCCTGCAGGTTACGCAGGAGTTCAAAAATTGTATCGTGCTGCCAAAACGCGACTGAAAAGTCTCCGTTTACCTCAAGTGAAACGATGGTTACAAGAACAAGCTACCTACACTTTACACAAACCCATTCGACGCAAGTTTGCCAGAAGTCGCACCCGAGTGGAAGGCATCGATCATCAATGGCAAGCCGATTTAGCCGATGTCTCTCATTTGGCCAGCTACAATCGTGGCTACAAATATTTGTTTTGTGTCATCGACGTCTTTTCCAAATTTGCTTGGGTCGTACCCTTGACTTCCAAATCGAACAGCGAGTTAGTGCGAGCCCTACAACGGGTGTTGAAACAAAGCGGTCGTCACCCTCTTCGATGGCAAACGGACAAAGGCACCGAATTTCTGAACCAAGCTTTCCAAAAAGAATTAAAGAAACGTGACATTCATTTTTTTACCACCGAGAATCCCGAAACCAAAGCCAGCATCGTGGAACGTTTTCAACGCACTTTGAAAGAACGCATGTGGAAATATTTTACGCATCACCACACTCTGAAGTACATCGACATCTTACCGCACCTGGTGCAAGCGTACAACCAATCTTACCATCGAAGCATCGGACGTGCCCCGCAAGACGTGACTCCCGACAACGAAGTGCTGGTGTTTGAGCGCCTGTTTGGTACGTCCCCGACGCGGGCTGTCCCCAAGAAAAGTGGAGTGTTGGCCGTAGGAGATTGGGTACGCATTGGCAAAACCAAACGCACTTTCGACAAAGGTTACTTACCTAACTGGACGACCGAATTGTTTCGCGTCACTGGACGAGTGCATGGCCGTCATCCTGCCGTCTATAAATTGGAAGACATGAACGGAGAAGTGCTCAAAGGAACGTTTTATTTGCCCGAGTTACAACGTGTCACCAAAAAAGAAGACGACGTGTACGACATCGAAAGCATTCTCGAACGCAGAACCCGTAAAGTGGGCAAACGACGTGTCAAAGAAGTCAAAGTACGTTGGAAAGGATATCCACCCAGTTTTGATTCTTGGATCGATGCTTCGCAAGTCATCGACTATAAAAAGAAGTGACCATCATGCCCTTTCACACAGCAGACGCAGCTACGTCGACCACTCCTCCTTCACCTAGTTCTTCTGTGCAAGATTTACAAAAACAACCCTTGTGGGTGTGGTGTGGAGAACGTGTGCCTAAAACGCAAATCGTCTTTTTCTGCCAAATCTTCGTGGTGTATTGTGTCATCGGGGCAGCCATCGCCAATTTGAGTTTGCAACAAGGAGACAAACAATTGTGGACCATTTTATTGAGCAGTTGCATCGGTTACCTGCTTCCTAATCCCTCCCTGAAATTCACCTCGAACGGGAACCCCGGGAACCTTGTGTCCAGTGCCAGTGCCAGTCACCACTTCAATCACAACCAGAACCCCATTTTAGACGGAGACACGCCTCTGACGTCCAGTAACCCCTCGGACAGCCACAGAACTCTGGAATTATTTTACTTAACCTTACCCAGTGACAGTTCCATGGAGGTGTTTCCCAAGAACACGTTGTGCTGTTACACGGCCAAATTACCTCAAGCCATCCAGTTAGATCACGAAGCCCATTGGGAAGTGGCTTTAGTAGAAATGATTCACCCGACCCAAGTCCTCAATGTCCTTCCCAATCAAAATTTTTTTGATGTGGAAGTTCATGACGAGCAAATGCAACAGTGGATGGATAGCAATGTCAAATATGACAAGAAAACCCGTACACAAAAGTACACCACCTATCACTTGTTCATTCCCCCAGGCTATTATTTTAGTGGTCAACATTTGGTCAGCACCATAACCTCCAGGTTTAATGTCGTGTTTCTGAAAGCTTTGGAGCATGTCAACAAAAATGTCACCATGGAGTACCACAAAGCAGCTCGTCGCTTCTTGATGAAATTTGAACGGAGTAAAATCCTGTCCATTTTATTTTGTCCTGAATTGTTTGACATGTTGGGCGGAGACATGGACATGAGAAAGACCATGATCAAGAAAAACGAATTACCCATCGTTTACGACAACGAGTCTTTTAGCAAGTTATTTCGTGCCCCGGTAGAACTGAACCAAGGACTGAATTTGATGTTCGTGTATTCCGATGTGGTGGAGTACAACGTGGTGGGACACACCTCCGTACCGTTACTGCGTGTCATTCCTTTCAAAGTGGATTCTGCCACGAACACTGACGAGGAAGGTGGAAACACTTACCACGTCCACCGCGAATTTGTCCATCCTCACTATTTGCCTGTCAGTAAGTCGTATTTGGACACGGTCAACATTGCTATAAAAGGAGATCTGGGACAAAATATTCCATTCACCAAAGGAAAAGTCACGGTGAAACTCCATTTTCGAAAACGGTTCTCTCACGACTCTTAAGTCATGTATCCAGTGTACCGAGGGGTTGCTCGACAGCGAGGACACGGCTTAGGAGATATGTTAAAATCGGCCTTTCGTTCGGTGGCCCCGGTGTTGAAACCGATGGTGACACGCGGATTGCACGCCTTGAAAGATGCGGCACTGACGCAAGGCAAAGAATTTCTCCAAAATGTCATCATCGACAAACAAAACCCTAAAGAAGCCTTCATGAGGGCAGGCAAAAATGTCTTGCTGCAAACGGGCAAAGACATTTTAGGCCAACGAGAAACACCTATAAATGCCCTGCACGCTACCGAGTCAGGCATTCAGCAAGGACAAGGCAGAAAGAGACGACGAAGAAAACACCCTTTCACCAGACTTCAAGCGAGAAAGACCAAGAAAAGAAGAACCGTTCGAGACTTAGACGTTTTCGATTATTGAGAAAAGAGACAAAAAAATGATGCACCGAGAATCTTGCGCTTGTTCCAAGACGGAACTGGATCTGTTTGCCATGCCCCCCACGATGATGACGATGCAAGAATCCCAGTGGGTGGAATTTCACCCCGTCTCCTCACTGACCGATTCCGCTCCCATCGAGTTTGAAATCAAAGGACAGCCCGAAGATTACATCGATCTGAATAGCAGTTACTTGTACCTGAAAGTCAAAATTCTAGATAAGACTGGAGGTGCTATAGACGATGAAGCAGTAGCTCCCGTCAACAATTTCATGCATTCCTTGTTCAGTGGAGTGGACTTGTATTTGAATAACAAACTGGTCAGTAGCAGCATGGATACTTACCCTTATCGTGCCTACCTGGAAAATCTCTTGACGTACGGAATAGATGCCAAGAACACTCATCTCAATGCCTGTGTGGTATGGGAAGCTGACGAACCTACCAAGTTTGAAATATTGGAAACTGATGAAAAGAAAGACAACAATGATGGATTTGTAGAACGAAGAAAGAGAATCACGGGAGCCGACACAAGTTTAGAACTGATGGATCGTTTGCATTTGGACGTGCGGTTGCAAGAAAAGTATTTGCTGAACGGGGTGGATGTCCGCCTGAGACTGAATCGTAGCAGTGCCGCTTTCCATTTGATGGCTGATAGTGACGGTTACAAAACCAAAATCCTAGAAGCCAGACTCTACGTACGCCGTGTGGAAGTGTTACCTAAAGTGGGAAACGACATCAGTCAGACGTTGAGCAGAACGACCGCCAAGTATCCCATACGACGCGTGGAAGTGAAAACCTTCACCATTCCCAAGGGACAGCGATCCATGATCGAAGATCATCTGTTCCAAGGACAGTTACCCAAACGTTTGATCGTTGGTATCGTCGAGAATACAGCCTTCAACGGAGCTGCCGAAAAAAATCCTTTCTACTTTCAACACTTTGGCGTGTCCAAAATCGAAGTCAGTCGCGATGGCAAGACCTTGTGTACCCGACCTTTCGAACCTGACTTTAAAAAGAAGAATTACTTGAGATCGTACTTGTCCTTGTACGAAGCCACCGGACAGTTAGGAACCAATACCAGTCACGGTATTACGTACGAGGATTATGCAGGAGGCTACGCTTTGTGGGCTTTCGATTTCACTCCAGACCAAGGCAGCGACGAGGGACATTTCCACCCTATAAAATCCGGCCAGATTCGTGTGGAAATTCAGTTTAAAGACCGAGACCCTGATGAAACGGTGAACGTCATCCTGTATGCAGAATTCGATAATACCATAGAAATCAACAGTTTGAGAGAAGTCATCCTAGATTACTAGAAACCATAGAAGACTGTTATCCCTCTTTACCTAGTGGAGAAACTTTTAGTGTTGCATTGTTGTTAAAAAATGTTAGAGTTGTTGTTGTTTAGTGTTAAGTGATTTTTGAATAAAAAATGTTGTGTTTTGAAAAAATTGTTTGATGTTATATTGTTGGATTATTGTTAAAACTGTTAGAGTTGTTGTTTAGTGTTAAGTGATTTTTGAATAAAAAAATGTTGTATTTTGAAAAAAATGCCTTTGTCTTTTGTTTAGCTATAAGAATGTTGGATTGATGCTCTTTCATTTCTTACTATCCCTCTCATGACACTCACTAAACGTTGCGACTCAAAAACCGTGTGGGGGATGTTTTCCTTCACGTCCGCGCTTTGACTTTAAGAACCGGGTTGTTTCCAGTCTAACCATCCATTGTCGACTCATCCTCCTAAGAAGATGTGCTCCAAACTAGCTAAACTCAACGAAGCCTACGTGAATTTGCATAGGGTCAGACACAGTCTGATACCGAAGCCAGAAGAAATAGAGAATGTGAGAATGTTAAAAATCACTGAAGACCTGATAGAAGTGCTCTTCAGAGAAGAAATGAACAGGGAAAAAGAAGAATGGACAGAGAAGTACAGACTTCAGAGACAGCAGCAACAACAACAACAAGAGCGGCAGCAGCAACCTGAAGCTGACAGAGGCTTTGTCGATTGTCGTATCGACACCAAAGAGTTCTTCTTCTCTTTCCGAAGAAGCAGACCTATTGCCAGAAAGTCTATCCTCAGAGGACATCGCGTTCTTAGAAACTAAAAAGAATGCCATAGCAAACAAAAAAAAACCCAGCCCTTTTCAGGGCTACCCAATACTCTAGAAAAGAAATAACAATCGATTTGCCAATGTGTGTAGGTAGAGTAGTGTGAAAATAAACACTAACTCTTTTTTAAAAAAATGTGAGGGTATGTGTTTGTGTGTTTGTGTTTGTAAGTGGTTAAGTAAGTTGGTATGGATAGTAGATTAAAATGATGTCTTTTTTTTTTTTTTTTTTTTGGTGTTTGAGATGTAAATTTGGGGTTAGATTGGATTGCTTTGCGTATGTGGATAGTCTATTGAAGTGATTTATAAAAGATTTTAAAATAGTGATGGGTAGCATAAAAAGTGAGTGAGTGTTTCTTTTAGGTCCACGCGTTGTTGTTTTTTGGTCATGATGTAGGTAAGATCAATTTTATGTTTTTAGTGGATGTTTTCCTTCACGTCCGCGCTTTCACTATAAATTGAAACCCGTTCGGCAGTCCAGCTACCCTTGTGGATTGATCAACACCAAAAATGAACACGAGACTGGAGAAACTGTTGGAACTTCATGTGCATCTGGAATATGCCAGGCGCATATTAAATGAACTGGCCGCGGAAGCCATTGTGGAGGAGGGAAGGATAAGAGAGGAGGAGGAAAGAAGAAACAAAGAAGAGGAGGAGAGAAGATATAAAGAAGAAGAGGAAAGAAGATACAAAGAGGAGGAGAGAAGATACAAAGAAGAGGAGGAGGAGGAAAAGGAGAGAAGAAGAAGAAATTTCAGAATCCCAGAGAGCGAAAATTGGGATTCTGAAGCGACATATCCTGCCTCTGCTCTCTCCCCCAAAAAGGTAAAAAGTAACTGGGGGACAAGATGTGTATGCGGCGCCAGGCCTGGAAGGTGCCACCATTAACCAGGTGTCCATGAAGTTCCAATCAAAAAAACAGCCCTTTTCAGGGCTACCCAATACTCTAGAAAAGAAATAACGATCGATTTGCCAATGTGTGTAGGTAGAGTAGTGTGATTATAAACACTAACTCTTTTTTAAGATAGTGTGAGGGTATGTGTTTGTGTGTTGGTGCTTGTAAGAGCTAAGGTATGTTTGTGGGAATAGTAGATTATGGGTTTCTTTATTGTTTCTTAGCGTAGGTGAAGAGTATAGTTAGGGTTCTGTAAGCGCTCACGTACGATTGTGTGGATAGTAGATTATGGATTAGTTTATTGTTCTTAGCGTATGTGGAGAGTATAGTTTGGGTTTTGTAACCGCTCACGTACGATTGTGTGGATAGTAGATTATGGATTTGTTTATTGTTTCTTAGCGTATGTGTTTGTGTGTTTGTGTTTGTGTGTTTGTGTTTGTGTTTGTACCCGCTCACGTACGATTGTGTGAATAGTAGATTATGGATTTGTTTATTGTTCTTAGCGTATGTGAAGAGTATAGTTTGGGTTTTGTAAGCGCTCACGTAAGACTGTGTGGATAGTAGATTATGGATTTTGTTTATTGTTTCTTAGAGTATGTGGAGAGTATAGTTTGGGTTTTTATTATATGAAATGAGAAAGTATAGTTTGGGTTTTATTATATGAAATGAAAAAGTAGGGGGATGTTTTCCTTCACGTCCGCGCTTTTCGTATAAGAACCCACAGTATTCGTCGTTCAAACCATTCTGCAAAGAATAAAAAAAGAAGATGGCTTCTAACCAAATGGACAAAATGGAAAAATTGCAAAACGTCCTCGACAATTTAGGAATGATAGAGCAAATGTTGGTTAACCTAAACGAGGATCACTATTCTTATAGTCCCCATCGAGTGAAGATGGAGATAAACAATTTACGAAAAATGAAGGTAATCATCAGTGATCTGTTGAAAGAAATAAAGGAGGAGAAGGAGGATGAAGAGGAAAGGATAAGGATGAGAGCATGGAATGAAAAAATTGAAAAAGAAGAAGAAAATGAAAAGAGGAAGAAAGAAGAGGAGGAAGAGAAGAAGAAAGAAAAGAAAAAAAAGAAAGAAAAGAAGAGAAAGAGTGTTGGAGATAAAATAAGAACTTGGTGGAGAAAAAGAAGAAACTAGAAGCAGAAGAAGAAGAAGAAAACCCAAAGGCCCTTTTCAGGGCCAGCCATATTTCTCGAAAAGAGATAGCCTTTCCATTGCCTACCCCTTTTTTTTAAATTTAAATTTAAATTTAAATTTAAATTTAAAAAAATTAAAAAAAAAAAAAAAAAAAATCCCAAAAGCCCACACTCTATTCCCCATGTTAATTTCCCTTGTCCCTAGACAGACCCAAACTCTATGTTAAATTCCCATTGTCCCTAAAGTGACCCACGATTTCTCTCCATGTTAAATTTCCATTGTCCCTAATCTGACCCAGGGGTCTTTTTAATGCTAAGTCCCATTGTTCCTAATGTGCCCCACTTTACTACTTAGCAGAGACGCTTACTTAGCAGCCATCGTGCAGAGTGGAATGCGTCAAACGAAAATTTTCTCTTATCGATGGATAAAACGGGCACTTTAAGTGATGCGTGGGGCCCGGGGTGGTAGAAGGCGCTCGCCTTTACTGATGAGTTATACATCTCACCCCAGTCTGCGTGAGTTCGAATCTCGGCTGTACCATTGCGGGTATGTGAGAAAGTTTGCCATTAGCTTCCCATGGGGCGGTGGTTCTTCTTCTCCCAAACATACTGGCCGTTATGTATAGCCTATCATCTGCTGAAAATGGCGTTAAATCCCACAAAACATAAACACACGTTGATGTTTAGGAGACTTTCGCATTCCTTTATTTATAAGGTATTTGTGTTTATGCATACTCATGAAAAACGAGGAATTCCCCGTACAGGTTGCCACGGTGATAAAGAAGCGTAACAAATTGTCGCCCATGGCTCGCTACTATGTACCAACATGATGTTGATCAAAAGCGTCTTGGATCTTACTTTGAAGTATATATTAATGTACAGAATATATTGATGTACAGTATATATTGATGTACAGTATATACTGATGTACACTATCAGCGACTTTTCGAAAAGTCACCACATACGTATGATTCATATCAGCTGTGAACATTATTGACGTAATACATTCAAGTTGGATAGTTGGGTATTAGTAGAGAAATCAAAGATGTATTTAGCCTCTTGTTAGCCCCTGAGAGCTCCCTTCAAAGCCTTGGCGCATTTAATGAAATGAGCGGCCAGAAAAACAGGTATGATGAACCAGCGCGTTAACTGTGAAAGCTTCATGTAGAAACAGTTGCTTTCTGCATGAAAACAAGAAACAAAAGTGTTTAGGGAAAAATTGTTATTGGTTACATTATAAGTAGATATTCAAAGTCTACGTGCAGAGGCGATGTACTTTATTCGTGAAAAAAATGCGCTTTGCTCACGAAAAAAATTGTCTATTTACATTGACACAAATTTCACACGAAAGACTTTACTTCCTTTCTGAAGGAAAGTGCGTTCTTCAGGAATAAAGTCAATTAGTTTGTCATTTTTAACGATAAAGTTACGGCTTGGGATGAAAAAAGCTATTTTGTCGTAGCAACGTAATTACAGTCTTAAAGACTGATGATTTTGTTTGTGAGGAATACATTTTATCATGAAATATGACCTCATTAATTACAAACCTCACCATGGCACTCCCCGTTTACGTGCAAAAAGTGATAAATCTCGTCATGAAAATTTTGACAACATTTGCTACTCAGATCTCCTTAAAAAATATCTTTTTAAGTGCCTTTTTTTAAACTAAAAGATACTTTTTCGCGAAAAAAAAAAGCTTTTTATGTTATAACTTTTTATCTATGTGAAGAACCACAACGTCATTGGCCTGGACGGTCATTGATACTTCCCTTGTCCCCTAACGAGAGTGTCAGGTTACTCTTAATTAATTCATGTCTGTCATAAGTGAAAAATATTTACACATGCGGGCGCATACAACGTGGTGATTAATACCTCATCAGTATTAATGCCTCTTTTGTGCTTTTTATTTATGCATTTGTCGCATATTATATTTCTTCTTACAGAGGACGATTGCTCAGACACTGTTGACCTATATAGTATAGTTATGTATGATGACAATTCTGCATCAATGACTGTTTCTTGTCTTGTTAGTAACACGCACCAAGCAGAGGGAATTTTTTTCCTACCAATTTAAAAACTGTCTGATTTTGATTTTTCTGCCATTTTCAAAACGGACAGTTTCCATATAATTGGGAATTCTGAGCGTAAAAGAGTCAAACTGAGAAAAAAATTCTGATTTATGTTTCTACATACTATCAAGCGACCGACGATTTTTGAATGTGTGTGTGTGTGTGTGCGTGTATAAATGTATAGATGTTTTGACAAAATAATTTCCAGTGTTCAAAAAATAGTTTGAAAACATGTTGTTACTCTGTTTTGTAGAAATTAGAACTAAATATATCCTTATATTTGTCCCTACTGGGTTATTTTTAAGGAAAAAACATCATTTAAATAATTCATTAGCGAATAATAAATCTGAACCAAAATTACTTTGGCTCACTGACAGCAGTTGATAGAGCCATTATAGTAATGCGTCTCCGTCAGTATTGTAAATAACACCGATGTTTTAAACGAAATTGTAACTGGAAATTTTGTACACTGCAATTGTAGAAACTTTGACAGTTTTTGTAACCGAGAATGGAACCAGACCCAAAAGAGGCCCCAAAAATGATTGAACTGAGGGACAATGTCATAGCTTATTTAACTTTCAGTAACTGCATGAAGGCTTGTACTTTTGACTTCGAAACAATAAAATTCATTGTATGGAGTGCTAGTTTCTAAAAATAGGCGTCAACGTTTAAAGAATTTTATCGTTTTCCTGTCTACTTTGCAATAACGATTGTGAAGTGCTATACTTTAACAGTAATGATTTTGAAATGCTCCACTTTGTAGTAACGATTGTGAAATGCTCTACTTCATAGTAACGATCTTGAAATGATCTACTTTGCAGTAACGATTGTGGATGCTCTACTTGAACAGTAATGATTTTGAAATGATCTACTTCGCAGTATCAGTTTGTGAAATGATCTACTTTGAAATGACCATTGTTAATGATTTACTTTGCAGCAATATTTGTGAAATGCTCTACTTTGCGACGACCATTGTGAAATGCTCTACTTTGCGACGACCATTGTGAAATGCTCTACTTTGCGACGACCATTGTGAAATGCTCTACTTCTGCAGTAACGATTGTGAAATTAGATACTTATATTCTTCTCTGTCGTACATTTGTTTGTTGTGGAATGACTTCACACTATGATTTTCACTTAACATAAAAATCAGAGTAATTTTGACACATGGTCCATTTCTGTAATATTTATATAAAAGTTGATTCTTGCATCACCACATGGAGTGTTTCTATATCAACCTACTCCACCATCTTTGAATAGGAGAAAATATCTTCTAAAGCAAGGATGATTGGAATAAAATTTCTGTTGTAATTGACTAGTGGTGATTATTTTAAATTCACAATGAATTATTATTCAATATCAATATTAACATATATAACGTGCAAATATTTTGTAAATACAAAAATAAAGAATCAGTCCGGGGAAGATAGATTCGTACGAAAACTCGTATATCCGAGTAATTGGAATCAGCAAGATTTGCCGGTATAACGTCACGAAATATAATTTAGTTCCTGGTTGAGTACCTGAATGTATGTGGTTGCAGTTATTTTCTCTGGATAACTTCTACAGTTTCTACATTTGTTTGTCATCAATGAACTTTCCTGTACATAAAATCTTGGATAAATTATGTCAGTATAAAGTATTTTCAAAGATGAACTAATGGTGAGGTTCTTCTTATACGTTAATTACGTTTTGTGAGAGGCTGAAATGTACATGTGCGATGGGTCACAGATATCACTTCCTGACATGTATCACTGCTAGATTACTCACAGTGCAATGACGCCTCAGTACACACAGGCAGTTACTTCATAATGCACTTTTACTAAAGAATAACAATTGCTTTTAAATCCATACCAAGAATGCCAAAATCTAACACAAGATCACCACCAGAAAAGGAGAAGAAAATATACTTTTAAAATAGATTGTGATTTCATTCGTGGGTAACTAAGGAAGAAGTACAGTAATAATTGTGACCCGAGTCATATCAGGCCAACGCGTGTATGACCAGTTTTAGGCAAACTCTTATATTTGCATACCACACCTATTTTAAACTAACTCAAGAAATTTTAGTGATTTTCATGCCAAACAAGGAATGTGACAACTGTCACGATCTGATTAAATTCATATCTCTACTGTCCTATGTGAAGATCTGACAGCGACCGCTTAGGGGTCATTTTCTAATGACATATGTTATAACCTTAATCGCTAATTTATCAGCCAATTAAACGAAGTCTTGTGTATTTGTGTTTGGGACTGATCAGCATGGTTGAGGTGCATCAATGTGTGCTGAACGATTTGATTCACTTTCAGATTTCTGGAAGATGCATTTCCATTGGCTACCTCAAATGTCACCAGAACATGACCCATAAACGGTCGCTGTCAGATCTTCATTTAGATTGAAAACTGTGGGAAAGTATATAGTCTTGGTATTCAGTAAGGTGCAGTTTTTAGACCAAATGCTTCTGAGACCCCAAGCTTAAATTTGATATATTTTCCTTAATTTTACGAATTTTTCATAAAAATGAATTCTAACACAAGATAACTTTATCTGAAAATATATTTGAAATAGAAAACATTTATGAATTGTTATTTTCAGTGGAATTTGAAAAAACTTAAATAAAGCATAACATTAACTTTTCAAACAAATTTATGAACACGAAACTTACTTGAAGGTATAGTATTAACCAGAAAGAGGAATTCACGTGTTTTGAATAAAATCCACATTTTGACATTTAAAGATATTCTTCAGTAGACTCTTAATAAATATCGACAATTTTATATGGTGAAGTAATACATACATGATGATAATAATGAACATCAATTTCACCAAGACTATACATATTCATTGTTTTGCACAAGTTATATAATTTAGCATTTCAAAACTTTTTTTACTTCTATATTAGGGACCTTTTTAAGTTTTTATTTTTAATATAATTTCTAGTTTTGAACGTTAAAATAAATTAAATCTTAAAAATTACACTTGTACATTTCTAATAATATACATATCATTTCAAAATAATGTTGTATAGTCAAGACCCTGACAGGACTTTTGTCACAAATAGTTTCTTTACATAGCCGCTACATTTGTTATCGGTTCTAAACCATTCAGTTTGTCCAAATCCTAATAAATCATATGTCAATATAATGTATAATCAACGATGAACTCACGGTGAAGTTATTGTCATAGGTTAAATAGTATTTCTTTTATTATTTTTTTTTTTTGTTGACTGGCTGAATTGTAAACAAAACAATGTGACACATTTTACTTCCAGGTCTGCGTCAGAACCGCATTAATCATGGTGCACTGTCGCCATAATGCACACGATCACACCATAATTTTTATGTTTTAAAGAATAACAATTTCCTTCAAACCAGTATCAAGGACGTATAATTCTAAGCCAATAATCGCCTTCAAAATAAGAGAGAGAAAAAAATGCTCTTACAATAGATCGAGACTAGTACCCCGGATGTAATAATTGCGACCGCAGTCAAGACACATGCTAGCATTAACATCGTCAAACCCCGTAGTTCACGGAAAATGACTTCGCATGCGCAGGGATTTCACAGCTGTTTCCGGGCTAAAGGTTAAAAGGACCCATATCACATACAGAGATTAGCATTGTCTCACATAAATCTGTCACGAGGTTGAGAGGTCAAACGAAGTTTGGAAAAATATGAACGCAGTTATTGACGTTCACGATAGCAGTGTTCACATCAGTTTTTATTTTCGATTATCATCTGACATACAGTGCCTAACTGCTTTGTCATATGACATATACAGTGCCTGATTCCTTGTTGCGCTATTCCCTTTATCCAGCCCACCTATACAGTGCCTGATGCTTTTTTTTTTTTGTGGTATCCACAATGTTCAGTCCAAATATACAGGGCTGATTCCTTCATGTGGTGTCCAGTGTTGGGTCCCTATATACAGCGCCTAATTCCTTCATATGGTATCAACATTGTTCGGTCCATATATACAGCGCCCGATTCCTTCATGTGGTATCCAGTGTTCAGTCCATACATACAGCGCCCGATTCCGTCATGTGGTATCTACAGTGTTCAGTCAATGTATACAGTGTATCCACGGTGTTCAATCGTTGTATACAGTGCCTGGTTCCTTAACGTATTATCCTCAGTGTTCAGACGTTGTATACAGCGCCAGATTCCTTAATGTAGTATCCTTAGTGTTCATTCATTGTATCCAGCAGCAAATGCGGAGTTTTATCTTTAGACAGAGATCAAACAAGTTAATAGCTTAAGACGCATCTTTGCATGAACGATTATTTTATTTAAATTGGAAAACTCATTGTACTTGGTCCGTTTCTTGAATTACTTCATTTGTTTGGCTTGGCTTGGCTTGGTTCAATGTTTTGTGGCTTTTATCTGATCCTCTAGAAAACTTTTTGTTTGGTTAGAAACAAAAGACTTCGTCTTTTTATGAGGGCAATTCAATTCATTTAATTATTCTTCTTTGCTTGATATTAAAATGCTTCTTGTGAATTTAGCATTGTAATTGGTTTACTTAGTTTGGTGTTTAACGACACAGCAGCACAAGAAGGTTATTTTGTGTCGAGGTCACTGGAGTACATTTCGCTGCCAAGGCCATGAAAACCATGGTGGTCTGATCCCAGTGGTAGGATTCGAATTTGACCCTTTCGGTAACGAGCCCAACACGCCAAGCAGTAACCCGCTAAGCCTCTTACAGAACGGCATGCATGGGCGTGCATCGGACCTTTTCTTTTTTCATGGGTAAATATTGTGAACTCAAACAACCTTCTGAATAATAAAGCAGCAACTAGAAAATGATACCAACACTACTGTTTTACAAATAAACCAAGCTTTTACCGCTAACACCGTTCGGTTGATTCAGTGTAATGCACAGCTGAATCCTTATCGATTGTGAGACTGCTGTTATTAGGACGCCATCTTTACATGTGACTAGTTCATCTTATGGCATATACGTTAGCAGTTTAATATTTTATTCATGCAGTTAACCTTTGCTAATAGTGCGTATCTAGAAAAATGCGACATGGAGAGAAAGATGGCAATTATAGTTGGCATTAATGCATATATATCTGTATGTTTATTTATGTAAGATATAGTCAGAAAAAAATGAAGGTTAAGACCCTTTGTAGAAAATTCCAAATTGTGAATTGTAAAATATTGTTGGCCAAAGTTTGATTATACGATGACTTTGATAGATCTGTGTGTACTATTAAACATAACTTTTTGCTGCTGATTGTTATAATTCGTGTGACAAGCAGTCACTTTTTGCCCTGTCGTGTGCATAGATCAAGCAGTCAATGTTTGCCCTGTCGTGTGCATTCATCAATCACAGATCAAGCAGTCAGTTTTTGCCCTGTCGTGCGCATAGATAAAGCAGTCCATGTTTGCCATGTCCTGTGCATAGATCAAGCAGTCAATTTTTGCCCTGTCGTGAGCATAGATCAAGCAGTCAATGTTTGCCCTGTCGTGAGCATAGATCAAGCAGTCAATGTTTGCCCTGTCGTGTGCGTAGATCAAGCAGTCAATGTTTGCCCTGTCGTGAGCATAGATCAAGCAGTCAATGTTTGCCCTGTCGTGAGCATAGATCAAGCAGTCAATGTTTGCCCTGTCGTGTGCGTAGATCAAGCAGTCAATGTTTGCCCTGTCGTGAGCATAGATCAAGCAGTCAATGTTTGCCCTGTCGTGTGCGTAGATCAAGCAGTCAATGTTTGCCCTGTCGTGAGCATAGATCAAGCAGTCAATGTTTGCCCTGTCGTGAGCATAGATCAAGCAGCCAATGTTTGCCCTGTCGTGTGCGTAGATCAAGCAGAATACATGAGAGTTCCATTTGTTTTCTTCTGATCTTTCCGCTGCACCTCCACCCTGTTCTCCTGCTCTTTGCATTTTAATTTTATTCAGTCAGCTTCCTCGACTTGCCTACAAATTCGATAAAGTAAATATTGTCATATTTCAATCAAGTTGTTTTTTTTTGTGTGTAGATGATTTTCAGTAAATATTGTCATACGTTCATCAAATTATTTTTTTTGTGTGTTTGGATAATTTTCAATTTAATTTGGTTGTATACATTTTCGAGACTTTTCATGGGGCATCATAACAAATGAACAGTTTTGAGTGTTCCGTAGATGGAAGCTATTTCTCCACAATGTACTTTAACTTACTTTTATTAAGGTCCTGAGGATGCATGTTGTTGATTCCTGTTAAGAATTCATAATATCAAAGATAATCTCAGATTTCAAAATATTTAATAATATAAAGCAGTTTAAGTTATATATATATTTTGAGATTTTTGTGGGCAGTGAAGCATATGATAAGTTGATTTTGAATGTATATATATATATATATATATATATATATATATATATATATATATATATATATATATATATCCTGGCCAAGGTTTGGTCGAACTATTTTAGTATTAACAGTGGTGACGTCAGTGGTGACGTCAGTTCATCATTGAACGCTTGCTATATTTATCTACACGAGGTTACTGAACTATGAGATATGGCAGTGTGTGCACTTTTACCAGCTGCACTATGTCTGTGGTAACCCAAGGACATATCTATAAGTAATAAGTAAAATATATATGGCCATTTTCTTACCATCCTTTTTTTTCCTAAACTTTCGTTTTAGTGTCAACACTGTTCACCTGATCGAAGTTCTGCATGAACTCCGTAGAATTAAGTGTCACACTGAATTATAGAAAAACATTTTCATTTTCAAAACTTCAAATTTTACTTGAAAGTAAATTTCGATCAATATTTCAAAGTTGCATCAACTCCATCTTATGTCATGGTGCGTGTGTATGTGTGTGTGTGTGTGTGTGTGTGTGTGTGTGTTTGTGTGTCCAAGCGTACGCATCAAGATAACGTCTTCGCCCTTCACCTTACATGTACTTACGCTTCCTTGACGGCTGGAAATTCCCGTTATCAAGGTCGGGCAAGGCCCAATCTCACGGACTAGTGCTGAAGAAAAATAATAAACCGCTATTAACATAAACATTCCTAAAAAGATTTATACTGACATCTCTTTTACCTGTACACATTTCAGCCTGCAGCATTGTTTTAGGAAGACCTATCATAAATTGTAAACTTGGTCTAGAGTGGCGTCATCTTTTCCTCACCTCAAAGTCCGTGATTGGCACCCCTGCTGGCTTGGGAATGTAGAACAGACTATGCACCTTCCTGCAAGTCGTAATAGGCCACTTATGGTTAGCGCATTGGAAAAGGTGCAAGTTCGAACCCCACCATTGGATGAGCCTGGTTTGGTTACTATGGTGAATTCATAGGCAAGGGATAGTACTCCGACTGCCTCGTCACCAAATAACCAACTTGTGTTGCTGTACTGTAAAGGACACACGGTACTAATGATAAGGAAAAATGGGAACCAGCCTGGAAATGGGTGAACCTAAAATAGAGTATATATAGGTTTGGCTGGCCAGGATTGATTAATTATGTAAGTTACGTTTTAGGAAAAAGAATCTTTTGAGAACTTATCTTAGTTGTAAGTGAAAAAATAGAAACATTATTGTATTGATGGAATTTCAGTCCTTTAACAGTCTTGAGTTTGGAACACTCGTTACTAAAATTAGCACCTGATTCTTTTTGTGCGAAATTGAAAGCACATGTTTCAAACACATGTAGGTCCAGAAAATGCCGCGGATCATATCCTTTTCTCTACACAAATATTGGTTTGATCATGAGCACTCAAAAATATTAAGTTTTTGTATTTTTAATAGCATGGTGTTTGCATAGGTTTACAATGGGAACTGAATTAGTACAGGAGTCCTAAAACATCAAAGCAAAACAAACCGCTCCTGCCTTGTTGGGAATTAAGTCGTCCCCTAAGTTGAGTAAACATCAAGCGGTGTGATTATCACATACTTGTACTACTCTGTGCCAGAACCTTTATATTTTGAACTTAATTCTGTCCTAGTAACTGAATATGTTTCCCCCATCATCCATATTGGTGTTGCTGTTTCACCATCATCCATATTGGTGTTGGTGTTTCCCCATCATCCATATTGGTGTTGTCTATATTGTTTATATATTGCTACTTCACAACTTTTTGTCAAGTATTTATATATTATTTATTAAGAGGGCGATACAACTCAGTCATGAATACACGGCCAATGGAAAGCCATTTTCATCTGTTTCTGCTGTTATGACCTCTCACACATTATGCAAGGCTTTGTTATATAGTATTTGGATACATTAAAAGTGTAATTTGGATGTTAATCACGTCACGTGATCTGTAACCGATGAAACAATATATTTTTCTCAGTATTACTACGATATTCCACATGTAATAGAATGAGCTCGTGTATACTGTGTTGACATACAGACTTTTATTGCAAGTTTATTTCACAGCTGTAATCCCATTTTAATTTTTCAAAGTCGCTATTTGTTGTATATTCTCCGATACTCAAGATCGATAGTTTGAAAGACGGTTAGTCGTTTGCACGCATTTGATGCAACCAGTGATTTACAAAAATAAAACGTTTGGTATACCATCTATACTCGCTTATAAGTCGAGTCAAAGTGCCAATAACAAAGTACCTAATCTGCAGTAGCATAATACGCCTCCAGATCAGGGTCGATGTCGTTTGTTCTACTGATACTCCCAACAAAACTGCACAGACCCAGATCTGCCAGCGCATGATGCTACGGCAGATCTGGATTTCTGTACTTTACAGTTAGACTCGTCTTTACAAGCGATGACAGGCAGTATACTGTTTAACGACACATCACAATTCTTGCAAAAGAGGTAAATCTCTGAAACACAGTCAGATTTTTATATTGTTTTTAAAAGTCCAAGACCATTTCAACTGAAACACCATCGTGGGACGCATCGACTTTGGTTCATTCTGCACATTATCATTGTCGTCGTTGTCGTCGTCCTAGGTTCTTTTTTCAAACACTCTAAAAACATTTTCAGATTCACTTGACAACCCATATCTACATGCGATAATGGAAAGGATGTTTATCAGTAAATAATAATAATAATAATAATAATAAGCACTTAGTACAGCGCCTAATCTTTTGAAAGACTAAGCGCTTTACTATGTTAGATAACACATAAAAACTTATACAACTTCAACATTATAACAAAAACACCCTGAAGTTACAAAACAAAAGCATGCTGACAATAATTAAGGAAGTAAAAACGATTCCGTCTTGAAGTCTGTTATTTTAATCGAAATAGATTAGTTTAAGAGCACTCTTGAATAAGGTCACAATGTCCTTGCGTCTAAAATCAATGGGCATTTCGTTCC
Source organism: Sinohyriopsis cumingii (assembly GCA_028554795.2). Lineage (NCBI taxonomy): Eukaryota > Metazoa > Mollusca > Bivalvia > Unionida > Unionidae > Sinohyriopsis > Sinohyriopsis cumingii. The sequence continues at coordinate 140,719,520 of CM068827.1, read as the reverse complement.
ACATAGTTGGGCCCTGGTACGCAAAAGAACTTTGTCCGTAATGCTTCATTTTGACAATGGAAACTACGACAATACGATTGTCGGAAGAGAAACTTAAATTTCTAGATGGGATGTATATATTGGTGAGGTCATGGAGTATATTGGACTGGAAAGATAATGACAGAATTAATATGAAAATCATGGTACAGAGTTGTACAGGTAAATGATAACCGCACAGCTAAATGTCACAGAGTAAAATGAATCCCATCAGAGGTAAGTTTTTGAAGTAACTACAAGTTGTATTGTAATACACTGGATGAACTCTGTATAGCGTTTGGTTCTACAAGTAGGTAATCTATAAGCATGTGAAGTGGCAATGATCTCTCCAATACATACATGCATACATACATACATACATACATACATACATACATACATACATACATACATACATACATACATACATACATACATACGTGTGTGTGTGTGTGTGTGTGTGTGTGTGTGTGTGTGTTGTTGTTGTTGTTGTTGTTGTTCGTACGTCGAGTCGACGAGGATCGCTCTGGTCATGCGAGGGTTGAGGGGCTGGTTCTGTTCCGTGCGTGCGCAAGTGGCTGATGAGGCCAATCATTGCACGGACTGTTCGTTTGCACAAAGAACAAGGGATGAATGGGAGGGTTGATGGCACGCGATTTTCTGGCTTGTCTCTTCAGCTCTGCAGCTGCTGTCCTGCTAGATTCGCACAGCTTGAAGCCTTTGTGCACGGAGGAACGCCAAGTGACTCGATCGCTTACTGTTTGCTCCCAGTAATCAGGGCTTATGCTGAACGCTTTCAATGCAGCTTTCACATTGTCTTTGAAGCATTTCTTCTGACTTCGGTGGGATCGCTGTCCTTCCTGTAGCTCGCCATAGAAGAGTCTCTTAGGCAGCCAGTGGTCTGGCATGTGTACAACATGTCCCGCCCAGCATAGCTAGGACTGCATCAGGATGGTGTGGATGCTGGGTAGACCTGATTGGGCGAGTACCTCAGTGTCTGGAACCTTTTCCTGCCACTTGATGTTGAAGATTTTACTGAGACTTGTGGTGTGAAAGTGGCTCAGCTTCCTGGCTTGGCGTTGGTACACCGTCCACGTTTCGCATGCGTAAAGTAGCGTGGGGAGCACATTTGCCCTGTAGACCTTTAGTTTGGTCTGGATGCTGATGGCTTTTCTATTCCAGACGTTGGCATACAGTCTGCCGAAAGTTGCGCTGGCTCAGGCAATGCTTAGGTTCACTCCGTCGTCAATAGTGACACTCTTTGACAGTGTGCTGCCAAAGAAGGTGAAGCGGTTCACTACATTGAATTTTTGGTCATTGACGGTGATGTTAGGTTCAACATAGGGCTTTCCAGGGGCCGGCTGATGCAGGACTTCTTCATGTCAAGGACATATTAAACTAGCCGCATATGTATTAGGCAGACCGTTCAAAGAAGTAAGGCCGGCCATTTCACGTGCATCGCCATTGTCACACTGATAGTATTACCACGTACACTCGCGTGCATGGTTTCTGTGTTTTGCTTGTGAGGCAAGTACTGTACTTTATGCAAAACGAAGTAATAACTGCCTCTGAAAAGTGGGTTAGATTCTACGAAGTATCTAGGACTTCTTTTGAAATTATATAGCTAACAAGCACCACCACCATCACCCAATCACGAAACAAATCAGAATTTGGTCTGTAAAATAGGTTTGTAACCTATATAGACTGACATGCTTTCCACGAAGATATATTCAAATGTTAATGATGTCAAACATTTCGCAAATAGTCGGGGTACAATTCGCAATCTTTAAATGCCGAGTGCAAATCGAGGCAGCTGCTTGTACCGTTTTTAAAAATCTCTGGTAAAGACGAGATCGGGGTTCTAACCTGCGACCCACCTCATCCGAGGCGGTCGCTTTAAACACTTTGGCCACATGAGCAATTAATATAATATAATATAATATAATATAATATAATATAATATAATATAATATAATATAATATAATGTTGCTGTTATATAACCAATAGTTTTCAGCTGGTCTACACCAATGGGAAGTGATTTATTGAAATCTTCAACCACTACCCCTACTCCCTTTGGATACTCGGGATTCATTTAAGCACTATTTTGTTTCAGCTACCGTTTGTATAAAAACAAACACGTCATGACATACAAGTATGTCAAGATTGCCTATACAGCAGTAAAGGCGTATTTGTCTATACCACCCAGCCCCCGTCTCTACCCCGACAATTTCTTATTTCTTGAATTAGCACTTGATATACTTTGACACTGATCTGTTGGTTTACTGTGTTTGCTTTGAAACGTGAGCCATCGGTGGCTGAAGGGTGGATTTTCGATTATAAATGTGTGCGGCCATTCGGCTATGTACATGTTTCGAGTGGAGTCTCGGACTTCGATCTTTTTATCAGTAAGACTCGACACAATTTCAGTCAACAGTTTGACGCATAATCTATGTCATATCTACATCTGACCCAAATGAAGAGACATTTTAACGCTGTTAAGGTTAGAAAAAGCCTACCAAGGAATCTAGGCTAAAACCATTGGTGTCTGTACTATACATTGATCGGTTATCAGTAATCTAACTTATTTCGGTCCATTTCGTTCATCGTTTTCTTGTATTTTTAAAATTGTTATATGGGTGACATGCATTGCATTGTTTTATATGAACAACAACCAAAATATCATGCAACCATTTGTTTGTCAGTGTTGTTGTAGCATTTCTTCTTTATTTGTTTGAAATATTTTTTCATGCGTAAAATATATTATCTTTATTTTCCATCTGAAAAATAATTTTCTTATGTAAAATAGTTGGACTTTATCTCAACTGTGGAAAACAATTTTTCGTATGTAAATATAATTTTCCCGCACATGTTAATGAATCGTTTATTTCACATATAAACAAAGACTGTCTCACCTATGTATACTCTTTCATATATTGTATATTTCACAAATATTAAAACAAAATTATTTACACATACAGAAAAGAATCTTACAAATGTGAAAAATTTCAAATAAGTGAAAAGGAATTTCAGATAGGTAAACAAAATGTTAATTTAAAAGATATTTTTCCCACATGCGATATATATATATATATATATATATATATATATATATATATATATATATATATATATATATATATATATATATATATATATATATATATATTTCACATGTGAACATAATTTTACACACGTAGGAAAAGGCTTTATTATTTCATATTTTAAATTCGTTTTGCTTGAGTGAAAATCTGTTTAGGTATTGTGAAAAAGAATTTTTCTTATGTGATATAATATATTTTTATATGAAGAAAAAAAAACAGATTTTCACAAAAGTAAAAAATAATCCTTTATTAAACACGTGTAAAATTATTTTTCACAATGGTAAATTATATTTGTATGAAATAGAAATCTACGGTAAAACGGTTTGCCATAAGCTCACGAAGCTGTGAAGTGTGTTACCCACGTGTTGTGGAGAAACTGACTTGCAATAAAAACAACAAGAATAAATCTTGGTCCTTGTAGTTCCTGGATGGCCAGTAAAATTGTCCATTTATACATACTGTCACACATAACTCGACATTTGACGAGTCCACTGGAAATTAAGAGCTTTGGGTCGACATGTTGCATACCTTCTGATAATATGTTTTGGTCGACATATTACACGCTGTCTGGTAATAACCTGTTTTGGTTGACATATAACACTCTGTCTGGTAATAACCTGTTTTGGTCGACATATTACACGCTGTCTGGTAATAACCTGTTTTGGTTGACATATGACACTGTCTGGTAATAACCTGTTTTGGTCGACATATTACAAGCTTTCTGGTAATAACGTGTTTTGGTCGACATATAACACCGTCTGGTAATAACCTGTTTTGGTCGATATATTACACGCTTTCTGGTCATAACCTGTTTTGGTTGACATATAACACTGTCTGGTAATAACCTGTTTTGTACAGAATAGCCAGTGAACATATTGTGAACAAATTGCATAGTTCGTGTATGCTAGTACTTTGCAAATCAGTGACACAGCTATGATATTGGGGCCCATATGAAAAGCTTACCGACGTGGTCCCTGCCTAATCTATTGTGTACAAAAAACAAACATTCGTGGTCCCCTATGCTTTACATACTCTTGATATTTGGTAGCTACGCCCCTGGTGCAAATTAGACCTTCCCTTAATTTGCCTCGATGAGCTTTTCTTCCCGCTTTGGATGACATACGCGTAAGATTGCGTTTTTACGATACGGCCCTTCTGGAGCTTGCGAATTTTCACGATACGGCCCCACTGGCTTGCCACGTAGCTACACAGGGTGGGAGTTTCGATTTCACGAATTGGAGAACTTTATTGCGCGTAATGATTAATCGACTGTTATACCCACCAAAAAATAAGTTATAGTTCTGCACACGCTGGCCCCTTGAAACAAAACTTGGGCATGGGAAATGCAAGTTACTGCTGCAACTTCCCACCTGTTCCGAATTTTGGTCTGGTCTCCTAAAGAGGGGTATTATATTATTCTGTAAACCAATCCAAGAGTGTGCATGCAACACTTTTATCTCGCGAAAGGAAAGGAAGCCGCAATGTAGTCGAGTGAAACAGTAGACCATGATGCTTTTTTCTGCCTTTCGCGGCATATGCAAGAACGTACAATCTACATAATTCATCTCAAAGGTGGAGGCATTGGGACTTGGGGGGCAGATAAATAATACCGGAATAATGTTCGCAGTTGGTGTTTATTTGGAAAATATCCTAGATTCTTAATCGACACCATCGGTTTCACAGCGACACCAAACAACCGTGAGCAAAAGGCAATTGAGCTTTAAATGCAAATATACATATTTATTGCTATAAAAAAAGTCAAGGGACAAACCCACGAGTAATTCTCTCCTGATGGCTGTACGTGATATCGATTTAGATGTTGCTTAATAATAGTCGTTATTGATTGACAAACCTGTACCTGTAAACAATTTTAAGTCAGTAGTATCTAATGTATTCTTTATTTTTAAATGGTTGCAAATCCGGTTCGAATATAAGCACAGGTATCTGGTAATGTTCTTGCTCATGCACCCACTGCACCTATATAAAACAAGGCATGAAAAAGCGGATTATGCCAAGTATGTAATATGAACATATAACCTAAAAGAATCGGCTATAATGAAGACGTACGAAAAGCAATCAATGATATTATATTTATGGATGACCTTACACCGGAATATGGAATGTATGAAAGATTTCAGAACTGTGTAAACCTTGACTAGCACAAGATTCAACATCAGTTACAAGTTTCATATGAATTAAAACAAAGGTAATATTGCATTTACCTCATGACAAGGTACAAGAATTATATTTTTTTTAAAAATAAACTGTCAGAATTTTTGTAAGATCAGACATGAATTCTAGTGCCTTTAACATACCAGTTCTACAGATTGAGGGCTGGCGATATCAGGCACATAACTGTGTTCGAGATAAATATGTGTTTCATTAATAAACTGATTGTTAAATATTTTTTTTAAAATATTGTATTTATTACAGCAACGTTATATCAGACAGATCATAGGTCAACGGTCAATATTTGTATAGGTATATAGACCCAGACAAATAATTACTGTAAGAAAGTTATAGGGGATACTTTGGCGTCAATGGCAATCCCAGTCAAAAAGGTCGTGGGACACTTTGGTGTCAAGAGGAATTTAACATGGAGTGAATGGGAATGGAACATAGCGACAAGGGATTGGGCTACTTTAGCTTCAGTGGGACCATAACGTTAAAAATGGGTATATCAAAATTGGCGTCAATGGAAATTTAACATGGGAATGTCACCTGGAGGTCAATGGGACAAAGTTCATGTTTCTCTCTATATCCGTCACACACGTTGTTTAAAATCTGGTCAGCTACCACTTGTGTTCCAGCGTAGATGTTTCTCTTCACGTACTCCCTTTCATTCGTAAATCTGCTGTTATGTCCATCGTGCTATGTACACGTATCGATAAGCATATCAATTGTAGCCGTTGTCCTCTTCCCATGGAGGTACAACGTATGCCATATGAATGGTCACTTTTCCATCGGTGATGTCAAATTCTTCTCTCGTCGTCTGTACGTCTTCAGTAGCCCTCAAAAGTTTGGAAGAAGTTAATTGTGCATGTGTACTAAACCCGCGACATACAGGAGAGTTCAAACTGTCGTGATACATAGATAGGCTCATACGACATCGATCTTTGACTTGGCACTGACGTTTGAGTTCCTCTGACAGTGAGTCAAGTAAGTCCGTAATGACACCTGCTTCTTCCAAGAGTGGAATGTCAGATGCGAGGTCTTTAAATTTCACCGTGTGGATGTAAGTTGTCTTCCTAAATTTTGTCTAAATCGCTGAGTTATTTGGATGCTAAAATACTCCTTTAGGTCTACTGAATCATTTTCCTTCTTGGACGGATTTTACTGGGACATTATGGTGGGTGTGAAAGAAACCAATGATATTTGTTCCTTATCTGTTTTCATCTGCGTAGAGTGATTCATCTTTCTCGTCGCTTGTCTTCGCAATGAAGTGTCGTTCTTTGAAGTCGTTCCTTTTTTATACTGGGTGATATCAGCGTGTCCATAAGGTAAAGTCTTGTAGTCTGGAAGTTGCACTGGTTGCACATACTTTTCCATGGCGTTAGTAAATAAACAACTAAGATGTGGTACTGCATTGGTGATGTGATCGTGAGGCACAAGATTGCACTCGAGTTTCTCCTTGGACTTGAGCCTCTCACTCGATTCTTGCTGTGTCGAAGTCATCCTTCTTGTTGGTGGCTGTCTTATTGGAACCATTTTTTATACCAGTGTGTCCGTAAGGAAAAGTGAAGTGGTTGGTAAATCGCCCTCGCTTCTGGTACACGATTTGATACTTTTTCCAAAGATCGACTGACGATTTTGTGAGTGGCTAACGATCAATCTTGTGAGGTTGATAGGTGGACTTTTTAAAATCTCAATCCTCTCTAGACTGCAAGGTTTCTTTCAGTACCCCAAAGTTCACCGCTTGACTGGTACGATGATTGAGAGTCAATCCTTTCACTTTGCACTCGGTGTGCACTTCTCCTTGTTGGTCCCGGCCTTCGTAACCATAATTTTTAGGACCGCCACTGACATAACTTAGAATCTTGTTTTTGGGGTGCTCGTTCATCCAGGTTCCTAAACGGTCTCCTTCGATATCAGGGTTCCGGTGACCGATGTAGAGGCAACTGTCCTTGTCAAAATACAGCACACGATCTCCTAATTGGTGTAACGCTTCGTACAATTTTAAGCGAGCATGGGCTGTCACGTAGGCCGTAATGATGACATTTCCAAATTTGACGGCTTGTACAAAGTCCAGTTCTTCCTCGTAACTGACCAGGATCAAGTCTTCACGACAGACGTGTACGTGTTTCATGTACGCGGTTTTGTCGTGAATCATCTGTAGGTAACGGGAAGGATCGGAAAAATACTTTTTCTTAGTGTGGTCTAAAGCGACGCCTTTGTGCTCCCAGTATTTCTCTTTGAATTTCTTTGATCTTCGGGGCTGTGGCAGCAGGAAGGATAGCCGATAGCTTCTTGTTTCAGTTTCAAAAAAGCATCCACGTAGTATGCGAAAATGCCTTTCTGAGTTTCATCGCCCTTGTTTTACTCGTCTGTCTTGGGAAAGTTTTAATTTCGTACACTTCTAACAGTTGGTATCCCAGGTCCAGAGCTTTGAACAATTCCACACTGACCTACGTTCTCGTGAAGGAGTGTTCTTTCTGGGTGTGCTGACAAGGCTGGTCATGGTTGCACGTTTCGGCACAAGTACAGCACAATGGAAACGTCAGTTTTCCTTGGCAATGGTGAGATAAAACGGGATGGTACAAGTCCGTGGGAGGCAGGACTTTACATTTAATCAATCCTTCGTACTGTCGAATGTCGTCCTGGTCGATGTGTTTCGTCAGCAATGGCGGGTGTCCTGCGAGAAATGGAAAATATTTACACACGTATGGATACAACGAACATACGTCCAAATATGTGATTTCTTCTCCTTTCTCCTCGTCGACATGGTGCAGCAAAGAGGCGGCATTCGTCCGTCCTCCGTACAAGCTGTCCTGTGGGTTCAGAGGGTCCACCTACTTGTAACTTTCCACGATACGTTTAAACTCGGAATGGGTTTTCAAACGGTTTCCACCACTTGGTATCCTTGCTATTCTAACTTCAAGCGTCGCTGACAAGTGGCCTTGTACAAGTCTCCCATGGTACGTTGTGAAAACAGTTTTTAGTGTCACGTTGAGGGTAGCAGATGGGACATCCGCGAAATAAGCTACCGTTAAACTCGTACACGATCTTGGGGTTTCCTAAGTCCCAGCCATCCATTGAATACCTTTGGTTGGTCTTTTCGCCCCCTCCGTTGCGGGCATATTAGATCCATTTGTCTTTCTTGTCTCACAAGTAATGTAGCCAGCGTAAGGCTTAGACCGAGTATTGACGTTTGACAACGTTCGTCGTTTGAGGGCTTATGACAGCCAAGTTAATTTCGGCCAAAAATCGTTGGCGGTCACTAAAGAACACGCTTTGGCGATGGTGCAGGTTTCTTTCAAATGATCTATCCTTCCGTGTTCCACGAACAGTTCTCGAAATTTTCTAAAGCAACGTCGTAAAATGGTCAGAGGCGTGAGTGTGGTACCAAGCATAGAAAGCTTCTCGTTGTTCGGTCCGCATATTGTCGGGATCGTATTAGTGAGCCTCACTTAAATGGGACAGAACGGTGTGTTGATTGGCTTCGATATTGAAAAAGTGCGGAAATTAGCCTTTGGCTATTTCTGTCATTCCAAACGTTTTAGGGATTCGGCTCAATGGCATGGCCAAGTAATTTATCGAATCTTTAAACCGCACTTGTCCCAATTGCATGGAAATGATTTTGGCTCCGCTCAAAGTGACTTTAGAATGCTCGGTACTTTGCTCCGTATAGTATCTGAGAAGAAACTGTCCATCGTATCCCGAGAAATTGTGAGCCATCACCGTGGCATTGCGATGACATTCTCCGTAACGTTCGATGTCCTCTTGGTTCCACGTCTCGTCGATAGGGTCTAAGATCCATCGGACGAAATCGGACAGCATGTTAGGTCACCGAAAGATTTTTTCACGTCCTCCAGGAATCTTGCTGCAGTGAGGGCAATGACTAAAGATAGGCTCTTGGATGCACTTCTCGCACGCTCGATAAGCCACGCAGAAATTAGGAATGTGAATACCGGTCTCTTGCATGCGTTCAAAATCGAACAAGATGGAATTGCCTTTCTTCTGGTCATCTTCCTCTTGTTGGGGTTGGCATTTTTGGATGTAGCATTCGTGTTCCGAGTCCACGAGTTGGTGACAAACGTGACATCATTTCTTTCCTCGACAAACGTGTAACTTGGCACTGTATGGGAACATATGCCTTGTACACAGGTAGGTCAGTCTCAGGAGTTGGCAAGCACTTTGCGTCTGTGAACCATGCGTCTTCAGATGTTGATGGTTACAGGTTGGACTAACGAAAGTGCGCTGACAAGCAGGGCAATGCACTCGTTCTTGTCCTTCGTCAAGACAGTGTTTAGAGGCCAAACGTCCCTCACATTTCGACCCACAATGCTTGTGTTGCTCTAGATTGTTATAGCCATAGTCACATTTCTCACAGTAATAACCCTATCCCAGGAATGCAGTGATACTGGTGATGGCATCGAAATATTCATCGTGATGTCAGACGTGAATGTATTTTCGGTCTTTGAAATTTTTGCCTCGAAACAACAGAGGTACACTCGCTTTCTGAGAATGCACATTCAAGATGTACTGTAGAGCTAAAACGTCTTGCAATTTTTGCATTTCAGGAATGCCATAGGGTGTGTCTTTAGACAGGCCAGCTTGTTGTAACAGGAGATCTGCTTCTCTTTGTTGTTTGGCTTGGTCCGATTGTTGGATAGTTTTCAATGCTCTTTTCCATTCTACCGTGTCCTTCTTGTCGGAATACGTTTGTCCTACGACGATGGCATGGGCTAAACACATCTTGGCTTGAGAATTGTTAATTTGGACGAGACTCTTTTTGGTGCTGCGAAGGTCGTCCACCAATAACACCTTTTTGAGTCCTGTCCCTTGGGTAAGAGACACATTGGTCACGAACAGTATCGCTTTTCCATCGGTGATGTGAAACGTGTCGTTGGATTGTTGCACGTGTTGAATCTTGTCGATGACCTCGGAAGGTGTCAGTTCTGAAGGGCAGCTAAACTCGATCCAAACAGGGAACTTCAGACTGCGGTGATGAATGGAAAGTCTCAAGCGATGGTCTTCTTTGGCTTCACATTGTCGTTTCAGTGTGGTTAATAAAGAATCCCATACAAGCGACGAGAAAGATGAATCACTCTACGCAGATGAAAAAAGAGAAGGAACAAACATCACTGGCTTCTTTCACTCCCACCATACTGTCACAGCAAAGTGCGTCCAAGAAGGTAGAGGATTCAGTAGACCTAAAGGCGTATTTTAGCTTCCAAATGACTCAGACAGCGATTTAGAAACAAATTAGGAAGACAACTTATCCCTACACAGTGAAATTTAAGGACTTCGCATCTGACATTCCACCCGTGGAAGAAGCAGGTTTTATTACGGACTTATTTGTCTCACTGTTAGAGTAACTCAAACGTCAGTGCCAAGACAAAGATCGATGCCGTTTGAGCCTATATAAGTATCACGACAGTTTGAACTCAACTGTATGTCTCGGGTTTAGTACACCTGCACAATTAACTTCTTCCAGACTTTTGAAGGCTATTGAAGACGTGCAGACGACGAGAGAAGAATTTGACATCACCGATGGAAAAGTGACCATTCATATGGCATACGTTGTACCTTCATGGGACTACAATGTTGACATTTGTTCTCTACTTGACGATTCTTGTTTTCCCTGGGTTGCTGCGACAGTGACAGTGAAGTATGTGTCTTGTCATAATAGCCACACAAATCATGGACTATATTTAACTTTACAACTGCCCAATTTACGAGATAATTCGATTGTGCCATAAAGGATTGTGTTCAGTAATTGGACACATGATTTCCACATGTTATTGAATGAGACACCCTTTCTGACCAAAGCAATTCATTATAAGAATTAGCATTTTATTTTTATCTCTCCATATTATTAGCATGATGTGTTGTATATCAGCTGGTGCTCAATTTCTTGTATTTTTTCATCTTTTCCTGAATACGTCTGCCACATAAGATTTGTTTTGCCATTCAGCTTGTTTACCCGAAAAAACTGACTCATTTTCTTTGAGCGTTTTATCTTTATATTTTCAATTATGTACATTTTACAGAATTTTAACATTTTTATATTTTATATTCCAGCTTATTGTACTTAACGTTTACATTTATTTAAAAGGGTTTATATTTGAGATACTTCCGAGTGCAGTTATTCCTTTTTACAATTTCTAGAAGTATGCTATGCTAGTCTTTATTTGGCACTCCGCTAATCATGTTATAAATGCACTGACTGTGATCCGAAATTCACGCTCTCAGGTTATTACTCCCTTTTGGATAAAATTGTGTAGAAAGTAAAAATAGATTTTTAATTCCGATGCATAACTTCATAACCACTTTGAAAAATTTTAATAAAAAATCTTTGCTGAGAGAATATTATATATAATGTTTTATGTGACTGTTTTATTACTTTATGCTCTGTCAGACCGTCACATCTAATGCAGTAACTTAACGCTTTATTGAAAAGATTATGATCACCATTATCAGTCCTTATTCTCCCGCCCATATATACTGATAAAATGTCACCTGTACCTTATGCATCGAATTTTAGAAGATCGACTCAGTAGACTCGTTTTTAATTGTCATCTCAGTTTCAGCAAGGAACAAGATTATCATATTGTAATTTGAGATGTTTAAACAGGTTGTAATACCCATTATTCATACATTGGTGGTTTTAACAATATATAGTCATCATTATCGTCGACGTCGTCATCATCATCATCATCATATAAATAAAAATAAACAAAACCACAGCATAATATAATCTGAGTGTGATACATACCGGAAACGCGTTGGTGTTGGGTGGATTTGAAGTATTACTAGTTCTTACAAGAGCTGAAACGATTAATAAATTTCCGATTCGGATTTTCATGGAACGTATTTTGATGATTTTCGAATATTCGTTGGTTTTTATAAAGCTATCAAATGCATCCTTTTCTGTTTTTCTACTTTATTGTTTATTGTTTACTGATACACCCATGAACCCCCTGCCCACGGCCTCACACCCAAGCCGGATTGAAACCATGGAACTCAGTTTTCTAAATATAATTAAAGTTAATTTTAGGGGTCTTTGTAAGTTTTGTAGTGATTCAGACAAAACGTCGAATGATTTCAAACGTTCTTTTCTCTTTTTATTTTAAATATCAGTATGTATAAAATGTGGCATTCTACCGGTTCTAGTCAGCAACCAGTTCTCATCATTTCGCAAAAGGCATCTCTTTAGAAATTCGTTTTCAGTTTTTTTTCGTTCATTATATCCCTTTAATAGGAACTTTGAGGAGCAACAATCAACATTCACTTGCAGACGCGTTTATTCAAAAATCGAACCTGATTCGGAACAAATCCATCTTTATTACATTACTTTGCAGGGAAAAGCACGAGCTGAATTCGTGCATATGCAATAGGAGAAAAGGTAAATAATGACATACCGTTATTTTATTACATGTTGATGTCATGTACGTATGAATAAATGTATGCGTTTAAGAGTTAATGAGAGATAAATTATTCATGGTTGATGCTTTTGGTAGCTCCAAAATTGTGACTTTTTTTCGATCTACCTGTGTGAAAAAATGTGGACAGCCATTGACGAAAGTTGTACATTTTTTTTGATCGATTATTGTTATTAAGATACTAGGGCTAAAATGCATAATGAAATAAAACAAATCACTCAAATAAATATGACATCGCCGTAAATGTGGATAACTGGAAATGGATCGGTTCTGCTCGACCGTCTGTTTCTTTTATCAGGAACGGTTGTGTTGTTTTTTTTTTGGTTTTTTTTGGGGTTTTTTTTGTAGAGTTAGAAGTAAGCTAATAATATTTTTAAGGTATCCAAATATACTGAAAACTGATTTCGAAAACAAAATGTTTTTTTATTTACGAGAACAGGTAAAATGATAATAGTGCCGAAGAGAGTAGGTATAGAAAGGCAGTTCTCTCAATTCCTTATTCTTTCGAATGAGAGTACTATCGAAAAATAATTTCTCTCAAAAGTGGGTTGTTCTAATTGACAATTGCACAGGCATGAGACCAAGGGAATTAAATTAAATCCGGCAATGTAGATTGATACGTGCAGGCTTAGTTGACTATGTTCCAAACAATGCTTGTTGTCAGCTTACCGAATTGTTCGAAGAATGGCAAACGACAATGCATATAGATGATGATGTCAGCATTGCGACAGAATTTTGACATTACTTTATGGGTGAGTGGGAGTTTTAAATTAATGTTGATTTAGCTGGCATGTAGCTATTCTCTTGAAAACAAAGGAATGTCTGCATTTCATCTTGTTGTTTTATTTTACAAAATGCTGCTGAACTTAATATGTAAACAAACTAATATTCGAATAGCGATTTTCTTTTGGAGTATTCACAATTAGATTCAGCTCCGGTTCGCAGAGTTGAATGAGTACAAAAAATAAATTTCTTTCTATTGTAAATATCTTTGGGGAAATTAACAGGCAAAAATATGAAAATGCCGTGTTAGGTAAATCTTTTACTTTTGTTTCTCTTTTTTCCGTTGCAGAAAGGCAAATAGACATAAATACATGCATTGAACCAGTCTAGAAATGGGTGAACAAATAATAGAGTATTTACGGATTTGGTAGTCCATAATTGGCTAATAATGAAAACTAAAATTTTAGTAAAAATATCTTTTGAGAGCTTACCCTATATGCAATTTTAAAAAAAAAGTATAGACAAAATTCTATTGATGCAGTTTTAGTGTATTTACAGGCTTGACTCAGGAGTACTCAATAATGAAAGTAGCACCTGATTCATTTGGTGCAGAATCAATAACATGTGTTTCATGCACATGTAGATAAACAAAATGCCGCGGCTAATATGGTGTTCTTCACACATAAGCTTGCACCAAGGTTAGATGTGCATGGAGAATTATAGGTCTCATCATTATCACCCAGAAATTTTAAGTTATTGAATTTTGAATATGATAGTGTTTCCATATGTTTACTACATGTATTGGAGTTGAATTAGTACCGTGAGTCCTTCAATGTTTGACGAGGAAGATCAATTGGAACATTGCTTGGCCTTTTCTGTCATGTCCAGCGACAACCTCGGACATAGTTGTCGGAATACACTTAAATTTGGATTAATCAGAACATGACTCAGCCGTTTGGTACAGTGAAGAAATAACATCTAATGGACTCCGGTCACATTTGTTTTTCCTATATATTCTCTACATTTGTTTGTCAATACCGAACTTTCCATTGTGTTCAAATCCTAATAAACCATTAATCTAAACTATAATCAATGCTAATGAACTGAATTATAAGAGAACAAAATGCCATGAGTCACAGATTTCACTCCACGGCACGCATTATTCCAGATTACTCCGCGTGCAATGTTGCCAAAATACACACAATCAAAAGATACTGATCGTATTCTAAGGCATAAACGATTTCCTGTTAAACAAACCAGAGGCGCCTAAATCTAAGCCAAGGATCACCGCCAAAAAAAGAACAAATAATCAAAACTAGACTAGGACTACATCCGTGGGTACCGCCTCGAAGTAACAACTGTGACACGAGTCCTATCATGTATTTTTAAGAATGCTCATACATTTGATAGATTTGGTGATTCGTCTCGAGCGGAGTGCACCATAAATAAATAGACTAGATCGTGGCTTTGTCTCCTTCCGCCACCATGATATGTTATGTGAACAAAGGTTGTTCTCGGTGACGGCAAATTACATGTTTTTTTTCCTCGACATGGCCGGAAAGGCTAAATATAAGAGGGAGGGGGCTACGTTCGCCGAGGGGCGTCGTTTCATTCAGAGCAAACATGCCTCGGCTTTACTTTGAAGTACGTATCTGCCTCTGGCCAAATGCACCACATGTGTTGCTACAGAAAAGATTGATCGCTCCGGTGGCCAAGTGGTTAGAGCGTCCGCCCCGGATGCGGGAGGTCGTGGGTTCGAACCCCGGCCGAATCATACCAAAGACTTCTAAAAATGTTACAAACAGCTGCCTCGCTAGGCGCTACGCATTAGAAGGCTAGTGTTAGGACTGGTTGGCCTGGTGTCAGGATAATGTGACTGGGTGGGACATCATGCTACATATCTGCGGTGTGATGCCCCATAGTCCGATATAATCAGCCCCCCAAATTTGTGTTGATACTGAGGAAAGATGTGTGAGTCTGATGTCACCTGTGCATTAAAATGTGCAATTTTGTTGTATGCAAACCATTTCGGAACAACCCTGCGTACACTTTAGATACATATCGGTAATTGGTAACAGTCATATCTAGCGCGAAATTTAAAATGGCCACGTAATAGATGGATGTGCTATTCCACGTGGATTTACAAGTCACCGAACATAGAATTTGCTCCTGAAATATAATGTACATGTCACCAAAAGAACCCTTCGATCAACGGTAGCTCTGCAGCCACGACAAATACCGGTAAGTTTATAAAATGTACACCGATGTGTGTAGACAAAAGTAGCTGCGAATAATTGCACCTTTCAATGAGTAGGTGATATCAGCCCCTAACCCGAAAATAAACATTATCACTGGTGAGGGGCTGATTTATCGGCCTAGATGTCCCAACGCTAGACATCACTTTAAACTGCCACACTGCAGACATCGTAGCAATATGACTGGAAAATTGTTAAAGCTACGTTAAAAATCTAAAGCAATCGTTAAAAATCTAAATCAATCACACGCATACCCACACACCGAGAGAAAAGATCGCGGAGTGTGTCCGCTACAGCGTATATGTATAACCAAGTCATGGAACTTACTGCTGAAAAATCCCATGCATCGTGTATACATGCATATTTATAAAACCACTGTAGTTAAAGGATGGGGTTTTCGGATGAATTGTGCAACGTAATTGTATCATTTGAATACAACCTCAAAGTGTGTGTGTGTGTGTGTGTGTACATATATATATATATATATATATATATATATATATATATATATATATATATATATATAGTAATCCCCCTCATGAAAGGCCCCCCCCCCACTCTCCGACCAGCGGCCACACACTCTTTGCCGCCAGAATCCCTTGGCACCGACGAGTTTGTGTTCGAAAGTATCCCTCAAAAAAGACCACCTCTATAACGCGACCATCGGCCAACATATTAGTGCTCAAAGTTGAATTTTCCCCTCACAAGCGATTACATTTTATAATTAATGTGTCCAGAACCAATATTTAATTACAGTAAAGTAAGTAATTCGATTATCATACCTGACGTCTGTTTCCAGATATCAGGTCTTCCTTACTAAAAGAAGTGTTGGCTAATGTACATGTACTACTATGGTTATTATTATATCATTAACGCCGACGTTTGCAGGAAATGGGGTCAGCAAAAGTAGATTTTTTAGATTAAGAGAGAGAGAGAGAGAGAGAGAGAGAGAGAACAATTCACCTTGAATAAAACGGGTACCAGACAAAGACTGAAAAATCACGTGACAGTACATGTATCACTTCCTTTATAACAAGGTTTTTCGTTTACGAAAGTTTCGTCTGCAAAATTAAATTGCAATACTGTACCATCAGCAACATAGGAATAAATCATTACAAAACTTAAACATGCCATCACGTAAAGAAGGAAAACAAAATTTATTCGACTTGACAATAAAGAGAGTTCACTTGCCTAAAGATTTTTTTGGGGGTTGGAAAGATTCAAATAAAAAAGGTCGTAAAAGATAAGGAGAATATTCTGTAGCAGTGGGAAAATGGAGTAAATAGAAAGACAATTATTTTAAGTACGAAAAACGTATGTACCTTGATTTAAACAACGTTTTTAAATGGTTTTGTAATGCGCATGCCAACATTACCCCACTCACATTTTACGCCTAAGAAAAAGAACTATTAATGTATGTTACACCTTGAAATAACTCTGTTCTTAAGACAAGAAGAACATTTTAATAATTAATGCTACTTTTAAATGAAGATATTAACTGCTTTAAGCTATAGGTAGCGTTCCTACTATATAAACATATACATACACATCTCACAAATAAAGTCCCCGTCTGGAAAAGCCATCCGTCTTATTAGGCCACTCTCCTGGTGCAAAAGGGGTTTCCGGATAAGAGGTAAGGCAAAATATATATATATATATATATATATATATATATATATATATATATATATATATATATATATATATATATATATATATATATATATATATAAAGGTCTTAGAATGTGCACTTGGAGGTTCGAATAAGTTTGTACAACTGTATGTTAACCTCACAATATCAAAATTTCGGGCAAATTACTTATTACTTATTGACTTGTACAATTAGTGTGTATTTCACCATAAAGCAATGTAAACGACCCAGCTGTCCTGTTGATAAGTTAAGGTTAATAAGGCTTGATTTGGTATTATATATGCTTTCTTTCGTTTTATATATGCTTTGACATGGCGAGACTTTATCTGGCTTATTTGGCTTCAAGGCTGATTTTAAAAATCGTATGTACGATTTGTATTGTCTAGAGACACGTGAGAACAGCATCCATTTCATCGATTTTTTTGTCTGTTGAATCTATCGTTTTATTTTGGGAAATGCACATCATTCTAATTTGTGTCAACAAGTATCTTGTTGATTCAGGTAAAATGCTTTTATAATTTTAATTTGAAATTTAAATCAAGAAAACAAAGACTCTTTCTTTTACACATGTACACAGCTATGGTCCTATGTGCTGGCGTTAGTAACTTGTTATTTAAAACGGTCCTAAAGGTCTAAAAGGAGTAGTACCCGTATGCTTGTGCATTTTTAAAGTCAGATATACTGCTATGTATATTTAATTTGTATTGTTTGTTAACTTTTCCTAATGATTATATTTTTGGTATATCTGTATTTTGTAAATGATGTTAGTCCAAAATCAAGTTAATAGTGTACCTGTCCAGTGACATTTATTTTATACACAGCGTAATACATATTTAATATTTATATATGAGTATAGATTACATAGATCATTATTATGGAGGTTATCGTGCTTAATTTAATCTGAGTGTAGGACATCAGTTTTCCAGTTGGAAACTCCTAAACTTGTTGACAAATTTGAATGTCTTAGAAAGGAAACTGACATACATCCTGGCTCTATTATCATGTCTTAGCTTATTGTATGATATCGTCAACTTGAAAATTTGGTTAGAGCGTCCGCCTCGGGAGCGGGAGGTCGCGGGTTCGGACACCTTAGAGTCATACCAAAGACTATAAAAATGGTACCAGTAGCTGCCTCGCTTGGCTCTCAGCATTAAAAGATTGGTGTTATGACTGGCGGCCTGGTGTCAGGATAATGTAACTATGTGGGACATGATCATATAGCACTGGTCAACAGTGAAATCATTACTGACTTGAAAAGGCCCTAATCTGTAGTATTTTGGTGTGCCGAACACGAATATAACCGTGAAAAATTTGTATTGGCTCTCGTTTTGAAGATATTCATATACCTCATTTTCTATGTTTCACTGTGTAAATTTCTCCAGTAGGACTGCAGCAACATCCGGAATAATGATGTAACATTGCATAATACCATCATGCTCACATCATCCACAGTTGATTGCATCATTTTCTGATGCAATGCAATACTAATGCCATGCGGCTGCTGAAGTAAGTTGACGTCAGCAGTGTACTATACATGTGTAGGCCTATTATACTAATGCCAGGCGGCTGCTGAAGCTGACGTAAGCAGTGTACTATATAAAGCCCAATCAGATAGGTTCAGCATTTAAAATATTTTAGACGTTGTGCGAGACAGTTCAAGCTACTGTTACATAAAACTTATTATTTTATCCATTTACGTACAATAAAGAACAGTAATGCCTCGAAAGTGTGTTAATACCGCGGACAATTTTTGCTATATTTGTGGGGAAGTGACATTTGCCAACCAGAAGAAAAGTATCAATTCTCAAGTGAAGAAGGCATATCATCTTTACTTCAGATGCAAGGTTGGTGACCAAGACAAGCCTTGGGCTCCGCATATATGCTGTGCTACATGTACAACACAGCTTTCACAGTGGTTGAATTGCAAAAGGTCATCAATGCCGTTTGCAGTCCCAATGGTGTGGAGAGAGCCAAGCAACCACCTAAATGACTGTTACTTCTGCTTGGTTCCTCCTCTTTCCGGTGGAATAACGAAGCGAAAGAAGTCGAGAATAGTCTACCCAAACATTCCGTCTGCATTGAGACCAGTTCCACATGGTGAGGGACTTCCTATTCCAGAACCTCCAGCAGAATATTCTCTTGATTCATCTGACGAAGACAAAGGTGAGTCGACCTGTTCTTCTCCTGGTCCATCAGCATGCAGTGATCCAGATTTTCACTGTGGTGCATCATCAACCCCACACAGAATAACACAGGAAGAACTAAATGACCTGATTCGTGATTTGGACTTATCAAAGAACAAGGCAGAATTGCTAGGATCAAGACTCCAACAATGGAATCTTCTAGAAGAAGATGTCACAATTACTGCATATCGAAAGCGCCACCAGCAATTGGAGCCTTTCTTCAGAAAGGAAAGTAATCTGATATTCTGTTCCGATATTGAGGGCCTCATGAATGCTTTAAAAATCACTCATGACCCACAAGAATGGAGACTATTTGTGGACTCTTCGAAACTGAGTCTCAAGGCTGTGCTTTTGCACAATGGAAACATTCTTCCATCTATTCCAGTAACGTATGCTGTCCACATGAAAGAGACATACGATAACTTAAGGCAGCTACTGAATTCCATTGAGTATAACAAGTACAGCTGGCACCTCTGTGGTGATTTGAAGGTAGTTGCCCTTTTAATGGGACTGCAGCAAGGATATACAAAATACATGTGTTTCTTATGCGAGTGGGATAGCCGAGCAAGGGAAATGCACTACATGAGGAAGGAATGGACTCACAGGCAGAATGTAGCCATTGGAGAGAAGAATATCCAACACCCAGCTCTGGTTGAGGCTCAGAAAATCTTGCTACCACCCCTTCACATCAAACTAGGTTTGATGAAGAACTTCGTGAAAGCCATTGACCGGACTTTGCCAGCATTCCGATACCTGCATGAAAAATTCCCTCGACTCAGCGAAGCAAAGATTAAAGAGGGAGTTTTTGTGGGTCCTCAGATTCGAGAGCTTTTCAAAGATGACCGGTTCAACAACTTGCTGGAAGGTGACGCGAAACAAGCATGGAATGCTTTTCGCCTAGTTTCTACAAACTTCCTCGGAAATGTTAGGGCAGAAAACTATAAGGAACTAGTAGAAGACATGTTGATAAAGTATAAGAAACTTGGCTGCAATATGTCTCTAAAGATTCACTTCCTTCATTCCCATTTGGATTTCTTTCCTAGCAACTGTGGTATTGTTAGTGATGAACACGGCGAACGTTTTCATCAAGATATCGCAACAATGGAACAAAGATACCAGGGAAAATGGTCCACTACAATGCTGGCTGACTACTGCTGGACACTCCTCAGAGATGCTCCCGAACAGCTGTACAAGAGACAGGCGAAGAAATCTAAGATGTAGTCAATGACTTGATTTTTTATAGGTAGGCTATTACAGTTGACCTTTTACTATTGGAATGCATTTCGTTATGTAAACATTAATTTCTTGCAGATTACAAAAAAACTAGAGCCAATTTTGCAATTTGACTGTCATATTCGTGTTCAGCACATAAAAATTGATAAGAATTGACTAATTTTATTTCAGTAACATGACTTTTGTAAAAATTTGTTGTCCAGTGTAGTCTGCGGCACGATGTCCCAGTGCTCGACATCACTATCAACTGTCACACTGCAGACAGCGATATGACAAAAATGTATGAAAGCTGCATTAAAAATACAAAAGACACACGCACGCACACAGACTTGAAAAAATTATGAATTCTTGCCGTAACATCTGAAGTAGAATCAGCCTTATTGTGGTGTTCGGTTTTTAATTTGGGTGGATATATTTATTAAAATTGTTATTAACTGGAATTTCAATGTGCTCAGTAATATTATTTGACTAAAAATTAATTTCAGATTATAGTTAATTCAAACAATGACATTTTGGATTATGTTATTGTAATAATCAGGAGACTGTTAACACATCACCACTTTCCAGGCCACTGGCATATTAGGACGTTCGAGGCTACAGGTCATAAGCACATTCTGTATTGGAATATATTTAGAGCACCACTGGAATTCAGTTGGAACTTAATACATTTGGACATGTAAGAGAACATTTATGACTACTGGGGATTTAATTCACAATAGTGTTAGTTCTTTTGAAATTTTCGTTTTGTATTCTCGAGAAATAGATTATTTGCTGAATTTTACAAAACTTGTTGGTTTTCGCTCTTCTCTGCTACTTATCTTAAGACCACAGAGTGGTAAGAATGCATGTCATCTAATTGATCATGATTACTGCAATGAAGACAAGGCGAAATTCATTACATCATGATATCCGCCGTAGATCCGTTCCCTTTTTGCTATTTCATTTCGACAGATAATTCGAGATCTCTACCATCCACCGTTAACTTTATATATAGTTTAGGGAAGAAATCCAGCGAATTCTGGTTCAAAAGGTGATGGGTCAAGGTCAGAGGGCACTAAGAAGGTAAACAGTTTTTTTTTGCAGTAACTCGATTTGTCAATTGGCTTGAATTTGAGATATAAAAAATACGCTTGATTTTGAATTAGAAAGGTCAAAGATTACGGTCACAGTGATTCTAAGAAAATATTTTTGAAACAATTAAAAACTATTTCCACAAAGCGTCTTATGTTGTGTCACAGGTGCCTTGACTTAACACTGTAGAGTGCTTGCATTCGAGAAAAGGAAGACCCCTATTGATTTTAATATTAAAAGGTTAAAATCAATCAGAGGGACTCCAAGAAGGAAATGTTTTGACTAAAATACATCCAGTTCTTTGCAAGAAACATAACCAGACTTTGTGGATGGTTTACATTTAAGGGAAGAAAGTCATATGTCGATTAGGGGATAAATTGGCCAGAGGTTAATGTCACAGAAACTGAGAGAAATAAATAGTATCCGTAAAATAACTTGACAAGACGCGCGTCCATTATACCGTTTAAAGCACTCTTGCTTTCGGAAATTAAACTATTCTTTTATAAATATAACAGAAAGGAAAACATATCAAAGATACCCAGATATTTTGACCACTTGGTTTTAAGTTGCTGTGTCATTTGCACATTGTTTACATGCTACATATGTTGAGGGGTCGTGTCCAAGCCAACATACTCTGTCAAGCAGTTATTTGACATGTATGATCATAGAGTTGATCAGCAATCTTACCTCACGCTGTCTAAATATATTGTCAAACAATCTAAACGTGGCTTACATACACTTAACCTAAAACTCTTATTCATTTTATTGTAGTGTTTGTACTTCACATCCTTTGATGAGATTTGTATAAACACCTATTGCCGTAACATTTAATTATCACTAAAATAAATACCCTTCCCAACCCAAATATGGCGTAAATGAATGCCTTTACACTGGTTTGTAAACCACAACTCCACGCCCAGGCTTGCGCCCTGGAGAGGCCACTTCAGCCTCGCTCACGAGTGAGGAAACAACACCGAAGTTGGAAGTTTACGGGTCATAAGTCTCACCCGATCGGCGTAGGGAAGGGGCGCCACGGGTCAGCTTTGACGTAGGGAGGGATCACGGGCTAACAACCGCCCGTCTCAAGCTGCGCAGCCCCCGGTCGATAAGTGTTAGCCCGCCAACGTCTGCCTGCTGAAATGGCTGCCTAGAGATCAGTGTGTTGCTCAGCATGACAAGCAGACGGAAAATCCATATCATGCAAAAGAAACAAGAAACCAACAAAGAAGACTTCAGCGCTTCGATTTGCAAGCTGGAACGTACACACCATGTGCACATGTATCTCTGACGACCTCAGGCAGGTGGACGACATCAGGAAGATAGCCATCGTCGACAGAGAGCTCATGTCAGCATAGCTGCCTCCAGGAAACCAGGCTCGCCTTCAGTGGCTCCCTCAAAGAGGAAAACTACACCTTCTTCTGGAAGGGTCGAGAACCTGAGGAGCCCCCCACTCCTGGCCTCAGTTGAGCCTTTCTCAGGGGACACTGAGCATCTCTTGTCCATCCGCCTTGCCATATCCGCAGGTCCTGTCAACATCCTCAGTGTCTACAGCCCCCATCCTCACGCCCTCAGAAGACAAAGGATCAATTATATTGGCAGCTGGACGAACAGATCAAAGGATGTCCTAAAGATGAGCCACGATTCCTCCTCGGCAACTTTAATGCAAGAGTAGGTGTGGACCACGAGTCATGTCCTACCTGCCTCAGATATCATGGCACTGGAAATATCAACGAAAACGGGCAGAGACGGCTGCAGCTGTGCATCTACCATGACATGTGCGTTACAAAAACCCTCTTCAAGTGTAATCCATAACACAAAGTGTCATGGAAACACCCCAGGTCTCATCGCTCAACTTGGTCATCACCAGGCGCTCTGCCATGAACAGCATCCATTCCACCAGAAGCTACCACATTGCAGACTGCGAATCCGACCACACCCTCGTGATCAGCAGGGTGCGCCTACAGCCATACACACATACTACACTGCTCAGAACCAAAAGGTCGCGCTCGCATCAACACTGCGCAGATGTGGGTCCCTGCAAGGCGGAGGAGCATGTGTCCGCCCTTGACCAGACCGTCCAGGACCTGCCATAGCACGATGCCAAAGCCAAGTGGAACACCATGTAGGGTGCCATCTACAGCACAGCCATGTCCACATTTGGCAAAAAGGAACGGCCCATACAGGACTGGTTAAACGCTGGCCTTTCAAGGATGGGACCAATAATCGAAAAGCCTTCACAGCTTACAAAACAAATGCCCCAATGAACGGACGCTTGATGCCATCAGAAGTGCCCCAAGCATCACCCAACGCATCGCTAGACAGTGCGCGAACGAGTATTGGCAACAACTGTGTGAAGGAATCCAGCTTAGTGCCGAGTATGGAAACATGCAATGTATGGGCAGTGGCATCAAGAAAGCTCTAGGCCCTACAGCGAAAGGGGTCGCCCCCCCCACCCCGAAATCTCTGACAGGAGAGAAGACCACAGACCGTAAGCAACAGATGGCCAGATGGGTGGAGCAATGCTCAGAGCTATACCCCCGCGAAACGTCAGTCACCGTTACGGCCCTTAGCATCATACAGAAACTAACCACCATGGTGGAGCTTGACAAGTGCCCACCTTAGAGGACATCAGCAGAGCCATTGACTCCCTCCCAAACGACAAAAGCACCAGGTAGCTACAGCATCCCGTCAAACGTGGGAGATCGACATTGCTTCAGCCACTGCATGAGCTACTCTGCTTCTGCTGGAGGAAGGAGCAGTCCCCCAAGACATGCGCGATGCCACCATTGTGACCCTTTACAAAAACAAGGGTGACCGCAGTGAATGTAACAATTACAGAGGGATGTCGCTCCTGAGCATGGTTGGCAAAGGGTACGCCAGCCTCATCCTCAACAGGATGCAACTGCTGGCGGACCGTGTGTATCCGGAATTTCAGTGCGGCTTCAGTGCAGGCAGGTCGATATCTGACAACATATAAGTAAATGGATATATTTAGATATGTGATTAAGAAGGTCCAATTACAGCTGACACGTACAGTAGGCATTTGTGTTAATTGGCCTCCTAGGTCCGTTCCATTGTCAGCACTCATTTGGTTACATATGTAGAAAGAAATTAAGTTTTGAGAGCAGTGACTTTCCAGTCAAATACTGATATGACTGTACATACATACATACATACATACATACATACATACATACATACATACATACATGCATGCATGCATGCATGCATGCATGCATGCATGCATACATACATACATACATACATACATACATACATACATACATACATACATACATACATACATAAACAGATCTATAGGTAGGTATCTCTGAATGCACTGATTGATGGATAAATAGGTTTACGAGTCGTGTGCTTTAAATGCCACTGCATTTGCCATGTTGCCAGTAAACACAGACATTAATCTCCGTCCTTATGACAGGTTACCACTTTTAAAAGAGACGCAAGAAAGGCGACCTACATTTGGAATATACCGGAATTGCACAAGTGATGAACATAAGCAGGTTCACTTAGATCAAGTCCGCTTTTACTTTATCGAATACTCAACTACCCCTAGATACGTATGCTTTAGCTCCATGTTACTGAATACTCAAGTGCTTGTAGATACGTATGTTTTATTTCCATGTTACTGAATACTCCAGTGCTTGTAGATACTATTGTTTTAGCTCCATGTTACTGAATACTGAAGTGCTTGTAGATACGTAAGTTTTAGCTCCATGTTACTGAATACTCAAGTACATGTAGCTACTGTTGTTTTAGCTTCATATTACTGAATAATCTAGTATTTGTAGATACATTTTTTTAGTTCATATAACTGAATACTCAATACTCGTAGACACACAGACATCCAGCTAAAATATTGGTAGGAGGGGGCAGATCCAAACGTCAAAGGAATAGATTTGTATACTGCAATACCGCACAATGAATTTGTTAACAAAATCATGAGGGAGGTGTGTACCAGCCCACCCACCCCACCCCGCGAACACCCAAGCGTAGATACGTTTAGTTTAGCTCCATGTTACTCAGTTGTCGAATACTCGTAGATGCATTAAATGTACCTCCATGGTACGCTGCGGAAGTGTTTATCATAACGTGGAATCGTGATGATTGTGTAGGTGAATGAGAGGAGAGTTCTCCCGTAATATCTATCTATCTATCTATCTATCTATCTATCTATCTATCTATCTATCTATCTATCTATTTGTCTGTCTATCTATCTATCTATCTATCTATATGTCTGTCCAGATAGATGGATTCTTTGAATATAGATAGAAAGAGAAAGAGATAGATGAACATCTGGTATCACATTTGCTTGGTTGTGACCTCGAGTTGTCATAATTTATTTTGCATATATTATTTGTAAGCTGTCATACTGAGTGTCTAGAATTAATGTAAGGAAAAACTATTGTGCTGTACGGTTCATAAATTTGTCAAGCGTACAATTTGTTCCTCACCGTCGATTGTCACGGCATGTAAATATTGTAATTCGACATTGCTTTCCATCTCAAGCCAGACGATAGAGACGTAACAGTACAGCTTGAGTACGGATGCTTCGGTAGTTATGGAAAGTCGTTTAAGTCGTCTAGTACAAAATAACGATGCAGATTTGTTTGGTAGTCCTTATTACTTTAAATGTTTATATTGTAATAGATGCAAGCTAATAGTGATCTCTCGTTATTGTAGACAGAAACGTACTAGACTTACCCCTCCGGTTATCCAGTATTTTCGAACACCCGGCATACAATTGTAAATGACGGCAGATGAACCAACAGTAAAGGAAGCTCGCAGTATTAAATAGTGTAAAAACTACATCAACGAAGATGTTTTTTGTTGGGGTTTTTTTTTCGTTGTTTTTTTCTTTCTTTTTTTAAACGGCACTTTTAACACATTGTTGGCTTATAATGACGATACACGAAAGCTAAGTACATTTCACAGGGACACACCAAAACAGACCACCTATGCTGGCCTATGCTGGTATCGAACCCACGCCTCATGGATTACAAAACGGACTAACTACAACTGAGGTACCGCGACTTCCAAAGAATGACAAATACTTTGACATATGTTCGCTTCTTTACTTTTGTTTCTAAATAAAGTCTATTTACCCATTTCCTTTTTTCTTCTTTTTAACATTTGAGACAATCACACCAATGCTACTATCCCTACGCTCTTCAAAGAAAGCAGTAACCATGATAGTATTTAATCATATCCATCTAGTTGTGCGTCTGCGCATTGTGTCATTGTGTGTTTCTACGCTTGTCTAATCTTGTAATTTGACTCAAATCCTCCTCCACTGTGAGCTTCCTGCTGAATGTGGCGATGTGTGTAATGCGTGTGTTGATGTGCATAGTACTTTGAAAGTTGTTATTAATGCTCTGGGTATGGCAAGTTGGTGGGACGGACGTGATGTGATTTATGGTCGTCGTATGGACTAATTGGTCGCGGAACGGACGAGAGGCGAGGAATGTCGATACCCAAGATCTCAGGAATTTGATAATTTGAAACAGTCTTGTTTATTCCTTTTCATCAGTAATGTTGCCATCGTCGTCCTCTTTGTTCTTCACGTCTTAAGCGTGTACTTTGCCTATCATACGGACACCAATTTACGAAGACTGCGATGGTTATCATCAAACATGACCATACATGACCATACAGCTTACAGAAAATGATCTCTCCGTGTAGTTGACCTTCTTTTTTAAAGGTATATACGTCGTCTTTGATAGATAACTCGCTTTATTTTCTAAGCCTCTGAGGTGTTAATATCGGGATGGTTCTAAACGTAATCGCAGGTTTGATTGTATTCTGGAGGCAAAAGTTAACAGATGTACCTTTACAAAATAAAGACGAAAGACTAAAATGGATGAAACATTTTAGCTACTCCCACCATATAAACAGGTCAACTTATGGCTTGCTTGTTGTCCGATCGAAAAATTCACGAGAGAGCCGCGTGTATGATAAACCCGTCTCCAGAAATACGATATCATGATATTAATGTGCTTGTGTTACATCCCCGTTGAATGAACTGTCTTTATACATATCGGTAATGTGCGTGAAGAATGACGAGGTTTGGTTTCACTTATGTATTCAGGCATTAGCCAGGGTGCAAGAACAAGAAGAGTTTGGTTTCTATGAGATTTTTATTTTGACGGAGCTGACATCACACTATTCGACGACAAAGGGATGGCGAGGTCAAAATATCACGAATATTTTGCAGATCAATTTTCAGCTGCGACGTACTTTCGTCTGGTCTGTCAATGGATTAAAGACATGAATGCTATGCTCACAAGTTTTGAGAAAATAAATCATATTCCTATCATTTCATGCAGGTATATCTCGATGAAAGGTCGTTCAAGTTTGCTGGGCCGGCTAGTAAACGGCTACCCCATGCCGACACATTGGAACGATATTTGGATATCGTTGTAAAGGCACTGGTGGTTCCGACCGTCTTTATGCACCATATGCCAGCAGGTGATTTCGCACCGAGTGAGGACAGTCTCAGAATCTGACAGTCATTGAGTTCAGTTTCTCACAATATGATACATTTTTTGTCTGAAGGCTTTTTAACGTTATGTTTTAACATATGCATGCCCAATAGATTGATTTGTGGTTGAAAGATCTAAGCAAATCCAAAAGGACAGTGTCCTGCAAGGGCTTTCATAATAAAATATAGCTTGAATAATCATGTAGCTGGACTATAAAAAGGATTGCACTTGAATGATCTAAACTACTATGGCTGTACAACATACAACCCACGGGCCAGAATCCAGTCCGCCAAAGCATGGGCGCCCACACTGTACCAGCCCTCCCGATTTCACCACTAAACATGTTTTCGCCTACATCCATAAAAACATAATAGCTGACCACTACATGTTTGCCACCCAACACCCCAACCCCACCCCCGAAAATAATTTTGCGGGCGCCCTGCGTTAAAGTTTTCTATCCGGCATTTCATAGTTTGTGCCGACTGGTAGTGAAAAACGTAGGCCAACTTTATAAACTGCCCCTTGAGTGAGGGGAAAAATGCATTGTGTCCCTTCTCGCGAAAAGTATGGACACCCGTGATCTAAAACAAAAATCACATCTCACAGATTTTGCTCAAACCTCATAATATGTTGCCCCGCTCTCATAGACTGGTACGTTTGCAAAGATCACAGGTATGGTAACATGCTGGATACAAAAAAAGATGTTGGAAGATATCATCTGTTTAGCACAAAAGCACGATAGATGAAAAAGAAAGAAACTTTGCAAAAGAAAGAAAAGAAATTCCTTACTCAATGTGACTATCATGAACACTACTGTAAATAACAGCATATGTAGTTCTGCAAGTAATAACAATAACCTGTACAATATAAGGCAGGCAATTCAATTAGGCCTTGCACTGGGATTTCGGAGTATTAGGATTTATTTTTCGACGGTCGACTGACTACCTCGACTCGAAAGTATTTAACATGTCTTGATCAGAAGTCTGTTTGTAGACTACAACCATTTAAAGCTTACATAATTTTCATCGTAACATTGAAGCATTGTCGAACTAGAAGCCTGAGATCATACTGCAGTAAAAGACGAAATACATAATTACGCTGATAGGTTTTGTATTAGCAACCACTTTCACCCGTCAGTAAGACAGGCTTTTTACAACAATAAATGCTACACACTAACGGTGTCATTTTAAATTTAAAGTATACATGGGACTGTGTGGATCTTTTTAAACTTCTTTTAGGTGATGGATGCTTGAAAAAAAAAAGAGAAACATGAGTAAGAATAAAGTTATGTCTTGCGTTGATGTTAATTGGTGGTTCAGCTGTGGATTTGGTTACATTTTTGCACGTAAAACTTGGAGGTTGAAAAGACGAAGGTTATGAATCCTTGGGATGGGGTGGGGTAGGAATATGTTTTCATAATTTTCATTGTTACATGTCACAATAAATGACGGACTTTATGCGTACTAAAACACGCAAGCAATCTATCGCCGTGGATATCGGGGGAGCTTTAGTGAAAATCATTAGCAGTCTTGACTTTAAGTACGGTAAGTGGCTTTTATTGAGGAGGCATACAAAAACAAATACATGTTGATCTGTAATGATCGTGTTGAATGTTAGACTTTATTTAAGGCATACGACACTCTTAAATAGACGATTATTCAAAAGGACTCAAGGTGTTTTAGGAGATAGTATAAATTATGTGTGTTGATATTGAAAGAAATAAAGGATAATGATATAGCTGTGGGATATAAACGTTGACGAGACATTTAAATATTTGCTAGAGAAAAATATAAATGTTTTTTTTTTTGAAAAGTTGAATGGCAGATAAATAATAAATAGGTTGTGTACTTGCTTTCAATATTAGATTTTTGTATATACATTTATTTTATATTTATCCAATAAATGAATTTCTATTTTAATTCTTTCATGTTTGCTGATGCTAGTTTGTATTTATTTGTATCTTATGATTGGTAATGTATGCACATAATTAGTGGTGCAGTTTCGTATGATTTTGATAATGGGATATTTTGATTTTACTTCACGGATGATCATAATAAGATAGTTTTCACAAAATTGTCAGCTGGTGTGTGCCGATATCGTCGATATTAAGGGGAGAAAAAAATTCTTGATATCGATTTGAGTTGGGGGTCTGGAGGGGTAGTAATAAAGACAGATGTTCATTTCGGTCGTTTATATGAGATACATAGTTTTTATACTAACTTTACATTCATGTGTCGGGGATACAGACTTATAGTTTTTATATTAACTTTACATTCATGTGTCGGGGATACAGACTTACAGTTTTTATACTAACTTTACATTCATGTGTCGGGGATACAGACTTGTAGTTTGTATACTAACTTTACATTCATGTGTCTGGGATACAGACTTATAGTTTTTTATACTAACTTTACATTCATGTGTCTGGGATACAGACTTATAGTTTTTATACTAACTTTACATTCATGTGTCTGGGATACAGACTTATAGTTTTTATATTAACTTTACATTCATGTGTCGGGGATACAGACTTACAGTTTTTATACTAACTTTACATTCATGTGTCGGGGATACAGACTTGTAGTTTGTATACTAACTTTACATTCATGTGTCGGGGATACAGACTTGTAGTTTTTATACTAACTTTACATTCATGTGTCTGGGATACAGACTTATAGTTTTTATACTAACTTTACATTCATGTGTCGGGGATACAGACTTATAGTTTTTATATTAACTTTACATTTATGTGTCTGGGATACAGACTTATAGTTTTTATACTAACTTTACATTCATGTGTCGGGGATACAGACTTATAGTTTTTATATTAACTTTACATTTATGTGTCTGGGATACAGACTTATAGTTTTTATACTAACTTTACAGAAGGATTTATTATCTTTGGAAAGTTTTATCATAATATTTTCACAAAACTATTGGGGTTTTGGCAGATAGTTGAAAAGGAAGGAATGCTTTTCCTTATATAAGATAAAAGCATATAATATAATCGGTCTCCTAAAATTCATATCATTAAGGACTAAGAGTTATATAGTGCAGCTGAATTTGGATTAAATGCTATTTTTATTTCATATAAAAATAATATTACGGAGTGTCAGTTTTATTCAAACAATAATTTCGATTACAAAATCGAAATAAAGGAGAAAAAGGGAGAAAGCAATTTATAGTCGACATGGCAGTTCAGGCGAAGAATATTACATTAATTAAGACGTGGGACAAATAACGATGTACGAAAGTTGGATTATGTGGTGTTCATTGGAACTTCATATTGAACGTGGGAATGGATTTAGAAAATTATCCAAAATATAAAATAATGCAAATTCTACAAAGACATTTATGGCTCTGATTCAAAGTTTCAAGTTATTAGATATTCGGAAGATCTTACAGCTCCACACGCAGTGGTCTAATCCTGGTTGCCACTACTCTGTGGCTTAATCCTAATTACCACTCTCTGCAGTCTAATCTTAACTGCCACTACTCTGTGGCTTAATCCTAATTACCACTCTCTGTGATCTAATCCTGGTTGCCACTACTATGTGGCTTAATCCTAATTACCACTCTCTGTAGTCTAATCTTAACTGCCACTACTCTGTGGCTTAATCCTAATTACCACTCTCTGTGGTCTAATCCTGATTACCACTATTATGTGAGCTAATCCTGATTGCCACCACTCTGTGGTATAATCTTGATTACCATTACTCTGTGGTCTTATCCTGATTATCACCGCTCTGGTCTCATCCTGATTATCACTAATCTGGTCTCATCCTAATTATCACTAATATGTGGTCTTAACCTGATTACCCCTAACTACTATGTAGTCTCATCCAAATTACCACTACTATGTGGTCTTATCCTGATTACCACTATTCTGTGGTCTTATCCTGATGACTGCTACTGTGTGGTCTTATCCTGATCACAATACCTTTGAATATCAGGACACTATACCACAATTTACTCAACATTAGCCCCTCCCCCCTCCAGTACTAGGGTCGATATTTGCATTTCCCATCTTTTATCGCATTCACGACAGTCATGAAAAAAACAATGCATTTCTAGGATATGGGGAAAAAGGAAATAGGTCTACAAAAGCATTATTGCTTGTTACCCAGTCCTGTATGTTTGATGTATTATCTTTGATTTTATGGATGATGATACTCAATAAATATTGATTAACCATCGTGGCGACAGTATGGATTGTAAAGTAAATTTATTATGAAGAACAAATAAATTAATTTTATATTGTATCCGCGTGTGATGTGCTTAATAATAAATGGATTTCTCGCAATATACATTTGTGTCTGTTGTTTAAGAGGACGAGGTGTGTGTGTGTGTGTGTGTGTGTGTGTGTGTGTGTGTGTGTGTGACCTTGAATGTTGGACAGTAAGCGAGTTCAGTAATTCAGACGTAAGCGAAGCACAATGGCCATTTATTTATACTTTAAACGTTTATCAGAGAAGCTTTCATAAAACAGGAAGTATATGGTATCCAACTGTCATGTATATTTTATTTAACTATATCTGATTTAATATATATTTATCTCAATTTAATTGTTTGTCAGTTTTGAAAAAATAATATTTTTCATTACATGATATTTTAATGTAAATTTATTCCCGAGAGATGATACTTTTTAAAGAAAATAGTTTGACCTTGACTATTAGTTTATAAACACCAGATATTGATCTAAATCCTGACCTTGTTTCAGAATTTGTAGCAACCTTCGTAAGCAAGTTCTATTTTATTTTAAAATGATTGGTTGTTTCCAAGGTCATGATGGGACTTTGTCTTTAAGATACAAACAACTTTTGTATTTTTTATTTCTTAGAGTAAAATGATTGGTTTTCGTCAGGGTCACACTGGGTAAACGTGATCTGTAACAAGTACTTGCTTCTATAAACTTCCAGAAGAAGATCACGTGACCATTGTTTACGTTTTAGTAAGCCCATATAACACATGTTTTGGAGAATTAATCTCAGTAAAAGCTGGGCTGTTAAACTGTTAGTTGTATGTTGTGCTGTTTGGAGTTATTTAACATCACTTAGTTTGGAGTTATTTCAAATTACTTGGACTCAAAAGGATTAATTCTGTTATTTTGCTGGAAAATACGTCTGCTCATGTAATATTGTGGAACAAGAACAGTTTTTTATAAAATGTATTCAGCTATCAGAAACCGGAGTGATAATTCTTGTTTCTACAAGGAGCTGTAGACTTCAGCACTACAGACTGCAGCATACGTCATCGTCTTCCATCTTGGATTCTTCGTCGGGATTCGAATGTGAAATCAACTGAACATTTTGTTATTAGGACTTCAAAATCTTTATTCTTGGATTATTCTTGGATTATTTTTTGGATTTGATTCTGTAAAACCATAAGTTCATATTTTGTCATTTTTACAGGGAAATAAATTATTGTATTTGGTAAAGCTTGTTGTTATCGCTCTTTCTTGTGTTACTGTTTCTTCGAGCCTAAACACGTGACATAAGACAACTTTCTTGATTTGTAGAAAGCTTATGATGCAACATGGATGTAGGGCTTTATCAGTGACCTGTTCAATGTTGGTCTAAAGGGCCATCCTTCGATCTTTATATTCATTTTTGTGACATATAAACATTTCCTGGACATGGTAGGTACTACATTTTCTGAGATATGTCCTCAGGATATTGGTGTACCTCAGAGCAGGATGTTCTCAGTCACCTTTTTCCTCATGAGAAATTAATAACATACTGAAATGCCTTAATCCAGGAACTGGCTGCTTATTATAAGATGTGAATGTTTTGATCTGCTTCAATACGTTAGAAAGATCTAAATTTGTCTTTGTTTCAACTGTGTACGGATCAGCTTGAAAAACTTATTAGCAACTGTTTGATTCGATACACCGTCAGGGACTTAGCCTTTGTTTGGGTGCATTTAGACCTTTCCATCAGAAAGTCTCTTTGTTGAGGCAAATGAACCATCACTTCAAAAAGTATTAAGTACTCTTTGTTGTCTCAGGCCAACAAAACCGGCTCTACAGTATACTACCAAACTCTTTGAGAGCAAATTTCATTCCATCCTCTTGGCAGTTGAATTCGTATATAGGAGTAGCAAAAATCAATGTTGTGATTACTTCAAAACGCTCTAGTCCAAGATTATCGTCTCGGTTATATACAAAACTCCCCAAAACAGCATTTCATAATTGTCATTACCAAAAGCACTCATGGTTTTCAGAGTAAATTTAAATATGCCAGTCTCATCCTATCGTAGACATGTGTTGCTGTTTACAGACACAGCAGAAACTATGGCAACATAGGTGCATTTGTCGATGCAACGCCTCATAGCACTAATACATCCATGCTGAAATCTTTGAACTATATTTTTACCTCACGAAACAAAATATCAGCATCTTTGCGGATACCATTTTCACACTTAACGCCTTATAAAACTCTTACTTTGACAACCCGTTGATTTACCAAAGTTTGCAGAAATACTATTTACTCCTAAAATCTCGTAATGTATTCAGTACTCTTTGCTGTCTAGTAGCATTCGTCATTGGTGTTCGGCAGGTAAATCAGCCACAAACCGCATTTTAGTCACCCGTCTCTGAATGGAAGAGTCCATATACTCGCTTCAAATATTATACAAATTGTCAGGTTATGTATGCTTGGCAAAATGTGAGTGATGCAGGGAACACAGAACATATCACTTCGGAACTCAAAGCCGTACATTAGAGAGTGGCATCACTGATACAGAACTTAGGAACACAAGTCCTATTATTAGAGCGTGACATTACTGATACAGAACCAGTCGCAGAGAATGGTATTGCGCAGCCTGGAAAATATTCTTCATCCTCCTAAATGGTGAACCTCGACTAGAGTGCATACCTCCTGAATTGTGAACCTCGACTAGAATACATACATCTTTAATGGTGAATCTCCACTAGAGTGCACACTTCCTGACTAGTGAACCTCGACTGGAGTACGTACTTCCTGAATGTTGAACTTCGAATAGAGTACATAATTTCTGGATGGTGAACCTCGAATAGAGTGCATACTTCCTGAATGGTGAACCTCGCCGGGAGTATATGCTTCCTGAATGGCGAACCTCGACTGGAGTATAAACTTCCTGAATAGTGAACCTCAACTGGAGTATAAACTTCCTGAATTATGAACCTCGACTAGAGTACATACTTCCTGAATGGTGAACCCTGACTAAAGTATAAACTTCCTGAATTGTGAACCTCGACTAGAGTACATAATTCCTGAATGGTGAACCCTGATTAAAGTATAAACTTCCTGAATGGTGAACCTCGACTAGAATGCATACTTCCTGAATGGTGAACCTCGACTGGAGTATATACTTCCTCATTGGTGAACTTCGAATAGAGTACATAATTCCTGAATGGTTAACCTCGACTTGAGTGCATACGTTCTGAATGGTGAACTTCGACCAGGTGCAGACCTTGTCAGTGTGTACTGATATCATTCTTGTAAATGCATTGACTTGCACCTTGTCAGACAAAAGTTTTTGATTTGAACTGAATTAAAAGATTTTTGATGCCTTACCACCAGAGAACATTTTTAAAATGCTTATATAGCAAGTAATTACATAATATTCATAGGATTTTGTGTTGTTTCTTTCATCATTTATTTTATATAACGTTTATAGATTTTTGGCATCTTTACCATGTATAAGTTATCTTCTAGGACTACAAGTTTACATTTATTCCGATGGATTTGTCTTCCTAAAGTTGTTTCTAATTTTATCTCTGCATTTTTTAAAACTTAACTTTTAATCGGCACTGCATAATCATGATTGTGCTAATTTGCCGTTAAAGATACATACATACATACATACATACATACATACATACATACATGCATGCATGCATGCATGCAGACAGACAGACAGACAGACATTGAGAAAGAGAGAGAGAGAGTGTTCACGTAGATGTGCATGGTTATATCTATGTCCCCGGGGCAAATTATATCCATGTAATGACTCAATTCACGCTGTTTACGTTATGTGAATGCGGAAGTCTAAACCGAAAAGTTAAAATGTGGGCTCGGTTTTCATACTGTTGTAGGTCCGTGTGACATGTCAGTCGTTTTCTGAGCAAACTGTGAAGTTTCCTGGACCCCCCACACACACACACACCTTTGACAGCAACTTAAGAAAGTAAATTTAATACTCATGATCTAGCTCTGCACGGTGGAATACTCGTGATCTAGCTATCCATGCTGTAATAATCATGATCTAGCTATCCATGCCTTAATAATCATAATCTAGCTATCCAAGCTGTAATACTCGTGATCTAGTTCTGCAGGTTGTAATAATCATGATCTAGCTCTCCACGGTGTAATACTCATGATCTAGCTCTCCACGGTGGATTACTCGTGATCTAGTTATGCATGCTGTAATAATCATGATCTGGCTCTCCACGGTGGAATACTCGTGATCTAGCTCTGTATGCTGTAATAATCATGATCTAGCTCTGCATGCTGTAATGCTCATGATCTAGCTCTCCACGGTGGAATACTCATGATCTAGCTCTGCATGCTGTAATAATCACGATCTAGCTCTGCACGCTGTAATACTCATGATCTTCCTATGCATGCGGTAATAATCATGATCTAGCTCTCCACGGTGGAATACTCGTGATCGAGCTCTGCATGCTGTAATAATCATGATCTAGCTCTCCACGGTGGAATACTCATGATCTAGCTCTGCATGCTGTAATAATCATGATCTAGCTCTCCACGCTGTAATACTCATGATCTTGCTATGCATGCTGTAATAATCATGATCTAGCTATGCATGCTGTAATAATCATGATCTAGCTCTCCACGGTGTAATACTCACGATCTAGCTCTACACTCTTTTATAATCTTGAACTACCTCTCCACGCTGGAATACTCGTGGTCTAGCTCTCCACGCTGGAATACTCATTGTCTAGCTCTCCACGCTGAAACTGTCATTATGTAACTCTCCACGCTGGAATACACATACGCAGCTCTCCACCCTGTAATACTCAGGATCTAGCTCTCCACGCTGTAATACACAGGATTTTTTACCTATGAAATTCCTGACTCCATCCGACAACGATAGATAGTGATGATGGTGTTTATCCTTGTCGTGGCAGTCTTCGTTTTTCTGGTTGGTTTGCTTTTTCAACATTGAGATCAAATGTACTGGTATGAATAACATTTTTTCTTGCATTAATAGTAATCACTGTCAAGTATCAATGTTATTTGCATGAGTTTGTGTAGGATTTATCATTCTAGTTCCAATTATCATGCCAATTTTGCAGTGTGTCTGCCCCACCTCCACAGATCCTTCCCCACCCCCTTCTACTCCATTTCCTTGTTGTGAAGGAGTTGGCCCAGGGATGATTTTCCCCATGTTAATTCTACTCTCTCTCTCTCTCTCTCTCTCTCTCTCTCTCTCTCTCTCTCTATATATATATATATATATATATATATATATATATATATATATATATATATATATATATATATGCCCTCGGGGAAAATGGCCTTCTGACATGTCGACTACTTTTTTATTATACTTGGCATATTTCCAGAACATTCGCTCTTTCGGTAGAATTTTCTGTACAAACCGGTGTGTGTGTGTGTGTGTGTGTGTGTGATTTTGTATGTGTGTGAAAATAGATAAGAAAAATATATCTTACTTCTAGACGATCACCAGAAAATGCGCTTTATTTTTTTTCAGAAAAGACAATCTAGACTGTACACTTACGCAAAAGCCGGTTAATAGAATCTCCTAATAGATTTCAGAGAAATTTTAAAATGTACTGATAACCTTTGTTTATTGTATAAAAGAGCAGGGTGTAGATAAACATAATGTAGAACCATTATTGCAGTATATCAGATCCAAACGCCAGGACAACTTAGGTATTCGTGCACTTGAGAAAAGGGGCTCCTTGATATATGATGACAAGGTTAAAGTTCAAATACTCATTGCCTAATTGAAATCTCTATTTACCTCTATAACAGAACAATGCAGACGTTCTATACCTCCCATGATTGCTAATGTGCAGGGCTTGAGGCATTGCTCTAAACAAAATTAACCCTTAAGGGTCATTTGAAACGATACTGACAGACTCGAGGAAAGTTTACCATAGTTTTTGATATAAAAGGAATATTCACCTTGATAGAACATCAACTAGTATCTTTAACACGTGTCTCATATAACTTGCTCGAACACATCCTTTGTGAGCATATTTTGGAACATTTATGACGAAAAATATTATATTGACAACATTAATTTAGTGGCTTTAGTTCAGACTTAACGTATGCAACCCAGCTTGTTGTCACTGTGATCCCGAGGGAAATTTGGACAAAACTATCTTAACATATACCTTCTGATACGGTTCTTTGTCACACAGATGTGTACTAATTGGACCGATATGCCCTAAAAAGATAAACTTTTCAAAAGCTACATATGTTCCTCAGCACACGACAGATTCTGTAGTTAATGGTGATCATTCCGTTTCTACCATTGATTTTGGTGTATATCGGGGCACGATGTTTGGTCCCATGTTATTTTATGTTGTGCTGTGATGATCTTTCATTTTAATCGCCGGTCAGTATTTTCGCATATGATTGTCTCTTACACGTAAAAATCGTTGCTGAAACTGATCACTTAAGAAAATGACCTTAGAAACCTTCAGCAAATGAAGCACGCAATTCATTGCGAAAAGAAATTGTCATTTCAGTGTTGATCTTATTTGACAGGTGACACGAAATAAAGTTCACAAATATCCATAAATCAGCAAAAAGCAAACACGTCCGTAGCTTTCTTGGAAAGCTGTTGTTGTTTTGGAGTTTTCCGCAATGTTTTCAGACAGTATATTTCGTAGAGAAAAACAACGGGAAAACCCAAAAGAAAAAAACAACAGAATAGAACAAGACTTCATTTTAAAAAAAATCAAACTCAGGCTATACATTTATAACATATAAGTCAAGTCCAGTCAAAGTTCCATTATATAAAATGTCACCACAGCGTTACTCTTGTAACTAAAGTTACATAAATAGGAGATAGAAGAAAAAAAAAGCAGATAGAAAGAGAGTGAGAGAGAACGTGGAGTATATCAGTATAACAAGTTCAGGGAATATCTAAATAAGATATAAAATATCTAACAAGTGGAATTAACTGTTTCTGATTCTATGACGGTTATATTACAGACCAACTAGAATAGGTTTAGTGTCAAAAGATTACGTTAGAACTCAAAGGAAATTTTTACCCACAAGTAAGG
Source organism: Sinohyriopsis cumingii (assembly GCA_028554795.2). Lineage (NCBI taxonomy): Eukaryota > Metazoa > Mollusca > Bivalvia > Unionida > Unionidae > Sinohyriopsis > Sinohyriopsis cumingii. The sequence goes on along the minus strand of CM068827.1, from coordinate 140,679,910 downwards.
TGGTGTCATTTCTTTAAAAAAGTAATGTTCATTTTAGTCAAAAAATGTATTGTTGATATAATAATAAAATTTCTTAATTACATGTATTCTATCCTCCTTTTCTTTCCAATACATTCATATGAACTCGATTCTATCAGCAGTATGATGGGGAAACTCATGATAACACCCTTCTCTACCGTTCTAATTGTTTTGTACTTAACTCACATTTAATCACTCATAGCTTACACCACCGTAAAGTAGACATGCCAATCGTTTCCGCCGTGTACGATTTAAGTACCATACTCATTTTAAAGGGCACACTTTTATTTATCGAAGTTTATCCGTTGCTTGAGCCTTTACGTTTTGTCAATGATGGGCCAGTTCTTTGTTACTGGGCATGCTCAACCTTCTGCTATGCTACTTACAAGATGATATCTGTGCATGTGTTGTGTCAATCGGAACAACCTCTGCATTTTCTCTCAAGCCAGAAAAAAAAAAAAACACCTTGCAATGTATTAGGAGGATTAATGTCCCATTTTGAAGCGCCCCTCCCCCCATCCCCCGTTAACCACGAATAGTTTGGGGAAAATATTTTTATGTGATGGAAAAGGCACAACGAAAACGCTCATGAATGAATACAGTTAATAATTCAGGTTTCTTTATTTCTTGAGATAAAAAAAAATTAAAAACTATTTATGAAAAATGTAGTATTTCTTGTAATAGTGCAACATTTTTGTAGATGTTTGTCTCATCACATTTTGCCGTGGTCATCCTGACACGTAATTATTTAATTGGTAGCCTGCGATGGTTAACCTTTCGGGGGGGGGGGGGGGGGGCATGAGTGAATTTTAATTAGAGTTCGTTCGGATAACGGTCAGCGATAAAATTTTAACGTAAGGTCAAGTAGCGGAAGACATTAAAGTCGAGACATGCCAGATACAATTTGTACCATTTGGAAATAAGTGTCATAAAATGATATTTTCAAGAATAGTTAGTTAGAACGCCGGACTAGAGATAAATATTCTGACTTTGATGGGCATGTTAAGTATTTGGTGGTTAGAAAAACTTAATCCTGGTTGGCTGTGTGTTCCCAGACGAAAGTCAAGGTTTTAAGTAATCAACTTCGTGAAATTAATCAGCCTAAATTTATGGGGGAAAGCCATGATTTAGCTGAGGGAAATATCAAGAGAGAGAGAAAGATTTGGATTTTTAACGTAGCTTTAAAAAAAAAAATCAGTCCTATCGCTACGATGTCTGCAGTGTGGCAGTCTAGCACTGGGCCATCATGCCGCAGATGTGATGAAAATTAGTAGCATCATGTCCCACCCAGTCACATGATCCTGACACCACGCCGACCAGTCCTAACACTAACTCTTAATGCTGAGCGCTAAGCGAGGCAGCTGCTAGTATCATTTTTATCAGTTAAGTCTTTGGTCGTCCGGGGTTCGAACCCGCGACCAAGCCGACCAGTCATAACACTAACCTCTTCATACTGAGCGCCTAGCGAAGCAACTGTAAGTACAATACCATTTTTATAAATCTTTGGTTTGACTCGGCCGGAGTTCGAACCCGCAACCTCCCGCATCTGAGGCGGACGCTCTAACCACTAGGCTACCGGAGCGGTCTCTGTTTCTGAGATAAAGTGTGTCATTCAAATGTCATGTTAAGTTACATTTTGTTTTATGTAATTGATTAAAATGCTATATTTTATATTGGGGTACTATTCTATATCTTTGCTCAGAAATCTGTTATTCTATCGATTAATTTTCTATTTGATTTTATTGTTTGCTCGATCCCGACAATAACACCGTGGTCGATCAGCTCCTATATTTACATTTGATCAATGTCATTGTTCTGCTTTAATTAGCATTATTACATTATTACCAACTATAACGTTCTCTCTCTATTTCGCCCTTATCTTGCTACGATGGTCGAGAGAGAGAGAGAGGGCGTCCTTTGGACATTTTCATATTTAATTAATAATAATCGTTTTTTAGAACCTTATAATAGGTTTGAGAAACAACAACACCAGCAATAAAGCCTTAAATACGTTACATTATGTGTGTCCAGTAAGCAAGACATTTACCTTGTAGTGTCGACTGACTTTTGCAACTTTGTATCATGGACAGACTTGCCAACCCTGACAAGTCCGTCTCAGTAAAGCAGTTGATTTATTTTCGTAAGGTTGACCAGTTTTCAGTAAGGTGTAACAAAATATCAATAACTGCTATTGTAAAGCTGGAAAACGTAATTAAAAGTTAGACGCATCGATGATAAAAAGTATGTTCAACTGAAACGTTTGTAATGTACACGTAGACTTCATTTACCAGAAGTACACTTGCACAAACTTTAGTTCCAAACCCTATGCAGCTCAATGACTTGTTTCTATCTCACAACTTGACATAATTCTTGGAAATTCTTTTCCATTTCACATGACGACGGCAATAATATCTCCCGCCACGAGACATACTCAAATTGGTACATGATGTCCAATAAACGTAATTGTGCCCTTTCTAGCTTTTATTCACAAGAATCCGAATACTCTTTTTCAGTCTTCGTTGTTGATTTTTAACACTTTTCTAGAAGCTTATTTTCCCTTTCGTCTTAAACACGCGTCGTTTTGTGGACGCCGTTTTTAAAATTATATAATCAACAGTTTGATCATGCAGACACTTCGCATGAACAAATAACTGCAGTTTAAAACGTCTGGAGTGCTGCTGTAAAGTTAGTCTGGTTCCCTGACTAATTTTACTAATTATAAGATGAAACCCAGATCCAAATAAAACACGGCTGAACCAATTATCCGGATTATTCGGCAACGATAATTTTCCCGTAGTTTTTGCTAGTGTGCAGTAAGTACGTATTTTAAGGGTGATTTTCGTAAGAGTTGGCAGGTCTGCATTGAATATATAAACACTGTAGATAGATCCGAAGGGAAGTGTAGACATACCGTTACGACGAATCGTTCTTGTAGATTACTTGTGCAAGTTCAGTTTCAAGGTTTTCATCCAGCGAATTTATTTTTCTCTCTCCAGATTACCGCGTATTTTGCCCCTTATGCATGAGAGGGAAGGGTCAAACGGATAAAGAAATGATTGCGATGAAATTGTGTAACAGGTTAAATTCATTTAGAAAATGGGGGATTATTACTACTTTGTTTCTTTATTTTCATACGTCACTAATGATTACTGAGTGGAAATTCACCATTGATCTTGAAAATAGAACCGACAGAACACAGTTCCAAGAATGTTTATTTATGCATATTATTGCACCATGGGCGGGTCAGAATTTGATATACCAGTAGTGTTGGTATGTCATATTGCTCGATACCAACACTTTAAAAGCCATGTTATTGTTAACGCATGTGGTGATATGTGTGTGTGTGTGTGTGTGCTCTTTTGGGTTTCACGCAATTTTGCAGCATATACCAGGCTATACATGGCGGCCAGTATAAATAGTGGAGTAAGAACCCGCGAAAACCCCGGGAAGTACCACCGACCCACGGAAAGCTATTGCAAGCTTTCTCAACATACCCACATTGTCCGAGTCCCACGCGGACAGAGGTGACATGACAATGATCGGTAAAGGCGAGCGCTTTAGATCACTTGGCCACCCGGGGTCCCTATATATAATGACAGGCAGTGTGAAATCTACCCTCGGGGAGAATGGCCTTCTGACATATCGACTACTTTTTTAAAATTATACTTGGCATATTTCCAGTACATTCGCTCTTTCAGTAGAATTTTCTATACAAACCGGGTGTGTGTGTGTGTGTTTATGTTCTGCATTATGATAAATAAACTTGGCACGACCCGATCCCTCCTCGTGACTTGCACTTGAAGCTAATTGCAGACGTTTAGGTCGTCCCCAAATGTAAATGCCATTAGCACTAGACAGATACTTCGGATTTTAGTTATTACTGTTACCGACAGCGTATTGTAGTTTTGCGACTAACACCTGGTCCTGAAACGGAGCTTGATCATTTCGCAACGTTTACCTGCTCATGAGCTAGACGAGTGTCGTTTCTCGACCCCATCTGCTCATGAAACAGCCGTCTCGGTCGTTTCATAACTGTACAGCTTTCCTCTTCTTGTAAAAAGTCTTAATACTTCACCATGCCGTTTGGCAACCTTACATAGTTCTGATGGTGCCAACATAGAAAACTACATAACGTGGGACGGGCGCATAATGTGCCGTTCACAGTTTTCTTGGTCATATTAAATTAATTTCTCACTACTGCAACCTATTTCAGAATTTTTGGACAGGTTCCAGTTCCTATTCCTCACTATAACTCAACACACAATATGTGAAATACACCTGAAAACAGAAATCGTTAATACAAAAATTCGTAATTGATTTCGCTATTGTTTAATATGTTGTTTTTTGTAATTTTTTGGACAAAATCATACACTTCAAAACCTAAGTTTTATCATGCACACAACTCATACTATTAGTCAGTAGAATTGGTCGTTTGGATCGAATAAAAAGGATATCCCGAATCCGCCACCAGTTATCCTTCTATGCATTTGATCTAACGTTTCTTGAATCAAGTCAGTGAATTAAAGCATTAGAAACTAATGTATCCATTTTAAGGTAAAGTTTTGTAATAAAACGTGTGCATGCAACCAATATTTAATTTGTTAAATTTTCACGTTCTAATCACTAGATTTGTACCGTATGTTTCTGAGCAGACCCTCTATAAGATGTACGCTATTTGTTGTACAGAATCACTGAAAACATACATACATATAGTTTGTGGGTTTGGGGATTGCGCGTGTGAAATACCTTTCATCATTTTTGCATTCCATTTTGACCGCTCCAGTGGTCTAGTGGTTAGAGCGTCCGCCTCGGATGCAGGAGTTCGTGGGTTCGATCCCCGGCCGAGTCAAAGCAAAGAGTTACAAGAATGGTACTAACAGCTGCCTCGCTTGACGCTCAGCATTAAGAGGTTAGTGTTAGGACTGGTCGACCTGGTGTCAGGATAATGTGACTGGGTGGGACATTATGCTACATGTTAAAGCTACATTAAAAATCCAGATCACACACACACACACACACACACACACACTCGCACTACCATTTGCTTCACTTTCTCACTTCGGATGCACTTTTAAAGATATCGATTATCTGAATCTACATGGAGAACATGATACTATAGTTTATTTGATCGATTACATTACTTCAGGTGACAAGTACATAACAAATGACTGACACTTCATACCATATTTTTGTACCGCTGATAATACGTAAAGTAATATAATCGTTGTACTGTGCGTTGTAATGAAATCTCAGTCATATCACCCTCACGACTATTCAAAAATCGCTAGGATCACGTTGAATTAGATGCTCTATAATGGCACGTATTAAAACAAGACACATGTCTCTAAATAGCTGAAACGGCAAAACCGCGTGCTTGTCAAATCGTGATCTACTTTACCATCAAAGCTTAAGATTACGGAAAATTGCAGTCAAAAGCTGACTCTTTTGGTTGTGACAATCAACAGGAATCAGGATTATTGTCTTTTTATCAATAAAGCAGAAATCGATCATGAGCCCTCTCTGTGGATCGTGTTTCCGCCATTTCTTGTGATAGTGCGTAGATAAATCATTGATGTTGTGTTCTCAACTCGGTGCGTTATGATTATTGCAGTATGGAAACAGCCTGGTCACCTGTCAGGACCAGATAAGGTTTCGAAACAGCGCTTAGTCGCGGAACGACAAAATACCAGTCTTTCAGGCGCCTTTAATCCGGAGATCTGTCAATGTAATATATTTTCCTTCGAGCCTCCTAGATCAACTTACTTTCAATCCTTGCTGATAATCTCTCTCTCTCTCTCTCTCTCTCTCTCTCAGTATCGTAGCAACAGAAGAGCTAACCAGTCATGGCGGAAATAAGTACAATTTCCTGTTGTTGTGTTTCGTTGTTGTTATGGGGTTATTTTTACATTTAAAAAATCTCTAAATCACGTCCTAGTGTCACGTGATATCAACACTAAACCATTTCTAGTGTTGCTGTAGGAAAATAAATTGAACATATAAATGAAAGTCATGTCATTTTTATAGAAAAATGAGGAGAGAAAAACAAACTTCTAAAAATATTTATTGTGAAAACAACGACCGAAAATATGCACATGTTGCAGCAATTTGAAGAAAACCAGATTCATTACGCAGAGAGCACATCTCAATGTAGTAATCACGTGACACCAACAGAAACATCGCTGACATGTGCTGGGCATTTCTTGAAAATGGTTTTCTCCAACCTGCTACGATACCGATATGTTTCTGGACGTTGTTCTCAGAATGAATGTGTTGAGAATTAAGTGTGCATTATATTTATTTGCAAACATTTAGTGACTTCTATATAGTATGTCCAAATTCTATGTACAACAACGTTGGTAATTTGTTTAGTGTTGATATCATGTGACTATATGACCTCTGGTGTCATGTAGGTTGTGAGAGTCGTGTAATCATGTGATTCGGGATGCAAATGGCCAGATCCAGGTCAAATTTCAGCAAAGACGTACTTTCGTGTCGTCTGTCAGCGGATTAAAGATATGACGAATGTTATGATCACGATTTTTGTGAAAATAAAACATAATCCTATCGATTTCATGCAGGTATATCTCGATGAAAGGTCGTTTAAAGTTTGCTGTGCCGGCTAGCAAGCGACTACCCCATGCCGACACCAAATGGTGTCAGCAAATTCCAACTTTTCGATAGGGAATGGACTCTGACCCTACACCCCAACATAAATGTCCGAATTTCAAAAATGGGGTGACAAGGGTCAGAGGAAACTCTGACTAGCTAATGATTCGTTAGCCAATCCATGTTTGCTATTGGACTTTTGATGATGGGGAAATAATCTTACAAATATACTATTTATGCGCGTCTAGTCAGATAGAGGTTAACTCCCTTGCATAAGTAGACCTATATCATTCCGAATCACACAAAGTAATTCTTTAATAAACGGTTCGGAACCATGACATTTCGACGGGGGTTCGATTAAGACACAACGTTGTTCGTTTCGATTGTATGGTCATCTTTAGCGGTATATTATTTCCATTGAAAAAATTCATATTTTACTGTATAGATATTTAAAAATAAAGACCAAACGTTCCTGACTATATTGCATTTTGTTTATGCGAATGCTATGATTACTAATTGAAACAATTAATGTAATGTAAAATGTAACAATGTAAGTTTCTACTATGACGTCATATTGTGAAATAGACGTTTTCTTGCATCGTCTCTGACTATCTATCTATCTATCTATCATGTGTGTTGATTTTATTGAGAGAGAGAGAGAGAGAGAGAGAGAGATGAAATTCACTTACAAGTTTTTGGTCTATTTTAATAAAAGTAAGGCTGACAACATGTGCGTGTTTTTACGTGCAAAATATGAATTCCACAACTGAGTTTCAAAATTAAGAACAGACACAGACACTGTCAAGTACTTACATACCTTAATTCTGCAGAGCTGAGTGAATCAAGTCATATTGGTGTACGTAATATTTAAGTCTTGAACCAAATAGCTTTACGAAGAGATGGTCGGATGCGCACAATTTTTTTTTAAATTTCACTAACCAGCAATGTTGTATAAATGATTTACTTTATATATTATTTTAAACAAAATTTCTAAAACAGAGTAAGTATTCACATTCCTGGAGGTAAGTACTTACAAACAAGGGAATTATATGCCTTCCAAAATCAGTTGTTTCAAAATGTCATGTATACTTTTTTCTAGTATGATCAATCATGACAAACAATATACTCTGAAGTGCTATAAAATCCGTTCAAATAACTTGACGCCTTCGTTTGTTCCTATCTTGCGGATGACCTACTTAGACAAAGTGGTTGCTGTAGCAACAGTGACGTAACTTTAATACTCTGACGTCTAAGGAGGTTTCAGTAATAGTTTGTCAGCAATATAAAGATGTCTTTGACCTTTTTAATGTACTCTTGTAATGAATGAAAGAATAAATTGCTATATTCGTAAGCAGGGTGTGTAGAAGGTACAGTAGAGACTTTTCTTTATTAGCAGCACCGTATGAAAACATTTACACTCGAATGGTCATTGAAAGGGGGAGAATATCAAGTTAACGCCAATTTATTCCCCGAAAACATGCAAGTTTTCATTGCCCATGTATGTGTGTTATGTTAAAAGTTGCGTATGAGCAACTAAGAGGAAAGCCGCATTTGGATCAAGCAAACTTGAAACTCGAGTCCCTATGTGCATACAACCATGTTATATTATCTCGTTCGTCCGATTAGTATCCACTATTCGTAGTATTTGTTGGAGAACGATCTTCTTGCGCGGTGATGTATACAAAATTTATTAGACCTATAACAATGTGTATTTTTAAGGCAACACGCATACTCTCTTGTTTGAGTATATAAAGTTCCGTGAAATAACGAGCTAAGTATGACTGGAACTGAGTATGTTATAAACATATACACACGTGATGTGTGTGTGTGTGTGTACTTTAAACACATTGTTGGCAATATCATACCGAGAGAATGGCAGCCGACTCAGGCTGCCCTGGGCAAGTATCAAACCCGCGACCCTCAGATTACAAGTCCGAAGCTTTGCCAAATGAGGTGCCCGAATCCATACATATATACATACCAACTGATGTAAGGATGAATCTTACAAAGCGTAGTGATAACGCAATTTCTTAGATCTCTGCGGTCAGCAGTTTTCTCCAGGATTTGCACGTCCTAATAACCACATAATGTTCGCCGATATTATAGCCATAAAAAACATAATTTGAGTTGCTGAAACTTATTGTTCAATCAACATAAAATTCGAAGATTGAATTTAAAAACTAACAAACTAATTGTTGAACAGACGAACAGGCAGTTACAGTGCAGACTAATTGATTAAAACAAAGACGTAACGAACATGCTGAATGACGTGTGACTTGTCTACAATGCTGCTCCATGCAAATACAATAAAATAAACATGAAAACTGAACCCGTGAGCTACGACTATGAAAACTTCACAAAGCTATATAGTACGTAGTTCTACATCGTCACCCTCCACCACCTACCATCGTGTTAACTGAATTTGTTACATGGGGTCTACATCCTCAAATACCACACCAGCACCACCTACCATCGTGTTAACTGAATGTGTTACATGAAGTCTACATCCTCAAATACACCAACACCACACCAGCACCACTACATCCTCAAACACCACACCAACACCACCTACCATCGTGTTAACTGAATTCGTTACATTGGGTCTACATCCTTAAGCACCACACCAGCACCACTACATCCTCAAACACCACACCAACACTGCCTACCATCGTGTTAACTGAATTTGTTACATGGGGTCTACATCCTCAAACACCACACCAACACCACCTACCATCGTGTTAAGTGAATTTGTTACATGGAGTCTACATCCTCAAACACACCAACACCACCTACCATCGTGTTTAACTGAATTTGTTACATGGGGTGTACATCCTCAAACACCACATCAACACCACCTACCATCGTGTTAAGTGAATTTGTTATATGGGGTCTATATATTGTGGCTCACCTTACTATGTCTGCAGGTATAAAGCTTCGTCAAGAAATAAATATCATTGTAGTGGACAGGGTTTACATTTGACCTTTGACCCTCAAATGGATTCCAGAAGAGGGAGCCAAAATTTGTATCACTCCCATTAAGTGATTATTGCGTTCAAAGCGCTATGATAATAATACCACTCCTGCGGATGGCTTCCATATTAACAATACAAGTTTTGTGAATCTCCACTTAATTTGTTGACACCTTGGCCGTTTCACAGTATGTCTTGCTATTTAGGACTTAGAATTGTTTTTCTAAATATGTGTGTCTTGTATGTGTTTCCCTGTCCACCCATACAGTTTTTGGTGTTTCTATGTTTCCGATAAATAATAATATAAATAGTATATGAATTCTGCAGGGTTGCTTTTTGTTTTGCTCATCATATTGTTTTAGCTTCTTTATCCCATAAGTTTTGGAAATATTACGTACTCCCTTTCCTTGGCCTGGGCTGGCCTTGGACCTGGTTTCCGTTTTCCCTTGGCTTGGAGCTTTGGTCTGTACTCCCCACCCCTTGGAACAATTTGTGCCACGGGTGGGTTTCCGTCCCTTTTCCCATTGGTTGTTAAGAACGCGTAGTGACTTTGCCAGAGTCATTTTGTCCTGTGATTGTCGTTTATGTGTGTGTTTTGTTGTTTTTGTTTGTGTTATTGTGAGGACTGTCGCTATCTTGGTCAAATTATGTATTGGTCTGGATGCCCTATCTATTCCTAAAATAAAATTTTGGAATATATAATATTTTAGGCCGAGAAAGGAAATCAATACTATGTGTACTTGTTGTGGTCTGTTTTGTGTGTGCTTGAATGCATTTCTATTTGTATTGTATTGTGTCGTTCCGGTGTTATTTTCAATTGTATTATGAAAGAGGCATGGGTTTTTTACAAACAAATTCTCCTATGAGCTTTCATTTAATTTTGAAAAATTTGTTGAAGAGTTTAAATTTGGGATTTGTAGGGTGATTTACTACAGTTGTGGGAGACTCAAACTTACAATTCTCTTGAGATGGCTCATCTAAGGCTGGCCTTTTCGTATTTGAGCCCCCCCCCCCTTTTGTTTTCCATGTATAAATTATTGAGTGTTTGGGCAGGTAATCCCAATTAATGGATTAGAAGGGGGATGTAAAGGACAGACAGGATATCACAAAATGCCCACGAATGACTTTAAATCTATTGAAATTTAGTGTTTTATAAATATTTATTTGATTTACATTTTGGTTTTGTTGTCTTCTTTATTCGTATGTCAAGAGGAGTCGAAACTGAGGACGAGTGAAATTTACTAAATCTCAGTAAAATAAATTTGTACCGTGTAACATTATTATATTTCCCTTCCGTGAATTTTAATAGCTATATTATTTTTTAATGTAAATAGACACACTTTGTATCAAGCTAAGGAAGCAAATGCAGTTCAGGAGCAGAAATTCAGCCTATTTGGTCTTGTCCGTGCTTATGTCCGTACAGCCATACGACGGTCACCATGTTCCAAGAAGCTTGTTTATACGATTTAGATTTAAAAAATGAAAAACGCGCAACGTCTACAAATGAAATTTACTAGGATATTCGTATGCATATACAGATGACCTAATGAGGCTTTCAGGCCAATACAAATATATTTCAGTGTTTCTGACACAATTTTTGACTTGGACCTTTTTGGCAGTAACCTAGATAGCACAATTAAGAAAAAGACACCAGAGGCAGACAAATTAAATTTCATTAGTATTTTTACATTTATATATAGGGGTCACTCGAGTAGATGTTCATGATGTCATATCAGTTTTCCCTATAACTCAGAATTTTATTAGTTTTGGATTAAAATGTAACGGTCTTCACCTGATATATACGTGTTTACAAATTCAAACCTGTGTTGCGTGTAAATATGACAAGCCGTTGTTTATGTCTATTTAGCATTTTACACATGTAAGAAGGATTTCTACAAATGTGAAATAAATCAGTGATTTCCTATATGTAAAATTAATCTCCCCGTGAGTAATAAAGACGTTAACATATGAAAAAATATCACATATATGAAAAATAGCTTATTTTCACATGTAAACTTCATTTTCAGATAGTGTCCTCCACTCATGATTTACTTCACGTTTGAAAACGTATAATTTTGAGAAAACGTCTTTTTCGTATGTGAAATAATGTCAAACTGTTATATATCTTTAACAAAATAATGTTACGCATGTGAGACAGTATTTCGCGCATTGGAACAAATAATAGAAGACAATTTTACATAGATGTGAAAAGTCTCAATTTACGTTACTCAGTTACATGGTCACATATATTAAATTCTTTTCACACATCTGAAATTCTTTTTTACACGCGCAGAATAAATCATTTATTTAAAACGAGTGAGAGTGTCCATTTTCTACATATTTTAAACTATTTTGTTTTCTTCATATATCAGATTTTTCAGCAATTATGTGAAATAATCACACGATTTCACGTACGTAGTTTAGTTTCACTTATGCAAAAGGAATAGATGCAAATTAAAACAGTTTGCCTTTCAATGTGTCTGTTATGAACTGAATTTCTTTCGTTTGTAAGAAATTATCAAGAGCTATTGTGTGTGATTATGGATTTCTCTTCTAAGTACATTAAATGGCTCGTGTGTCATTATTGGATGCATGGGGTTATATATAATAAATATTTTCAATGCAATGTTGGAATCTCTCTCTCTCTCTCTCTGTCTCTGTCTCTCTCTCTCTCTCTCTCTCTCTCTCTCTCTCGCCTTTCCAAAGTTTGTAAACTAGTATTAACTTAAAGATCCATTGCAATCAAAACCATTAGCCTATTTCCGGATGATAGTTTTTGACGAATTAAAAAGGCTGGAAGTTGAGATCGAAAACTGAAAGTCGTGCACATATGTGGGGGGTTTCCAAACCATGACGTTATTGTCTAATTTTAGTTACATGTGTCATAAGAACTTGTCCAATCAAAAGCGCGCGTCTTTGCCACCTGACCGAAATTGGCCAATAATTTAACATCTATCTCTGCTCGCACGGTTCGCAAACAAGTGTTATACATTTTGCTTTAAATAAGATTCATCGTCAAGATGCAGGATTCAGGCATAGATTCCGGGATTGACATCGATTTTAATGCTCTGTTACCAGATGATTCTTTCAGTGACGGATCCTTCTACACACTGAAGAGTAAAATCATCGTGGGAAGGTAAAGATGGGTGTTGTGTTGAGTTCAACTATGTACATTGTGTTATGTCAGGCATGTCACGATCGAGGTGCACACGTCCCCATCTTGTTTAGACTGGAGACTAGCAAACATGAGTGCTTAAATTCGCTCTCCCTGTGCATTTAAGCGTAATGATGCAATTGATGTAGTATATGTGATCAGTTTAGTTAGCAGCTTTCCATAATGTCATCTTTAAATGAGATAGGAAAACGTGCATTTAAATGCACAAGCCCCCGCAGGTAGGTGGACGCAAGCTAAAGGTTGAAAAATAACAGACAGCGGTAAGGAAAGCAAAACGAAACAAAAAACATACCAAGGAACAAAAGTTCCTTTGAGTACTCCTATGATCAGTTCACACCGGACACTGTCACTTATTAGCTCCCACGATAGAACATGTCATAGGCGCAATCTGAGGAACTTTTGTTACTAGGTATGATTCGTTTGAACAGAGGCTATTGATTTTCTTTTCAGCATTTATAGTAAAAGTCATACAGGTCATGTATGCGTTCAGCATCGATTATGTCAGTAATGAGTGTCATTTTTTTATTTTTAAAGTTGATATATGCTTTTAAATGGCAATTTTTCAGTTTATTTTGATCATCGTTCATCAATATACTTTTTAAAAGTCATTATTTACATGTCACATGGACATTGTTACAAATATAAATACAATAAAAATTAATTAAAAACCAATTTTCCATGATATGGTATTTAGCTTCATCTATCAGTTATTTTAAAATTTGCACATTGGTTATGTGAAACTTTTGCTTTCATTAATTTATGCCCACAGAAAATAATGGTTGTTATATTCTTGGACTTTGGATACAGTTGTTAACAATAGAGGGGAACTTCAGAGTAAAAACATGATTTTCCTTGGACACTTGAAAATGGCAAAATTTTTGTTATTGTATTGTCCATGGTAAAATTATCTCAGATAAAAGGTACCGGTATACAGTTTAATGTATGACTTTATGACATTAAGTAAAACAGGATGGTAAAATACAAAAATCATTGTCAAAAATACATGTATTGCTAGTCAAGGTTACAACTAGAATCAGATTACCTAGACTGAGCACCAACCGTGAACAATAACCTTAATGAAGTTTAAGTTTTGTCTTGCGGGCATTTGTTGTAGCATCGTGTAAAGTTATTTTTTGTGTGCATATTTGTACTTCTTAAGCATTGATATTGAAAGGTCTTCTTCAATATTATGCTAATTTAAGCCCAATATGTTTTATAGTGGTTTCCATCATAAATGAAGCCCAATATTTTTTTATAGTGGTTTCCATCATAAATGAAAGAACAAGTTTTCAAGCTGTTTGGTGACTGGTTCTACTAATGCACTGTAATCTCATCAAGTCTCACAATAACAGGACTGATTAATCAATTTTAAAATGAGCATATACTTGACAGATACAAGAACACTTATTTTTGTTACACTTATTTGTAACTGGGCACATAGTGAACCATTAAAGATGTCACAGTATACCATTATGTACTTGATTATAAGTCAAGTGAAGCTGCAAACAATAAAGATCCTGACCTGCCTTAGCATAATGCGCCAGCAGATCAGGGTCTCTGTTGTTTTGTATTACTGATTAATCCTAACAAAATGCACAGACCCAGATCTTCTGGCACATATGGCAAAACCACACAAATTAGTCACCTTGTGTTAATTGTTATAAATGTTGGGTATTATCAGCAGGGTCCCTTTTTGATTGACAGAAAAGTGGGTGTACGTAAGGGTTGGCTGTTAGTACATGTACATGTATACTATTATCAGTTAGGTGATATTACAACTAAGCGCACCTTGATTGATTATAATTGTGGTAACAGGTAGGTATCTGCTAAGGCAAGGAGATTAATCAGTAATGTCTCTTCTCTATCAGCACCAAACATTATCTAAACATGTTTATCTCTTTTAGCCAGCTCTGGAGAGTATAGATTTGGAAATGTGGGTCAATGGAGATTCACAATTTTGCTGTCAGATCTTGGGTGCTGACCATTTTTAGATTTTTGGGCTTGTGGTGGGGCCTGGGATTTTTCTTGAAGTTGGGGTATTGTGGTGGGGCCTGGGATTTACATTGACGTGGGGGGTATTGTTGTTTTTTTCCTTCATTTTACATTGTAATTTTATTTTTGAACTTGTATAATCGATCATTCTGTAAAAATCAGTGCCAGCATATTTTTTTTCAAACTACATATTGTGGGGTAAGGGGCCTTCCATTTAGTACATATGCATGGAGGAGGGAGGGGGTAACCCAAATGCATATGCTTGCGTATGGGGGTATGTACGAATAGGAAATCGGCGAGGGTGAAACTTCGATAATAATTTGTCTAATATTTAACCTGTTCAACTGGGTTCAGTCGGTGTTTGAATTTTAGTGGTCACTACACAAACTGTTTAAAGTTATGCACCCGTCCAGAAATTTCTCATGGATTCCGTATGGAATACTTCAGGAATCCATATGGAAGAGATATGGACTGAAAAACTTATTGAATCAGACAATTTATTCCATATCAATTTCACAAGTACATGTACTTCACAGCAAGTGAATTTTCCATGTGGAATAAAGTTGCAACTTTAATCCGTAAGCACTTGTTTCCATATGGAAAGCAGGCTCAAGTGTTACAGCATCATGGAAAATACTCTGAAGAAGTAATAACCTAAATTATCCGATTCAAATAGAAATATCGGTGGGAGTTAGAGTACATGTATATGTCAGTGTAACTGATGTGGAAGGATGAATATACTCATTAATTTGAAGAAACACATGCATGTCAGTTTTCTTTAATTTATTTCCACAGATGTTTAAAATCAGACAAAGACATGACCAAAAAATGAGAGAAAATGTAAACATGATCAGAAAATTAATATCTGGTAGTACAAGCATAGATGAATCTTTGGACAAAATTTGGTGCAAGGTGGATTTTGGGCTTGATCTGATGTTTACTCTGAAAAATAATATTTTTGGCGTCCTATTAAAATATGCTGTACAAAAATCATACCCTAGTGAAAATGTGCCTGAAATTTCGGCAAAATCACAGTGAACATTTTTTTACAGTTACTCAAATGTCCTTTTTCACTAAAATTATGGTGTTTTAGTAGATTTTACCAGAGTTTCTGAAAATATCAGTGAAAGTTTGTAATTGAAATTACACTGACTCTGCCAGCATTTCTGAAAATATCAGTGGGAATTTGTGATTGAAATTTTACAGAGTTTGTCAAAAATTTTGAAAATATAGTGATATTTTGTGATTGTAATATCACTGACATTTCAATAAAAAATATCAAAAAGATATAATAAAATTTATTTTTTGTTTCTTGTACAGTTTGAATGATTTTCAGTAGCATTTATATTTCCTGTTTCTGATATTTGAAATTTTATTGTTTATTTTGGGCACAGTAACTTCTTTCCACATCTTTCCTTGTTATATTTCTTTTTAAAATTTTGTTGTTGTTGTAGTAGTATTTTTGTTTAACTGAACTGGATTTAACTGCCCTCAAAGAAGATTTCTTGTTTTCCGTTTTAAGTCAGAATTTTGCTTTTCTCCTGACCTGAATCTGATTTTCCTTGATACAGACTCTTTTTTTTTAATATCGTCTCCAAAACTTTTTTGTTTAAATGATGCTCTATCCAGTCCCATTCCGCAATGAGCTTTCTAATAAGTATCTGTTCTGTTTATTATTTAAAAGATGATTGCTGTAAAGAGCTTTCTGATTGGTCAAAATTTTGTACTTGCCCAATAAACCATTGCATAACAGAAACTGATGGGAATGAGCATGCTTGCTAACATGGCGATTCAAATTTTCGAGTGGGATACGAGATTGAATAACCATTTGAAAAATGTGCGGCAATGAAAATAGCTTGAATGCAAAGTCGATGGGAACATAATTGGTCAGTCTGTATGAAAACTGAAGCCAGGACTAGCATTTTGCTTTTGTGCCATAAAGAGCTTTACAGTAGCGGCTGACATGCAAAATAGGACAAGGAATTGAACCATCGAAGTTATATAACTCAAAACTGATTAACTTCCAGAATGAATTTAAGGAGGGACAACATACAGATCACTGGTGGGAATTGTTGCCAAACACCTATGTCTATCAAAGATAGTCATGTCTTTGCGGAATTTTCTTGGCCCACATGTAGAATCATCTTTCAATATCATGAGGCATTATTGTGTGTATATTATCAAAGTGGGTTTTTTAATAAAAATTTTAATGGGTACTGTGCAGAGTATTTTGGATCAAGAAATCTTGGATGTACAAGTAACCAATGACAACACTATCACTGCAAGCCCCTTTCATTAAAAAAAAATACTAAAAGAGGAAAAAGAAATTGGTTTGCAGATCATAGGTTTTTAACATTTACAATCAGTTCTTCCATTCTCTTTCAGCTAATGATACTAGGACAGTAATTGCATCCAATTACTTTGTAGCTTTGAATAAATTAATAAATTTACTGATAATTAGTTTTACACCTGTCATTATTGGCTATGTTATTTAGCAATTGATCCATTCAGCCTAACTGTATATGGGGAACACTTTGATTTTTAACTGTTCTTTTCAGTATAGTATCTCATTTAATGTGACAAGTGACTGAATTGATTAAATATACAGCTCATAATTTTTAAACATTGCTGTGAGAAACAAAACTGTTTGTGTAATTTTAAATATGTAGTTTGTTTCATACTCATTTTTAAACTGATTACAAAATTATCATTATCAAACATCTAATTATGCGTTGATGCACATGGAAATTATATATGTTCTGTTCTTGCGTATGTAGATGATGTGTGTACATGTACCTCAACTTTTAGGCACTCTGTGGGGTAGTATATCACGTTATAGGCCTTGAAAATTGGATTGAACCAATAATTACTCAGCTTCTCAGGCCTTGTTGTTATTGATCAAAGTGCAAGTTGAGATGATAAAATGTCTGGTCACAAAGAGCACTTGATTAGAGAGTGGGAGGAGTGTACTGTAGACACTGTATATGTTCATGTACACTGTACATCAGCCTGTTGGTTAAGGATGGTTTTGGTCAAGTTCAGAAATCCACGTGGCTCAGAGATGTATGTCACAAAGGTTTGGCTAAAGGATACAGCATCAAAAAGGTAAGACAGTCTTATTCACGTGGAGTGCTACAGACTGTCCCATTTTAAAATGAAATTAGCGATGTTTGTCATCAAAAGCATGTTAACTTTTGTGCATGGATGGATTAAGTGGTACAACCACATCTCAGACACTCTTTCACTACATCGAGGTGCATTATTTTGTCTTCTACAGTTGTATCAATCATAGCCATTTTCCAGATCCTGTGCATATAGCTGATAATTACTTTAGCCTGAGAACTATGTTTTTGACATTTGTACCTAGCTACGTCTCTCAAAACAGTCTGGTGGTTTCAGTTTCAGTTAAATCAAAGCAGCTATATTGAACTCTGTAAAGGAAGATATATGCAGAAATGAGAAATGAAACAGGGGGGTCAGGAAAATACATTTCCCATTGTAACCAAATTGGCCTATTTTTTATTTTGAAGCACAATTTATTATGTGTTTGGTGTGACATTAATAAAACACTGGACCTAAGTGTCAGACAACTTGACTGTATAAATTTAAATTCAGATGTCCTGGCCCCAGGGGTACGGAGCCATAGATAAGAACTGAATAAATACAGTACAATGAAACTTGTCCAGACAGAAACTTGAATAAACTGGCAAACTGCTGAAATAGCTAGGTAGTTTTGGTATTGAATTATGCATGTACTGTATTAAGAAATAGAATATTTACCTTAACATACATGTACACTATCCACTCTATTAATTGCTATTAATATTTGATCTAATTAACACAGTAAATACTATTAGCACAGCTCTAGCTGTGCCATCAGGATAGTGTTGGTAAAAGTTTATTTGTTTACTTTGTTTTTTTATTGATATGGTTTGTAGTAAGTAGATCTTGTTGTTAAGGGGATCATCGTTAATCCAAAGGAATTCTGTAATCCAGCTATTTTTTTTAATTCAATTGTTAATGTTGTATTTATGTTGAATAACATTTTTACCCCCAGAGTTGTTTTCTTTTATTCTTAAAAGCTTGTGGATACTTTGAGGCATTTTCAAATAGCTCCGCATGTTGATATTGGGAATTGGCATGTGTCGTCATCATACATATAGGTGCAGAAGAGTTTTTCCACAGGAATTGCCTCTGTGAATGCCCTGGTGATCAGAAAAAAAAGGCTATTATTAGTTTTTCACATGGTTATTTCTTTAAAAAGGAATAAAATGTACATTTTGTACAATTTATTCGATGTACCTAAAATTCCAGCTGAAAAAGATGGACTGGTTGTTCATTTTTATGCCAGTCATGATATTAGGTGGCATTGGACCAGCGGGTTGGTTACAGTTTTCCCACTGCTCACAGCCTGAGATCAAACTTTGTTGATGGCTTACAATTTTTGCCAGGAAGAAGTCAATTGATTTTGTAGGTGAATGGTCAAGGTCACTCGCTCAGTTCAGAAAAGTGATTTCTACACACTAATTTCAGTTAAGTTTATAAATGACTATTAACCGATTCGGCCCCGATCCCGTCTGTAGGCCTGATGAGGCTGTACCCTACTTCCAAGCTCTGCGGCATCAAGGTCATTTAAGATACACCAGCGTGGATGGTATTAAATAAAAGCAGACAGATATAGCTTTAAAATGATAACAAATAATCTGGAAGTTCTAGTTGCACTACAAAATACAGAGGGAAAAACCTCACTTTTTGGACCCTTTTTTTTTTTGCACCCAAAATTCGCTCGAGGTCGGAATGCGATTTTGTGTCTGGATTTTAGACCTTTTGGCCTCAGATTTAAGGCATATCGGTCTTAACTGCAAACAGAGAGGTGATTCTTTGCAAAAACTAGGATAAGGTGGGCATTTGGAATAAATTGTGGTCTACATACGAAAATGATGGGTCCATTAAGCAAACAAAAAAAAAAAGAACTCCAACTTTTACCCTTCTGCTCATGTGCAAGCAAAATAACCAATGAAAAAGGATGTTTCTAATACAACTAGGCTTTAGTCATATGGAAAATCTGTTGAAAGCCAATGTATTACGATGTATTCAGAAATAGCCCCCCAAATGTCTTTCCTACGCACATTTCTGGCAAAAACGACAAAAACCTCTGGGGCTGAATGAGTTAAAACACTTGGTTGGCAAAAAATGTGCTGTCTGTCGTACTGTTGTAGGTTCATTTGTTTACATACAAGTAAAAACCATTGTTCCATAAGAGCTAAAACTAAATGAAAATCGTATTGGGTTTTGGAAATTTCACGTGGGCATGTGAGGTCAACTGTATGATTAAGGCCATGATTTTCATGAAATAGTTAACGCACATTAAGGCATATTACAGTTTATATGTTTGCTTGCAAGTATTGCCATTTGAAAGTTTATTCTTGGTCTATTTGAAGTCATTTCATTTCATGGAAAGAAAACTAAATGTGTCAAAAAGAGCATCTAGAACTACTGGTAGGCAAGGTACTTTTGATCTTGTTTATTCTTTCAGACTGACTCTTGGGGTAGTTTCCCTTTATTGTATCTAGTAGTAAATAACTGGAATGGATAGGCATTCCAACCACAATTAGTTTAACCTCCTGATACAGATATAGAATGAGAACCAGTTTAAGGTATTTGTATCAAATGTATAGCATTGTAACTTGGGTAACCAGATTGACTAAATTTAAAACCAGCCTAGTCTAGACAAGACAGGCATATTAGGTTCTCATTATTGATTTCTTGCAGCCAGCAAACAATCTGAGTTTTGTTAAAGCTGTTCAGCATGAAAGACTTTTGCATGAACTATTACTTGCTTCAAATGAAAGAATGAGAATGTTTTTGAAATAATCATACGCTTGCGTAGCTGGCAGTTTCTCAAAGATATTTGATAATGTAAGTGGAACAGAAGTAGGCCTGCAGTTTCCTGTGTCCAACATAGGGCCTTTTTTATTTATTTATTTGGGTTACTGTGCCTTGTTTCAGTTCAACTGGGAAAATGCCAGAATAGATACTGTTTAATTATTATTAATTATTATCAGTGATATAAGATGTCTTATGATGTCTAGTTAATTGGTCCTTCTCATGATGTCTAGTTAATTGGTCCTTCTCATGATGTCTAGTTCATTGGTCCTTCTCATGATGTCTGGTTCAGTGGTCCTTCTCATGATGTCTTGTTCAGTGGTCCTTCTCATGATGTCTAGTTCAGTGGTCCTTCTCATGATGCCTAGTTCAGTGGTCCTTCTCATGATGCCTAGTTCAGTGGTCCTTCTCATGATGTCTAGTTCAGTGGTCCTTCTCATGATGTCTAGTTCAGTGGTCCTTTTTATGATGTCTAGTTCAGTGGTCCTTTTTATGATGTCTAGTTAATTGGTCCTTCTTACGATGTCTAGTTAATTGGTCCTTCTTATGATGTCTAGTTAATTAAAATTCTGCTGCTTGTAAATTCATCATGGCTGCCACAGTGGTCATCTAAAAAATATTGTGAAACTACTCCTGAATGGATGGTCGTGTCAACACAAGATCTTTTTTTTTTACTGAAAGACTACCTTTGAGATCTCGCTGGTCCAACATAAAAATGGTGCTGCTCAGACATGCAGTATCCAATATCGTCATCACATTGACCATATTGAAAATCTTATAATTACTTTTCAGGAATCAACAGTCATATCAGCATGGGATTTTCAGTGAAAGACTTTATCTGGTGGGTGGGGTGTATTTGTATTTGTAACAGTTATGACCCATCTTTCTTTTTCCAACACATATTTCCTAATGCAGAGTGAATGGAAATGAACGATCATGATTGATATGGTCTGCATTGATGTGAGAAATCTCACCTCATTATTAGAATTTGTGGACAAAACAGGAATAATTATATGTAGAGGTTTCCCACGCTACCGGGAAATCAGAGAAAAAGTCAGGAGAAATAATAATTTTTTCCCGACTGTGAAAAGTCCTTGAATTTTGCAAATATTGACGAAAGTCGGGAAAACCCCGGGAATTTTCCTCCACAACTTGACACCCGAAACAATTACATAACTCAGTTGTAACTGAACTGGTCATGAGTTAAATTTATCAAGTTCTAACCAGAATATTAGGAGG
This sequence comes from Sinohyriopsis cumingii, assembly GCA_028554795.2. Lineage (NCBI taxonomy): Eukaryota > Metazoa > Mollusca > Bivalvia > Unionida > Unionidae > Sinohyriopsis > Sinohyriopsis cumingii. The sequence goes on along the minus strand of CM068827.1, from coordinate 140,658,025 downwards.
TTACAGTATGGATCATTTGGGTGCTTGCCATAAATTTGTTGAGACAATCCAAACGCTCAGTTGATTAGATTCATCTGGTAGACTTTTTGTTTCACAGACAGTTCAATATCCATATATGAAAACCAGTCTAGCATCTAAAGAGGCCTACATGGTAACATTAAAGCATAGCCGCTTTACGGATAAACTAGAAAACTTAAACGTTGTTAAATTGAGTTAAAACTGCATGAAATCGATATGAAAATTATTAATTTTCTGAGAAATTGCAAGTATTAAAATCGTTATGCCTTTAATCTGCTGAAAGACAATAAAACTAATGCATTGATGAAATTTGAGCTGGTACTAGCGATTTCGATTGCTAGTCAAATGAGCACACAGAATCTCACAACCGTCATTTTCATGTTGTAGAAAAAAATTAAATCAAAGTCGTATACTGGTTATAATAAAAATACAAAAACGAAAGAGCACAAAATTCTCTATATTTATTCTGAGACCAGCTTCCGGAGTTTTGTTGTGTAACGTGACTACCATGTTGACATGTGCTGTCTCGCGCAGGGAACATACGAAGCAGGGAACCAGACTACTCTGCTTGATGAATCAGACTGGCCAAGTTTCTTGTAGTTGTTCTCGAAATAAATATATTGAGAATTATGTATTCTTTCTGGTTTTTACAAAATATATCAGACTTTCATTTAATATAATTGAAATTTTGTACAACGACATTAAAAAAGAGTTGTTGATATCACGTGACTATTGAACTTCCGATGTCATTGTTTGAGAGTTGTAAAGTCATGTGACTATTAACGCAAATGGCGAGTACCGGGTCAGGTTTCATCTATGCTGAGTTTCGTCTAGTCTCTCAGCTATAAAATGTTCAAATGTGAAAAATGGGGTTGGAATATTCTGAGGAAACCTGGATTAGAAAAATTTTGAGTCTTTGAGCTGCACTTTGGTGTGAATCTATTACAGTGACATGTAGCTTAAAGCATTGATTTCAGATCTTAAATAGAACGCAGGTGAAATGGGAAATTGTCGTCCCTTTTATTATATATTAAGAAACGATAAGAGCCCATGTATCAATACAGGTTTTGGGACTGGTTTATTGAACTTCAAGAAGACATGTTGATTTTACAGAAAATTCAGTCTTTGTTTATACAACAGTATATAATTTTGAAGGTCTTTTGTCAAAATTTAAATAACCCTTTTGTAAATGTCTTTAAATGATGGAATTTTTAACCAAATCATCTTTACGAGTTTAGGTTGGGTGAAAAATGTTGTTTGAGATTTTATTAGCACATAAATTCAGGGTTAAACATTTTTCGTTACAAGTTAAGATTCTAATACTTTGCATTTATTGCTTTTTTGTTTCATACTGTGATAGGAAATGTTTACTTTGTATAACATGCACATATATTGCTCTAGAATTCTTTGGAAATAAAAGTTTGAAAGGAAACAATAATTTGTTCTTGTTATGTAGCAACATAACGCAGGTCAGCAAAGTAAAGTTAGAATTTGTATTCTGTACATTGAAATGGCTTTAAATGCCAATTTATAGGAATATAGTCAGATTTGTTTCATGTGACTCATTTTGTGGTTTGGTACATGATTATCTTTTCTGACATAAATGTTTTGGAGAGTCTTGAAAGAGACACATCTTCAGTTACAGAAAATGCATGTTTTATAATCCAAAATGTTCTTTAATTCCATTCAGTAATGGGTATATATTAACCTTGAAAAAATTAATTTCATCCTGGAAAAAATCCAGGAAATTTAATTTAGAAAAGCATGGGAACTATGTATATGTACCATAAGCTTATATAAAAACCTCAGACATAATAAAATTAACAGTATGTAGGTTGCAAGCTCACTTCCAGAACATTCTAGGTTTGTAAATAAGGCTAGAACTTTAAAAAAAAACAATAAAAGGTCAAGTAGTCATAGCTACTCTACCCTCAATCATGGACAAAAGTAAAGCACACAGAATATATATATATATATAACAATATTTAGACACACATGCATGTGTGCACACACACTATGATTAAATAGTTCAGTTTATTGGTAAGTGCAGTTAAAGTAAATCTTTAGTGTCCTTCATTATATTTGATGTTCTGCCTTAAATATTGATTTGTTTTCCTTTTATTTTTCAGTCCCCAAACAGATATCAAACATGTAAATGTGAGCACACGTACAAATTTAAAGCAGCAGTTGATGCGACAACATGCTCAGAATGAAGACAAACGTCAACAGGAGGCCTGCCATATTCAAAAAGTATACCAACAGTCTCAGGGAATCAATGTGCCTTTATCCAGTACACCACCTACATCATGCGAGCTCCCACATCAGGTGCTACAGGTAAACTTGCATTCATCAAGTTTGTTTTTAAAAAAAGAATATATTGTGAAATTACATGTACAGAGGAGCCTTGTTAATCCAGACACCTTTGTTCCCAGTGAATATGACCAGATTAACATGTTTTCCAGAAAAATTAATCATGTACATTTTTATTTTACAATGTCATCATACCATATACATGTACATGAATATGCTGGCTGTAAAAATGTACTGTATATTCAATAATGGTTAATATAAATTAATGAAGCCCTATACTTTCCACAACTTAAATCAATCAACTGTATTTGTACAGCCATCAATAAACTGTGATTGTTACATACAATTTTACACTTTGGTCCCCGAATTTGATTTCTGGATCCGGAATGCAGATTTCTTGATTAACAGAGCAAATTAACATTTAGGAATTCTCTTGCTGAATGCTGATTTCAGACGTGGTCAGAATAAAATATGGTGCTAGATTGATGCTGTGAATTTCTTGGCTGTAATGGTCGTTAAGGTTACATCATCTGGTGTCTATTAGGATTTGATATTGCTACTCTTCCTAAATCACAGTACCATTCTTGAATACCATCTTACTACTCCACCCGAACAAATGATCTTATTAGCGTGTTTTTTCACTTTCTATTTTGCCTTGTTGGTCCCAAAAGATAACAGGGCAACCTTTAAAATCTTGTTAAAGCTTCTTCTCTCAAACTGACTGTTGTATTGAGATAGGGTTTTCACTGAAAAGACTGCTCACGTTTTCTAGTTAGTCCTAAATTAAAATAATGCTTCGTATATAGCCAATATGGTCACCAAGGTGGCCATCTTGAAAATATTATAACTACTCTGGATGGTGATATTGACATAGGGTTTAAAACTACAGGACATTTTAGTCCTGAAAAAAAAATGGTGCTAACATTGATCTTTAATTTTTGTTATGGTCACTCCTTCAGAATGTTGTATCTATTTGAGGTTTTTCTCTAAAAGACTTTCAGGATGTCTGCTTGGACCTAGATGATGAAGCTCATATGTTATCCAGTTTGACCACCACAGTGGCCAACTTGAAAATCGTTTTGTATTGCTACTCCTCCTCAACAGATGTTGATATCTACATTGGGTTTCCAATAAAGGACTTCTTATGATATCTGATTGGTTAACAATGAATCTGACATCCAGTTATAACAACAGTGTCATCTTTCTTGTTATCGCTACTCCTGTACTGATGGTTGTATCAATGTGAAGTTTTATTTAAAAGATTTTTTGATGTTGGTCCTGCATGAAAATTTTGAAAACCTACTCACTGCTGATCCTTAACGGAAGGTCATATCAACATGTGCGAGACCTGCAGGTAAGGTGCAATACTGAAGTACCACCAAAATTTACCTTTGTTCCACAACAAAACTCAATGCCATTAAAATTTATGAATTTATTTTATTGCAAATAAACATGGAAAAATTTGATAACCGAACATGTATGTGCTGTCATTTATTAGCACATCAACACAATAATGGCTTTATTAAGCAGATTGAAGGAATTTTTCTTAAATGCAGACTGAAGCAAAGTAAACAAAATGATGCTTGACTGGAGATTTCTTTTCATTTCTGCATGGCAGGGATATCAATTTGAATAAAAACATCAGACTGTTTTGATTTGGTTATCTCATTGAAATTTCTGAAAGAAGAAAGTGATGTACAGCTGAGGTATTAAATCACCTGGTGGACTTTGTGCTTTCAGTATTAGCTGGTGCGGCCAAATGGACACTGGCCCCAGGCTAGCAGCTTAATTGTCCCAATCCATTTGTTATGCATTATATTGTTAGTCAGTTATGTACACATGTACAGTTATGTCAATAAGCTCTGTGTGAATTAATTGTATGAGAAGAACATTTTGAAGTGGCTATTTTCAGACAGCACAAAGAAAATACTGTTTTGTATACATGGGACAAATGAACTGCCCTATCAACCATAAAGTCTCCACTGTGAGATAATAGAGGCACTAACTCATTTATCTGTTTTTTTAATCTGCTTCTGGGAACCATGTAAATAACTCTTGTGATCTTTACATGCTTTATACCTACAAAGTACTGTATTTGTGTAGGAAACTTTAATTTTAGATAGCCATAGGACAGGAGCTGCAGTTATCACTCTCCCCATTCCCATTTACACATAACACGTACATTCTTTGTAAAAGGCCACATTTCTCATCAGTCTAGAATAGTTTTTGTATGAATCTTTTGTGCAATGTTGAGACATTACACTTTTTTAACCTTTTTTAATTGTATGCAAAAGTTTTGCTTCTGAGACCAGATTCAAGCTAGATCACAAAACTTTGAGTCTTTATCTTGTAAAACAATAATCTTGGATTCATAAAACTTTCTGTTATTTCTTGCATCTTGCTACAAAACTGTAAAATTTCCATGACCTTGATTCTCCCTAAGTAGGATCTAATTTGTCTGTTTCTGAACTTGAGCTTTTGATTTTTTGTTCAGATAAAGGGGACATGACTTTTACTTTTAACAGATTAGATGTTTGTAGATAGAGCCCGTCAACTAGATTGCTTTAGAATGATAAAAAAGTACAAATATTTAAATTTACTTTCTTTGCTCAGAAACAAGTAAACCCTAAATAAAATTTCTAAACTTTAAAAAATAGTAACTATTCGATGAGAAAATTAATAATATACTGTCTTTATTTCTGGACCCAGATTTACCAGCCCATTATGCCACAGGATATGTGTCTATTCTGTTCACTACGGCTTGTGCATTGTATATAGAGCCCATGGTTCAAAATTCAATTGCCCAACTTGAAGTGGCAGATGAAAATTTTAAGTGGTTAAGTGAATTTTTCCATCTCTTTCCTCATCGGGCAATTGCTGAAGTGTTCATTCAGGACTGAACAGAGTTAGTTTTTGTTCTGCTGAGAATACTGCCAACTTTGTTCATTGAAAGTCCATTATTTCTACTGAAAGTTTGTTTTCTGTGTGTTTTTTTGATCAAAGTTATGGAAGTGCTTCCCTGAGTCATCAAGACTAAGAAATGCTTATCATTGGAAGAGGACGAGACTAATCTCGGTTGTAATTTCCATGTTTACACACTTATAAGTTGAGTCAAACTTCAAACAACAAAGTTCCTGATCTGCCTTAGCATAATATGCCAGCAGGTCAGGGTTTATGCTGTTTGTTCTGCTGATTACTCCTTACAAACTGCAAAGACCCAGATCTGCTGCCGCATATTGTGCCAGCAGATCTTGGTCATTGCAGTTTGCTGTTGGACTCATCTTAATAATGATTGCAAATGGTAATTACAACAGTGTTACAAGGGTTACAGAACAAGTTCCAGTAGACAACCTTTCACAGAATGGAATTAAAGCTATGAACATTGTCAGCTTCGATATTTCTATAACAGCTGATTGAGTCGAGTTTTTTGGTTGGTACTTGCCAGACTGGGCCAGTGTATTGTTTACATTTTTATGACACCTGCTATATATTAAAAAAAAATATACCTTATATACTTGCTTATGAGTCCAACTGCAAACAGCACAGACCCAGATCTGCCATTGCATAATGCACCAGAAGAATGGAGTCTGTGTAGTTTGTTAGGATTAATCAGTAGAACAAGCAACATAGACCCTGATCTGCAGGCACATTATGCTATGGCAGATCAGGGTACTTGCTGTTTGCAGTTTTAGTTGACTTAGAAGCAAGTATATATGGTAGTACCACAGCTGTAGCTCAGACCCACGATCCCAGTGGGACTGGGATTAGTCATGTACCAATATATCACGAGGCACTGAATTAATTTTAAGAATCCAACAAGATTGATTTCATAAGTAATATGTTATACTAGTACCGGTAATAAGTATTGGGGCTTTGTTTTTATTGTTTAGAATAATTTTATTGTAATAATCCTTTATACTTTCTCCTCCTTTTTTGGAGGTTTAGACAAACCACTTACAATGGGTGGATTGAAGATTGTGTCTATTAATAGTTTATATTAACATTCAGAATGTTCCAATCTTATTTGTAGACCAACATTCAAAACTTGATATTACTCGTGATGTTTTAAAAGCATTAACAAAAGGTTACTCTTCAAATTTTGAATACTGTTTATACATTTTGCAATCACATGGAAGTCAAGAAGGATGTGCAGTTTAAAGAGATATCCTGTATTGTTTCATGATTTTGAAAGTGGATTCTCCCATTGCATCATGTTCTCTTTAAGCTAGACAGTACTTGAGAGATATAAATAGAATATTGCCCAATAAACAACGTTACTCATATTCCCATGGCAGCCTGTTTCATCCCAATACTATATGAAAGGACATAATTAAGAACTTGAAAGTGTTGTCTGGAGGAGTTGGCAGATTCACTGTGGAATTTTAATGCATTCATCAACCAGTTTAGAACAGAATAACCTAGGATATATTTGGTACCCACGGCAAGAGGATTTTTATCCAGAATTTTCTCAGTATGACTGGATGTACCCCTCATTTGACCAGTGGTCATACCCGTCTTTTGACCATTGGACTTACGATCCTGGTTACTGTGATAGAGGTAGCCACTGTACATGGCAGATGAGCAAGGCTTGTGATACATGTTACAGTGTTACAAATGGAGAAAGCGTACAAAACCTGTGTCAGCATTCCTGTCAAAATGGTACAATCGAGGTTGGTTTTAGTTGTCTTCTTTTGCATTTTTTAAGTCTAAAACAAAATCTCACTTTGTTTTATTAACATTTGCTGGAGATCATGAAAACTTTATAATGCTCAAATCCATATTCCACTGAAAATTAAAATGTTATGTCTGATTTACCAGTGTCTGAGTGCTGTCCTGTCAGATGACAAAATTTTATTTCAGTATGACTTGTGAATATATATGTTTATATAACAATTGGGCTAGATCTGCCTATGTATAATATAAACTACTTCTATTTAGTCCACAGTCGTTAATCCAGCAGACGTGAACAATTTGTTATAAATTGTTAAAATTAAATTGTCATAAATGGGCAAGATTAATTTGACAAGATTACTTTAAATTTTCTAATTTTCTTTGGACAGCAATTTTTATATATTGCATAGTTCCTACAAATCACATATTTAAATACCTAACAAACAGTAATCAGTGGAATAATAGGACATTATTTAAATACATAGTAAACAGTAATTAGTGGAATAATAGGACATTATTTAAATACATAGTAAACAGTAATCAGTGGAATAATAGGACATTATTTAATTACCTAGTAAACAGTAATCAGTGGAATAATAGGACCTTATTTAAATACCTAGTAAGCAGTAATCCATGGAATAATAGGGCCTTATTTAAATACCTAGTAAACAGTAATCAGTGGAATAATTGGACATTATTTAAATATCTAGCAAACAGTAATCAGTGGAATAATAGGACCTTATTTAAATACCTAGTAAACAGTAATATATGGAATAGTAGGACCTTATTTAAATACCTAGCAAGCAGTAATCTGTGGAATAATAGGACATTATTTAAATACCTAGCAAATAGTAATCTATGGAATAGTAGGATATGATTTAAATACCCAACAACAGTAACCCTTCTTTGGAAACAATGAGACCCATCCTGCATTGCATGAATTTAAATATCCATGGAACAGTAACCCTTCTGTGGAAACAATCAGACCATTCCTGTATTCCATGAATTTAAATATCCTTGGAACAGTAATCCTTCTATGGAAACAATCAGACCATTCCTGTATTCCATGAATTTAAATATCCTTGGAACAGTAATCCTTCTGTGGAAACAATCAGACCATTCCTGTATTCCATGAATTTAAATATCCTTGGAACAGTAATCCTTCTGTGGAAACAATCAGACCATTCCTGTATTCCATGAATTTAAATATCCTTGGAACAGTAATCCTTCTGTGGAAACAATCAGACCATTCCTGCATTCCATGAATTTAAGTACTAACAAAAATGTAGTCATTTTTGCAAAAACCCTCCCCAAAATAAATTGACTGGAATTTACTTGTTGATCAAGGCCTGTTCACACTTTGAGCCTGTTTCTTGCATATTGCTTAACCAGCTTTTGTTCCAGGAATCACAATTGCATGATTCCTGCCAATTTCTAGTTCTGTGATAGACCCAGCTTAGTGGGTATCACATTTTTGGGTTGTGATTGCAATACCAGCAGTGACGTGTTAACGTTTTGGAAATTATTTACAGTACAGACGTCAGAATTGCCAGCCATGTTATGCTGTGATTGTAGAGTAATAGAGGAAGGAATAACTGGTGTAGGAGGATGTATGTGTCTTGCTGTGGCAAAGACCATAAATTGTTTTTACATTTGTTGCAGTATTAACTGAAACCTTCGTACATTTTTATTGCATAGTTAATATATGTACATCAACATACAAAGATTTCTGTCACCCAAGTGAGCAGATAGTAGTGACATTATGACGCCATTTGCAGGCAGGATGTGATTTATAGCTGGATGTTCAACTAAATTACGCAAGTTCACCTGTTCAACAGTGGCTTATAAGTTGTGACCAACATGTGGACAAAATGAAATGAACAAGCCTGTGATCATCATACAGGACCTGGGTTACATGTACTAGTCCAGGCTCAGAATCTCTTTCAAAAAAGCCCAAAAAAGTTTAATTGACAAGTGCATGTAATATTTAGTCATGTGTATTGATGATTTGCAGAAACAAGAAGTGTCAGGGTTTTATTCTTAATATTTAGAGTATTGTGTTATGTTGTTTGTCCTTCGAGCTCGATGATGACCATGACAACGCTAACTTGGCTGATCAAGCAATTTGTGCTCTGAACTGTCAGCGACATACTTGACAGGAGATGTCACTTCAGCGTGCTTGAAATATATATATATAGAATGTGCTGCAGTAATGAGATTTATGCTGCTCATGCTTCTGCATTACGGGCCTCTCTAATTCTTCTCCATTAAGAACATGTAGAGTATGGACAAGACTCTGCCAAGTGGAGAGATTTCTTTTGACTACTCTGAGGTCGCTCTCCTTCTTTCAGCACAACATAGCAGATCTTTGAATGTTACTCTTCTGACATTATGATGACGTGACCTGCCCTTCTCAACTCCATGTCTGGGACCTTGTCCTATTATCTTGTCCTCATCAGTTACCTCAGTTCATGTGAAAATGAATCCGTTTCTTGGCATGGCGTCTATACACCATCCAGGGTTTGCAAGCGTACAGCATGGTCAGCAACACCTATGCCTCAGGAGATCTTAAGTTTTGTTTGTAGACTGACTGATCCATCTGAGGGTATTGTACAGTTTAATAAAAAATAGTTTTTATTTAAAGAGCCTCATTCATTCCTTTCATCGTCTGAAAGCATTGATGACTTGCTTAAAATGTGTGAATGAAATATTGCTTATATTTATATTTTAAATAAACGTTCAAAGCAAATCACATGGTTTATTGCAGAATCTTTGAACTTATAGCGGTTCGTCTGGTAAACAATGACTTATACAATTATGACCGTCATGTTCGCAAAAATAAAATGATTGCAGTGCCTTTCACATTTAAGAGTAATTATCAGCCAAAAGGTTAATAACTGCACATATCCAGATCTGACCTTGCATAATGAACCGACTGATCTGGATCAACGCAGTTTCTTAGGAGTAGTCGCTAGAACAAATGGCTTATACCCTGATCTTCAGGTGCATTATGAAATGGCAGATCAGGGTGTATGTTGCATGCAGTTTGAGTAAATATGGTACAACGGATTCATACATTTTTTGGGGTATAAATTTTGATGACTTTTTAAAAGCTGGCCTTTCCATGGAATCTACACTGCAATTTATAGTTGTTCATTGGTGTATGTGTTCTTGACTCAAACATCTGTTTTGGAGGGTTTGGAAATGAGTGGATTTAAGGAACTCTTGAACTTAATAAATTGGTACCACACACATAGCAGTCACAAATGCAAAGGGTAGTGCATGTTGTGTTATATACTGAAAAAAATTGTTCTTAAAAAATGTCCTCTCCATTATTTGTTCCGATGTTATATATTATGATTGCTGATAAGATTCTTACAGTTTACAGGGGTCATTCAGGTCCTACATTTACTCTGAAAAATAACAGTTCCAACCCATAGGAAACTGAACACAAAACTTGAACACAAGACCCCCAAATTTGAAGCTGTATTTAAAACGCCTTAGCAATGAACAATATCCAACCAGGCTGAAATTCTGTTTAGTTCACATTAAAGTTATTGCCAATAACAACTCGTAAGTCTGTGTTCAGATTTAATGCTCAAGACATTTCATGACAATTTTTTAAATTTTAAATCATGCTTTAATTTGCAGGTCACGACCAAATTGGAAAACCCCACCAAATATCACATTGTACAGAATCAGAAGAGGCAGATTGAAATGTTTATCAGCAGCTCAGTTCCAAAAGGCACAACGATTCATTCACTTCCTGTCCGCAACACATCCATGAGTAATGAAATCGCCCATGTCTGTGGGAGTGCTCCAGATCCAGATCGCTGCGAAAGTAGTCCACTCTCACTGGAACCAAGCAGTGCTGCCACTAGTGTCTCAGAGGTGAGCCAACAGAATACAATTCTTGAATTATGAATCCAGTTGTTTTTCAGTGCTGTAAAACCCTTACACTCTTTTACCAGTGATTTCTCTAGGGTTTTTATGCAGAGGGGGGATTCCCACTTTGGTCTTTTTATAAGAGTATATTTTTAATTTTTAATCACTTTCGTCCAGATTTTAGATGAAAGAAGTGTATGTGAATAGTTCCCCTTATAGAAATGAATAAAAGTAAAACTTACAATGTGTTATGACATTGGCTTAATAAAATTATGATTGCTCATAAATTGCATGTGAATTGTATGTAGTAATAGAGATAGTAGCACTGAATATGGAAATGACTTATCTGCCATCAAAGCCTCAATGAAAGCATAAATAGATAATCAGTGAAAGCATATCTAGATAATAAGTAAAAGCATATCTAGATAATAAGTAAAAACATATCTAGATAATAAGTAAAAACATATCTAGATAATCAGTGAAAGCATATCTAGATAATCAGTGAAAGCATAACTAGATAGTGAAAGCATATTTAAATAATAAGTAAAAACATATCTAGATAATCAGTGAAAGCATATCTAGATAATCAGTGAAAGCATAACTAGATAGTGAAAGCATGTCTAGATAATCAGTGAAAGCATATCTGGATAGTGAAAGCATATCTAGATAATCAGTGAAAGCATATCTGGATAGTGAAAGCATATCTAGATAATAAGTGAAAGCATAACTAGATAGTGAAAGCATAACTAGATAGTGAAAGCATATCTAGATAATAAGTGAAAGCATAACTAGATAGTGAAAGCATATCTAGATAATAAGTGAAAGCATAACTAGATAGTGAAAGCATAACTAGATAGTGAAAGCATATCTAGATAATAAGTGAAAGCATAACTAGATAGTGAAAGCATATCTAGATAATAAGTGAAAGCATAACTAGATAGTGAAAGCATATCTAGATAATAAGTGAAAGCATATCTAGATAATAAGTGAAAGCATATATAGATAATAAGTGAAAGCATATATAGGTAATAAGTGAAAGCATATCTAGGTAATAAGTGAAAGCATAGCTAGATAATTAGTGAAAGCATATCTAGGTAATAAGTGAAAGCATAGCTAGATAATTAGTGAAAACATCTAGTCTCTGAAAACATGACTAAATAATAAGTGAAAGCATATCTAGATAGTGAAAGCATATCTAGATAATAAGTGAAAGCATATATAGATAATAAGTGAAAGCATATCTAGATAATAAGTGAAAGCATATCTAGGTAATAAGTGAAAGCATATCTAGATAATTAGTGAAAGCATATCTAGGTAATAAGTGAAAGCATAGCTAGATAATTAGTGAAAACATCTAGTCTCTGAAAACATGACTAAATAATAAGTGAAAGCATATCTAGATAGTGAAAGCATATCTAGATAATAAGTGAAAGCATATCTAGATAATAAGTGAAAGCATATCTAGGTAATAAATGAAAGCATATCTAGATAATAAGTGAAAGCATATATAGATAATAAGTGAAAGCATATCTAGATAATAAGTGAAAGCATATCTAGATAATAAGTGAAACCATATATAGATAATAAGTGAAAGCATATCTAGATAATAAGTGAAAGCATATATAGATAATAAGTGAAAGCTTATATAGATAATAAGTGAAAGCATATCTAGGTAATAAGTGAAAACATAACTAGATAATTATTGAAAACATAACTAGGTAATAAATAAGTAAAAGTATATCTGGTCACTGAAAACAACTAGATAATCAACGAAAGTATATCTAGTCACTGAAAAGATAACTAGATAGTGAAAGCATAACTAGTAACTGAAAACATAACTAGATCATCAATGAAAACGTCTTATTACTGTATCACAAAATTCAGTAAGCGCTTGATTTTGGCAGCTGATCTAGGAATCGTGTGTTTTAATGATTAGATTAAGCTCATTATTATTAAAGAAAGTTACATGGCTTTGTTGGGCGCCAGGCAAATCATTACATTTTAACAGGGATTTGTGTAATCACATGTCCTGGATGTTTACACACCTTGATGCAAGTATAAATGAACTGAAATAACCTGGATGTAATTACTTGAATCTTTAAAAGAGAATGCACAATTGTGTTAAATTGTTTCTGTGTGGAGAAAGTCGTCTTGTTTGTATTTATAATTGTCTTTATACATCACTCAATTTGCCTATCAAACATTAGTGGACATACGGTGACTGTCTTGAAAATTTCAGTGGCCTTTTCAAAATGTAACCTGCCAGGCCCTAATAATTTTGCCAAATTAAATACTGGGAGCAGATATTGTATGTAGAATTATTGGTAAAACTTAGCTATATATTCATTCATTCAATAAAGTAATTTTTCTACTCACAAATTTTCAGATTCCATATTTTCTATTTTCTCATTTGACTGGATCAGTACCTTGATTTTGATTTATTTTTTAACCATACCTGAATTTTTCTGCATAGTAAATTTGCAGATATCATTCCTGAAAAATATGTTAAAAACTGTCCCTGTGCAGATTGTCTGCATCAAGCAGAAACATTTTCATTCCATCCCTTAAGCAAGTTTTAATATCAAGACCATAACATGCTTGACACAAAATTATGCAAGCCTTAAATACCAATAAATTGACCATACATTGTTCCTGATATCAGATATACTTTGTATCCTGTAAAAGGTAGAGTTTTGTATTCTTTGTTTTCACTGTAACATATAAATTTCCTTTAGGAGTGTTCATAGCACTGTTCAGCACACCAGAATTTAGAATTCCTCATTTTCATTTCACTTTTTTTTCTTCCCATGCATTGTTTTGGTTTTTCTATTTCAAAGTAACAAAAGCTGAAGTGACCCGGTTGGTTCTGACAGAAGTTAAGATTGTATGTATTGGACTGGTCACACATGTACATATGGTAACCTGATGTAGGCAGGAAGCGGTACTCCCACCACCCAAAATTGTTTATACTATGAATTAAATGGTGAATGTTTTAATCATAAAAAATGATATATGCTTTTAACTATAAAGTGTTGACCTCATTTTCTAGTTGCTTCATTAGAATTGGGATGCTGGCAGAGGGCAACAGGCTGATACTTTTCATGTGTGAATTTAGAATTATGAGTTGCAGATGTAACCCATTTAGTTGTAACTTGTATTGTTGCCATCCAAAGTTTCAATTTAAGGGAGTATCAGACTTGCCATCCAGATGCTTTAAGTTCTAAACCCATCTATGCCAGCCCAAGATGGCTGCCTTGGCTTGTACTCAGGGATGGCACTGGCTGCCATTTCCTTTGCATCATATAATCATTAATGTGTGAATTTCACCATGAAATCATTACAAGGTTATGTTTTGTTTGTTTTTTTTGCACTGCCGCGAATATTTAAAGGAGTCTATTTTATATGTCTTTTGGTCCATCATTACAGACCTGTGTTGCTTAAGCTTTGCTTTAGTTCGCAGTGGGGGGAATACATATTCTATAAACACATATCTAATTCGAAGATTAAGCATCCCTTCAAAGGTTTGCATTTGGAAAGATTTAATATATACATGTATGGCATATGTTTGTAGTTAAAGGAAGTTAAAGAAAGAATACATCTGCAAATGTCATTCATACAAGTGGAAACTGAAAAGCACTAAAAGATAAAACGTCCTTGCAAATTATGATTGAGCACATCCTGCCCCTAATGCTGAACTTGACACAGCTTTTCAATGTAATCTTGTTCAACTGTGAGTTTTTTTTAAATACTTTAATCAGGGGGTGTTGTAGATTTTTTTTTCTTCTCGAAATTTAAGTGAATGAAAGTGCTGTGTTTCCCTTTACCCTCATTTATGCTTCAGGGACCCCCAACGTTTTAATTTGACCTCCAGTTTTGATACCAAAGTTTGTTTTTTACTCAGTCGGACCCCCATTTCTGACACCAAGGGGATTTTTGACACTCAGTCTTTCACCTCTAGGGGATACACTGGAAAGTATTTTAAAATTCGATGGAGGATTTCTGTGGGTAAAACCAAGGTAGAATCGGTCACTTGCATCTCATTTTTGTAGGTTGAAATATTTGTAGTGACCTATTTATGACCATAATGAGTATATAAAAAATTGTAGAATATTTGAAAGAGTTTAATAAATGCTGTCAATTCACTTTTATTTCTGAAGTACCATTGACACTTGCTCACAAGGCAAGTCCAGCTGCAAACTTCACAGACCCAGATCTGCCATCTCATCATGCAACAGCAGATCTAGGTCTAAGCAGTTCATTAGTAATTAATATAACAATCAGCATAGACCTGGTTCTGCTAGCACACTATGCAACAGCAGATCAGGGTTTGTGTTCTTTGCTGTTGGACTTAAAAGTTTTAAAAGTCTTATTGTATGGCTAGTTGTGTGTTGTTTTGTCTTTGTTTGCAGATGCTTTTTATGATTGGCATCAAACTTTACACACACATTCAGCTCAAGGTCCTCAGTTGAAATGGTCAAACCTCCAATATGGCATCTAGAGTGGCCATCTTGAAGATCTTGTAATAGACGCTCTGGAAGAATGCTTGGTCATATCAACTTGGGGTTTTAACTGAAATATTTCTAAAGAAGTCAGGTTCATCCTATTTTAAAAATTTTGCTGATCAAACATCCAAAATGGCCTCCATGGCAGTTGTCTGGATAATCTTACTGCTCATGTACTCCTAAACAGAAAGCAATGTCAAAATGGGGATTTACCAAACGACTTCTGATGATATTTAGTTGCTTCTAAATAAAAATGAATCCAGTCATTGATCCATTATGTCTGCCATTTGATTTTCTTGTCCATTATGTTACCAATGAAGACCTTCATGACAGCCATCTTGAAAATCATATCAATATTCTTAATGTTATGATTTTGATTGGGGGCTTTCACCGATTGGGGACTTTCACTGAAAGACATCTAATAATGTCTGGTTGGTCCTAAGTGAAAATGTAGATCTTATGTCTAGTGGCCAATTGTCATTCTTTAAATAAATGAATATTGGAGATGGTTTCAGCAGCTTAAAAGAGGACACAGTCTGTTGGATTCCTGGAACTTCCTTTCAGCCATTAAATGTTGAAGTTTTTGGTATTAACACATTAACCCCTAGCGATGACTTAACGGGGCAGGAGGTAGTAGCCTACTGCCGAGCTCTGTAGCATCATGGTCATGCATGATACACTAAAGTGGGTGGTATTATAGTAAGGTAGACAGATGTGGCTCTACAATGATACCAAATGATCTGGAATATCTAGTTTTTTTGGGACCCGGCTTTTTCCTATCCAAAATTCGCCTGTGGTTGGAATCCAATTTTGTGTCTGGATTTTAGACTTTTTGGTCTCAGATCTAAGGCAAACCGGTATGAACTGCAAACAGACAGATGAGCCTTTGCAAAAAGTAGGATAAGATGGGCATTTGGAATAAAGAGTGGTCTCCATACAAAAATAATGGCTCCGTTTAGCAAAAAAAAAAAAAAAAATACAACTTTTACCCTTCTGCTCATGCGCGAGTCAAATAGCCAATGAAAAACAATGTTTCTAACAAAACTAGGCAGTATGTTATTGAAAGATGACCGAGGATTTGGTGTTTTCGAGTCTATTCAGAAATAGCTTTCAAAATGTCTTTCCTACTCTATTTTCAGGCGAAAATGACAAAAAGCTCCAGGGGTTAATATGTTAAAGGCAGCCATTTAAGTTATGTTTAATGTGTCTATACTGAAATTTTTCTTCACAACAAGTGCCAAATTACATTCCAAACATACTTAGTTGTCAGGTGATTTAAACAAGATACCACTCGTACAGGGAAAACATTACCGATATTCAACTGTCTTTGATGACTTAAAATCATTTTTGTATGCTTTGGTGTTAGTTTTATGCTTTACTGTTAGTAATATCCTTCCATGACTGACTGTTTTCCTCTCAAACTTGCATAGTCAAACCTGTCACCTTTACTCAACATTCACTTGTTCACAGTGGTCATTCTAATTACTCCCTGGTAAATTTCCTATATAAATGTCCTGTTTGTAATGGTCAACTGCCCTCCATGGTCAGTAGCCAGTTATTTCCTAGTCTTGTAGTTTTTTCTCCTGCCTTAAGTGGTTGGTCACTGTCCATATCTACAGTAACAGCTCAGTCATGCAAAATACATTTTGGCTTCATGAGGAGGTATTGTTTAGAAATACCACATGAATCGATATGCAGACATTTCTTATTGTGCTTGTACTCACTATTCTTCGTTGATGTTGACAATGTAACTCAAAGGTGTCAGTGTATCAGAATCAAAAGCGAGGCAGTTCTTATTGTTAGGCTATGCGGTCAAAGCAACTGATTTGCTGGATGATGGGAAATAGTAATGTTATTGCAGAAGAAATGGAAGTAACCTCTTATGCCAATGTATATGTTGTTTGTTTTACTGAGTACTCCTTACAAACTGCATAGACCCAAACCTGCCAGTGCATGATGCGATGGCAGATCTGAGTCTGTGCAGTTTGCAGTCGGACTTTTCTTATAAGCAAGTAGCTTAGGTGTTACTGTGTCAAGAGCTATAAAACAAGCAGGCAAGCGTGAAAACTTGAAATAAGATTTTACAGAGGACACAAAGTGAAATTTTTTTTAAGGGACATTGATTTAAAACTTGGGATTTTCCTTGATTGTAAGCACAACTTTGGGACCCAGAATTCAAATTTTTATTTAAATTTTGCTTGTACAAAAATGTTTTTGTTTTTTTTATCCTCAGGAATAGTTCATCTGAATCGCTGTCAACCCTGTAGGCTACCATTTTATTACACCATGTTTATTTTGAAATATACTCCTAAAGATGATTTCATTGTCAAGCTGTCTACTATTCATCTTATCCTGCACCCCCACCCACCACCCACCAATCACACACTTCAACTGCCAGTAAACTTCCTATATTATTCAAGAGTTAGGGTCACTAATGGTCACTTCCTTGTGTAGATGTTTGAAAATGCTGACTGGTCATTGCCTTTGTAATTGTATTATAATTGTAATAACAAGCAAATCTTGGTTGACACAGCTTTCATTGCCAGAGGAACGTTATAGAATGTGGACATCTTTATGTGAATTGTATTTAACTTGCTTGCTAATGGTACAAGAAGAATTACAGTCCCATTGAACCATGCAAACCACTGATGCAGAAACTTTCCATAAACATCCAGAGAGGGATTTAACTCAAAAAGATTGTAATTAATCAGTCCCATACTTGACATATTGCAGTACTGAGATAAGCTGTGGCTGGCAAATGCAGTGAATGTGAGAAAGATCCCAGGATACATTTAGCTAGACAGAATGCCATATTTGTTTGACACCTATTCACATAGATTGTCCATGTTTTACTTGCAGGTGGAAAGTTTTTTGAATGAACTTGGGATGTTGGATACAGTGGATTCCAATTTGGACGATGATCTCAGCCTCATAGAACCCTCACTCGCACACATGTCCTCCACAGTGAGTTTTTCTTTTCTCTCTTTCTTAAAGTTGGTGTATTGTACAGTAGAATAGCCAAAGTTCACCATGGGAGGATGCATATCTTTAGAAATGTAAATAAACTCAGAATATTGCTAGCTGAAATTCAGCATGGATCATATTATTTGGAGTCTTGTTGATTACATTTGAGCATAACTTGTGTTATAAATGTCATTTAAAACCTTCATGGGGGATAAAATCATTATATTTTTTTTTTCTTCATCAGAATGCAGTTGTATCTCATATTTGCTGCTGAAATATGATTGCTTTTATGTTTCTCTATTTAAGTTACCCCAGTCAAACTACCAAGTATTTGAACCAGTCCAAGTTTCAGGCAAGACTTCTATGTCTGCACCAACAGTATTACCCGGGCAACGGATTCGTACTCCACCATACATGAATGATGAAGAAGCCAGGAGTTGGGCAAAGGAAAGACAAAAGAAAGATAATCATAACATGAGTAAGTTATAAATAAATAATTGTATATACTCACTTATAAGTTGAGTCAAACTATAAACAAAAAAGATCCTAATCTGCTGTAGCATAATGTGCCAGCAGATCAGGGTTTATGCTGTTTGTTCTACTGATTACTTCTAACAAACTGCACAGACACAGATCTGCAGGTGCATTATGAATATGAGAATTTTCATATATGGTTCAAGTATTTACACATTTCATATCGAAATTCATGGATGATGTACTGGAGCCTTTCCCTATCTCCAAGAACTTTACCCTGGGTTGTAAACTTGGAAATTATTGAGATTCCCAATTTGTTAACGCAAATACATTTACTTGGAATGTAAAGACAGATTTACCCATGCAACTGACATTTAAGGCTTTGGTCCCTCCTAAACTCCACCAACAAAGGAATTTAGTACCTGTTCATAGCTCTTCAGGGACTCACCAAGAGACTAAGACTTCAGGGTGCAGGTAAAACTAAGAAGGCATGGGGATATGGGTTTTACAGGCACAGAATTCCATATTCACTTAGTTGTAGTTCTTGACACATGAGGATCAATCATGATGTGATTTCTGATCATCAAATACTGTAATTAATCATGCATTTGTATACACCGTTAGGACGTCGCCTTATTGGAGCATCTCTTATGATAACCTCATTTATAATGCAGGTTACTTGTATTATTGCTGTTACCAGTGTTATAAAGTGAGAGCACTATACTATGGATGCCCATCACAAACTTATGACTTCTCATGGATGCCCAAAACAAACTTATGATGACTTCTAATAGATGTCAACACAAACTTGTGATGACTTTTCATGGATGCCCAATACAAACTTGAGATGACTTCTCATGGATGCCCAACACAAACTTATGATTTCTCATGGATGCCCAACACAAACTTATGATGACTTCTCATGTGCTAAATATGAATTTTGACCACACGAGTTTTGAAATGTATGCAAAGAATACCAGAAGTCACAACTCAAATCCACATTTCTCAGTTTCACAGATTTTGCATGGCAGATTCTTTGACCTTTGCACAGTGTAAGCTAGATGAGGAATCTCAGACTCAGTTGAGCCTTTGTTTTATTTTTTTTAGCATGCTCAGTTTTTGCTGGCCTGTAAAGTATTTAGATGAGAAGTCTTTGTCAAGTCATAAACTTGTGGTAGTAAAATTCCATATTGTATAATGAAACATTTAGCTAGCATGTTGGATTGTATAATAATTAAAACCATAATTTTTTTAAGATATGAACAGGAAATCATATAAAAATTTTACAGGAAGACTCTGACTTGATTTATTATCATGCAAATTATTGATATTATAACTGCAGTGTAGTATGTATTAGTTGTGCTGTAGAAAGTTTAAATCAGATATTGAAAATGCTATCATTAATTGTAGTGAGGTCTGCACACTAATAAAGAACCATTCTGCTAATGTCTCTAAAAGAAAATGTGATAAATTGAAGAACTAATGTGTTTATCTGTGTTGTTTTTCATTGCCTTTGTATGAACAAATATAGTATCATTCAAAATGCTTTTTTATTTGCTTGTATCAAACTTTGTAATATATTGGAGGATTTGCAAGTGATACAAGAGGACATTAATCTGTCCAATTTATTCTAAGTTTCCCATCAGTACATCAAATTAGTATTTTATAATACAATAACCATCCATATTTTGATCGTTGCACCTGAATCTATTTCTTCCACCCACCCACCCTTCCAGGTCCTTCCTGTTTAAGGTTTGTTAAAGTAGATTGCACGAAGCCAGTGGTTTCCAACCTATTTTAGCAGTGATTCACAAAAATAATTTTTCTGAGCCTCATGAACCTGCTGCCGTGTTTTGATAAGTTTAGCTACCCTAAAAAAATCCTAGCGAACCTCCAGAATGACTTCATGACCCTTATTTGGGTCTTAACTTGGGAGTTGGGAACCACTGCACTAAGGATTCTAGTTAAAATGTCAAGTTTTATTTTTATTTTTTCCAGTTGAAAGGAGAAGACGATTTAATATTAACGATAGAATAAAAGAGTTGGGAACTCTTCTTCCAAAGACCATAGATCCGTAAGTAGAAATGACATAGAAGTAGAAATGACATAGATGTACATTTTCACTGAGTTGATTAATAAATGTATACTTTGTGAGTTCTTTTGTATTTATGCTTAGAGATCAAACCAAACCCAATTTGTAGCAACAATAATAATAACAAACATGGACCGCCATCCAAGCATACATTTGATCTGAAGGATATGGGGTGGGGGCCATTATTGGAATGAGCCACAGGCTGAGCATATAAAGTGTTCTGTAAAGATAAGTAAAATCATGTGATGCCTGCAATATAAGAGTCATTGTCTGCACACATTTTAAAACCCTTTTTTATATTGTTGTTGTCAAATTATAAATAACGGTTGGATGAGAAACATTGTGAGTGGGAGGTTTATACTTGCTTAGCCTTTGGCTTACTCAAATAATTGCCCCCCTCCCCACACCACTTATTTTGTAAGTCTTTGGCATCACAGGATAAATTAGCACTTTGCAAGGACAGGAAAAAACACAACATATAAACTACTGTTACTTCGTATATAATTCCACTTGTATACTAATTTCTTGTTTAAATTATTTACTTTTTATAACTTTTTCTTATTAAAATTTATAACTTTTTCACATTATTTGTATTATTTTTATTTTTCTGCACAAATTAGGGAGAAGCAAGAGTGGCAAATACCCCGTTTTATGAACAGTAAATACATTTGTATTGAAATTTTGGTAATGACCCTCTCTGCACTGGAAACCACAAGGTTAAGCAGGCAAATTTAAAAGGTGTTATAGTATCACATCCTTGTCGTTTTATTTGTATTTTTTCCTTTAAAATGCTCATATATTGGAACTGCGCATCTCTTAGTTCAGCGGATATGATAAAATCATTTTGCTGTCATTATTTCCAAACCAGTTGAAAAACTATCTTGTTTAAGAAAGTTAATGGTCTTTAGAGTCATGCATGGTTTGAAAAAAAAACCATTAGGTTTTGGTACTGTGAACTGATTTGAAAGAAACTTCTCCTAATTATGTTATGAAGGTACTGTAGTTCCTTTCAACAGAATTTCATTTAATTGACACTAGAATCTGTTGTTCATCAGAAAGTTTGACCTATTTTGATATTCTGCTTTGGTTTCAAATTTTGTTAAATTCAGTCTTGTAAATCATTGTAAAATCCATTTAGCAGATATTGGACACTACCATGCCTCAAGACATGTACAGCGCTTGCCTTTATAATGTGCTTTGCTATAACATGATTTAGGATAAAATGCAGTAACGTTAAGGACCCCATAATAAAAATTATATATAATTTTTTTTTTATAAATTATAAAATCTTCAACATTATCAGCTGAAAACTTTACATAAAAACTACTTTACTTGATTTTTTTAAACATTACCATAACATGTTTTTACAGTCACTGTAACTCTAGCCACTATTGTATTCAGGCAGGTTAAAAAGATCTTGTATTTCTAACAGCCTGTTGCACACCTGAAATTATACATGTCTCTACTAGGACAAAATTGTCATTGGTCCATGTCAGTTATTGTATTTGACTGAAATATACAGGACTGTCAAATTTGCCTTTAGCACTAAAGCCACCCCAACAGATTAGTGACTTAATCTCTATCAACACAGCTCATGGATTATACAAAAGACTAGCTTATTGTTGACAATTATTTATTGACACTTTGATGGCAAGAGAGCACATAAGGAATTAATAGGTGTATCTTTCAAACTTGCCACCACTTTCTTTAATCTGTTGCAGCCCAGAAGAGCTAGCTGCTCATTTGCATGATGTAGAAAGGTCCATTCAAACAATAAAGTGTCCTTTTTTTTTAAATAAGACTCAGACCTGATTTTTCTCCATTTTAAAGCTGAATTCCGCTTTTCTCCTGACTTAAATTAGATTTTTCTTGATATAGTCCATTTTCTATATCATCTCCAATCCAGTTTTTTAAAAACAGTCTATATATTGCCCATTCCGCAATGATCCTTATAAATTATTCGTTCCATATATTAGTTAGCACATGACTCTCGTAAAAGGTATTCTGATTGGTCAAAAGTTTATATTCATCCAATGAATCTTTGTGTAATGGAAACATGACGGCAACAGAAAGAAGAAGCATGCTTGCCAAACATGGCGTCCCGAGTTGTTGAGAGAGACCATGACACGAAAAAGTTTAGATAAAGGTTTAAAAAACGTACGGAAATGGGAATGGCTGGAGCAAAAAGTTGACAGAAATTTAGTTGGTCAGTTTATAAGAAAACTGACCACTAGAGGACTGGTATTTTTTGACCTCTACAAAAAAGATCTGAATTACAGTAATCACGGTTAGAAGAGTTTGGAACAGCACCTGCAAAAGAAGCTGCATACAGAAAAATTTAAGCTCAGAAGGCATCTGGAAAAAGTGTGATTAATTACTGTAAGAAGAAAGATTTCTTGCATGAGAAAACAGATGTAGCTCTTTGTCAGAATATGCGCACTGCATGTCGCCAATACAAATACCAGATTGAAAGGAAAAAAGCTCTCATTGAGAAGGAAAATAAACGATTGCACATTGAGCCAAAAAGTCAGTGGTGACAAAAAGGAAGGCTAAAGAAGTCTGTGCCAAAAAGAACTCGAGTGGCATATCAACAGGTTGTGTCAAGTGGAGAAAAGACAAGTGAATGTATGGGATTATTTGTATATAGTTGATGCGCTTGAGTGTTTATTTTATAGATTTGTTTTGAAAAGAGAGAAGTATAATATAATTGCTGCAAAAATTGACAAATTATAGATCTTAATTACGATGTGAACATTGACATGCACTTGAAATAACTTCAGCATCAATAGTATTGGAGAACAAATTCATGTGACTATAAATATTGTGAAATTATTGAAGTAAAATTGAACAATTTTGGTAAGTTTATTAATTTTTCAAATGATTATTTTGGTTTATTTTATCATCATAAGTTGCACCAGGAGCATTTTTTATGAGTAAAAAATACATCTTTGGCCCCCTGAACCTCCAAATCAGGGGCGCTGTCCCTCGAGACCCCATTGGGGGAGGACCCCCAAAGCCCCCTACAATAAAATTCAGCCTTTTTTTTTATGGAAGACAAAAATCATGTCTGAAGATTTCAAAGTGAATTCAGTAATATTTGTATTTACGATTGAATTTTGACATTTAATCTCTGAACGGAGATGTCCAGGAAAAGGAAAGCTTGTAGGGGTTGTGATTCTGAGTGATTCGCAGAGAATGATTTGAAGAAGTTAAAACTGTGCTAACTCATTTGTCGATGTTCAGCACTGGATCAGAATTGTGAAACTGACATCATCCAGTTCTTCAGAGGTGACAGAAGAGAAAGCTTTGATCCCAATCAACAGGAAGCATGATCTGCTACTGACAGTGACCAGGACGATCTACCAGAAATACCCAGTACTGTTTTCGAAGCGTTTCAAGAAAACCTTTGAAAATTATGCAGCTGAAAAGTATCTTAGACTTTGTTTTTAAAAAAACCAAAACAATGATCCAGTCTCAAACAACATAAAATCACAAAATACTGTCATTAGGAAATGCACACCATGTGAATAAACACAATCTAAATTCTATTTGGACTAGTACTTTTTGTGAACAAATGTGTTTGTTTTTGACATTGCTGGATTTTAAATGGGTTACAAACATGTTTGTAAGTCTGTAATTTTTTGGGTTTTTTTTTCTGTTATTGCATATTTTGGTATTGCTAAAAGTTTGCTGCACATGATGTGACATCACTCAGTCATGTTTAGCTGATATTTTGAACTGATAGTCAAAATATTTTATTGATAAAAATGATGACCTTATTCATTGTCCTTGTTACAGATGGATCTTCATTTATTTAATTGCAAAATGAGTGTATAGGTGGTAAATGTGCAGTTAAGAGCTCCTAAATAATAAAGAAAGTAGCTTTTAAAATCAGGCAAGCTAAATTTAATCATTTTGAGGGGGCAAGTGATAAAATGTGTTCTTCATTTTAAGTCACTTTTAACTAGGATGCAGCTGTAGATAGAAGTTATAACTGGCAAGTATATTTATCAAAATGTTGTGTTTACATCATTGTGTTTTGTTACTCATGAAGTGGTAAATCATATGTACGACAATATGGATTGAAAGAAAACCAGAAGCAATCTATTATGTTTTATTTTATTTTCAAAATATTGTTATCAGACACAATTAAATGTATAAATACCATGTGGTAAAAAACAAAAACCTAGTTTTATACATTTGACTGACATGTTGTTCATCACACATACACACATAAGTGCACTCATAATTTTTGATCATTTTTGCTATAGCACTGTTCAGTACATAATACAGTTGGCATCTGTGGACCCCCCCAACTACCGAGTCATAATGGGGTAGAGCTGTACATATTTAGCCATGATGAACCTTCCTGTCCAGTTTTTTTGTTTTCCTGCATTCCGAGCCATCTGCATTCTTCCCTAGCAATGAGCTACATCCATGTGGCCATATTTTTTAGGGTTATTTTATGAGTAAAATCAGTTGACCAATCTGCACCTGTACTGCCTGTTGGGGCTGATGCCAGTGAAATTATATGTATATTCATCTCACTGGAGATGAAGTCCAGTACCTTGTTTATTTTTTTCCATAAGGTTACAACCTTTGTGTTTTTTTCAAGTTAATCAAGTTCAACTACAGGCGTAATTGCCTAACCAACTATTCAATGTCAGTGGCATGTTTTTGTTTAATACTACACCCCTGAACCTTTGGGTCAATATCAGGTTCCCTTTTCGTTGTCACTTTGGCCATATATTCGTCCCATTTTGTTTGTATATACACTCCACAGTAGCAGCAGTGTTGATCAGCCAAGTCAAAGACTTGGATAATTTTGAATAAAAACAAAATTAACAGCACTTTTAGCATTTGATATTTACTTTATCATATCCAGGAAATTAGAGTTCTGTCAAATCTTCGAGAAGTCCATCGCATTGTGATTAGTATCATGAGTAGAGAGAATTTTCCCAGGTTTCAGTGATGCCAGCTTGATGGGGAGTGCTGGATTTTGGAGAGAAAAAAATGTCAATGAGTGCAGTTTTTGTTTTCTTCCCCCAGGTGGGGGTCCTGTCAGAAGTATTGCTCAGTACAACAGCATGTATATCAAAATTGTAATCAATTATTTTGGCACATATTTAATTATGCATGAAGAGGTGTTATATTTCCAGGGTTTATTGAATTCACTCAGATTTTTTCATTCTAAAATTTTTCTGGTTGCTTAGCTTAAGCCAACCTAGCTAATTGACAGGCCATGCACAGCATTGTATCTGGAGAGTTATCTGCCTTGACAAGCGCCTTTGTCATTTATCAGCAACTTACTTGACTTTGGATGCTTGATTTGTTCTTTTTCATAGAGGATATGTCCATGTTAGCACTAGTGACACCAGTATTGAACTCCTGAAAGTCTGTTATCTTGGAGTCCAACAGGCTGAATGATGGTATAGTGTCCTTGTCAACAGCCGTCAGCTTAAAACTGTAAAGCTCATAATAAATTAACTGAGGTCAAGAATATAATAAACAGTATGAACAACATAATACACAGTATCAACAATATAATAAACAGTATCAACAACATAATACACAGTATCAACAATATAATAAACACTATCAACAACATAATAAACAGTATCAACAATATAATAAACAGTATCAACAACATAATACACAGTATCAACAATATAATACACAGTATCAACACTATAATAAACAGTATCAACAATATAATTAAAGTATCAACAACATAATACACAGTATCAACAATATAATACACAGTATCAACAACATAATAAACAGTATGAACAACATAATACACAGTATCAACAATATAATAAACAGTATCAACAATATAATAAACAGTATCAACAATATAATACACAGTATCAACAATATAATAAATACTATCAACAACATAAACAGTATCAACAATATAATAAAAGTATCAACAACATAATACACAGTATCAACAATATAATACACAGTATCAACAACATAATAAACAGTATCAACAATATAATAAAAGTATCAACAACATAATACACAGTATCAACAATATAATAAAAGTATCAACAACATAATACACAGTATCAACAATATAATACACAGTATCAACAACATAATACACAGTATCAACAATATAATACACAGTATCAACAATATAATAAACAGTATCAACAATATAATACACAGTATCAACAATATAATAAACAGTATCAACAATAATAAACAGTATCAACAACATAATACATAGTATCAACAATATAATAAACAGTATCAACAACATAATACATAGCATCAACAATATAATAAACTATCAACAACATAATATCATTGTAAGATGCAATGTTTTTCCTTGCATATTTGTGTTCCTCACTGCTGTGGGCTTATAAGGGTTTTTCAGTCTTGTAGAAAGTAAACTTGCTCCTGATCACAAGTATCACAGACAATTTAATCGGTTAGGCAGGGTCTATTCTAGGACACTATGCTAGGAGATTCATGCTTGTTTAAAAATTTGCATCCTAAACTTAACCAAATACCCTTAAATCACTCTTAATATTTTCAATTTCTTCTTTATTGTCTTCATTGATTTCCCTCCCCCTTCTTTATTGTCTTCATTGATTTCCCTCCCCCTCCACTCCATATTTAGAAAATTTACACCTTTATTGCCTTAGATGGGAGGAATCACACAAAACTTTTTAGTTCTTGGATTAACTCTGGATAATTGTTTTCTGTTGAAATTATATGGTCATTATGCCTTTGTAGTATCTCTAACTTGAAGATTAGGCTAAAATTTGTTTTTTAAAATTATACTAAAAAGTAGTTAAGTGTTGTAAAGATCCAAGGCATCTTCATTGTTGGCCTTGGTGTGTTTTCAGGCAAAGTTGTGCAGTTTTGTGCGAAGGTTTTGCCAACTTCGCCTGTTAAAGCTTTACCATTGTTGACTGAACTGTAGAAAATATGGAAAATATTGATAAGAATCTAACCATGTATGAGAAACTTGGAAATGTTAAGTCACATAGTAATATGGAAAAATATTGATAAGAATCTAACCATGTATGAGAAACTTGGAAATGTTAAGTCACATAGTAATATGGAAAAATGTTGATAAGAATCTAACCATGTATGAGAAACTTGGAAATGTTGAGTCACATAGTAATATGGAAAAATATTGGAATATGGAAAAGTATTGGGGGATAAAAGAGGAATGTAGAGATCACCATTAAAAATACAAACTTGAAAGCAATGTCAGAGACCACCTTCTTTACTGTTATGTCATATATAAATACATATACAGATGTGTTTATCTAAATCATTCTTTTCTTTTTATAGAGATTTGAGACAAAATAAGGGTAGCATCTTAAAGGCATCTGTAGACTACATTAGGAGGTTAAAGAAAGACCAAGATAAACTGCGACATGTGGAAGAGAAACAGAGGGCAATGGAAGCAAGTAACAGAAAACTGATGCTTCGAATGCAGGTAAGGGGAGACAACTCATTCAAATTGGGATCAATTGGTACAAGTTACATAAACCTGTTGAGAGTGTGGAGGGACAGAATTCCAAGTTATTCCAAAATATTTCATATACTTCTGTCATTTACATTACATTCTAATTTTATCACTTATATTACTCTTGCATTTATCAGTAAAAATATTTTCTGTTTGAACAATTATCCTGATTTCACCAAAAGAAACAAGCAGTATTGCATCCTTTTGCTTAGAAATTTGACAGCTGATATTTTATCCTGCCAAGTTTTGCCATGTTGCTTATTTTTTTTTACTAAAAATTGTTTAAATTTCTATTAGGCACTTTTGAATACTTACATCTGTTGGCCTTGAAAAATCAGAGCTGAGTAAAGAAAAAACTAAAATTCTAATCTTATAAGAAATGATTAGACTCAGCGGTTATCTGTTTTGATACAGTTTAATTGCTTCTGTTTAGTTCATCAAACAATATATCATTACAGCAGAAAATGCCAATGAAAGGTACTCGTTTGTCATGTATGTTTGATCAGTTCTATGTTTAAAAGTGAGGAGAAGAAAAGACATGAAACATTTATTTTAGAGTACATGTATATTTTATGATGTTTATATTGCTTATGATAATAAAAAAAGGAACTTGAATACGAGTATCTTGCAATTTATGTTAATCTATTTAACCTGTCTAATGTATCATATTAATAGACCTATTCAAGACGTCAGTACTCCTAATACTTTGATTTTATTTTGATTTCACAGCAACTTGAGCTTGTACTTAAAGCCCAGGGATTTTCGATTGGAGAAGAAAATAACACAGCACTCACAACCATGGTTCAACCAGACATATTAACAGTCAGCCAGCCAGTTATCAAGCAGGAAGAAATGAGAGATCCTTGCTTGTTAACCCCAGGTCACAGCACCAGTAATATGAGTTTTGATGACTTTATGGATGACAGCTCTCCGTTATCCTCCGATCCACTGATGTCTGATCTCCCAGATATGGATGAAGATCAAATAGATGGATTGTGAGATGGTTGTCACTTTTTCCTCCATCCATTCACCACTCATCCATTTTTGTAAATTCATGTATCATGATAATTCATCATTCCAGAATAAGATTATTTTGCATGAACAGTTTAGTCATTCTTCACTCATTCTTCAACAGCATTTAAAAACCATCCTCTTTCATATTGAGGCAAATAATGCAGAACTGGCTGCATTTGCCTCTCATTCTACTTGTACAAGTTCTTAGCATACCTGGCCATAAGGCCAGATATTCTACTTGTACAAGTTTTTAGCACACCTGGCCATAAGGCCAGATAAGTTCATGGTATGGCCCAGCAGTCATCAGTAATCCACTGTGCATCTGTTAGCAATCTGGAGGCCGTATAATTTGGAATTGGAGTTTATGTCAGTATCAGTATCATGGCTGAGTCTGAATATGAGCATGATCTAGACATATTAATGAGGTGATCTTGCAGCTGATTGGCTTAGCCTGCTACCAATCTGGAGGCCATATTTGATCAAACTTTGAATGTAAGTTTCTGTTGTCAATATCTTGGATAAATTTGAATATGAGTGACATTCATGCATATTAATGAAGTGATCTTTTATCTGATTGGTTGAGTTTGTTACTGCTCTGGCAGCTGTATAATACATCTTTAATCACACCAGGAATACATGTTTAAAACATCATTATCTCAGATTATGTTGAATACGAGGGATGAACACACTTAGTAAAGAGATGATCTTATATCTGATTGAGATGATCTTGTATCTGATTGACTTAGCTTATTTTTACTTGAAAGACTTTATTTGTGAACAGAATTTGGTTAGAGTTGTTTTCTATTCTTATATTGTAAGAATTTGAGGTCCATTTATATGAATGAGGTGATCTTGTATCAGATTGCTCGACTTTCATTATGAACCAGTTTTAATTAGATTTTGTATGTTCTCTTGTATCATTCAGATGTAGGTTGAGTTTGATTCTGAACAACATCTTTGTATGTTGATGAGCTGAAATTGCTCATGGTGGACCAAGCTTGTTAGCAATCTGGTAAACCAAGCTTGTTACTGCTCTCAAGGTTTTATTTAGGAACTGGTATTTTCAGAATTACCTTATTTCCTCAAGATCTTTGTGATGTTAGACATTAAGGGACATTAACAGACATTGAAGTGATCTTATATTAGCTTGGCTTGAGCTTGTTACCTCTTTGTCGGACTGTATTTTTAAACATATTTTGATAAAACTTGTAATTAACTTGTATTAGGAAAAAGAATGACTAGTCTGAGTATAAATGTTATCAGTGCAGATTAATGAAAGTCCGGGAAGCTGAGTGATTTAGCCTACCGCTGTACTTGAAGATGCTCAAGAAATATGTTAAAGTCAAGCTGTCAGCTGTGCTGGCAATATCAGATCTCTTTTTATTTTAATACTCTGTTTACAGAGAATCTTACATGAGTGATCGTTTTCCAATGAAATATATTAACAAGATGAATAATAATCTATGGCAAACCTTGATAAGGAAAATATTGCAATAATTTATGAAAGATTTGATCAGTATTATTTGGAATAATCACAAATATAATATTGATTTTACTGGATGAAACTAGAGAAAAGTGTAGTGAAATGAATATGAGATGTATTCCATATCTTTGCCTTATATGACATTATGACATTATTTGTGACATCATGGAGTGTTATAATTGTTACATGGGCTTTTAACATGAATAATGCATTGGTCATATGATGGCATCAGCAGTTGGACAGTACATGCAGATTGGGTCCCGTATTTTCAAAGCATTCTGAGGATGAAACAAAATCTCTAAACCCCAAATTAAGATGGTACTTGGAAAACTGCATTAATAAAATGAGGCTTGTGCACAGACGTTATGAAAGCCCTGATAGTTCTCTTGTTCTAGTTTTGTGATAACGTATGTATATGTTTTAAAGGCATGTCAGCACAGTGCCGGCTACAAAGTGCTAATTTAAAGTTCTGAACTGTAAATATAACAAATTGCAAAGTATGTTAAACCTTTCCAAATGCATGTAATGTAAACATTTAGTACTACAGAATAAACGGTAAAATATTACATTTTTAGAAAGGTATGTAAAAGATAAAAATGTTACAATCCTTTGAAAGAATTATAAAATAAGAGATAAAGATACAAAATATAAAGTCCCTAAAATATTGGGTTTCAAGTAATATATTTAAAATAACTATGAGTTTGATTTCTTACTCAAAATGTTTGGAAATATGGGTCCTGGGTTGAAAATGTTTACAGTTTTTAGGACATGTTGTACACAAGCAAATTTTTTTTTCCTGCCAAATTTTATTTAAAGCAATTCATCACCATTTAGACTACTAATCTTCAGGTGGCCTTGGATCGGATTTGTTTTACTAGGGTTTTAAATTCATTGGAATGTTACCATCCCAAATGTTTCTTGTATTAAAAGCTCGAAGGCTGAGAGTGTGGATAGCATTTTTTGGCAAGCAAAACAATAACATTCAAATTACTCAGAAATTTGTACAAGAAAGTGTCTTTTCCACTCAAGCAGCCTTGCCCCCCACAACTTCACATTTTGGAAAAGATTAACACCTGTTCATGAATTGTTGTATGAATGGGCATGATGTAAATACTTAATAATGTTGAAAAATACAGTGGTTATCAATGTCAAATTTGGTTTAGATAAGTTTGCAGTGGACATCAATGTCAAATTTGGTTTAGAAAGTTTGCATTCAGTTCTATAAGTAAAAACTGTCAAAAGTAAAGGCTGTCATAACATATTCTCTCTTTTCCATCATTAACACAAAACACATGTACACACAGATTCCTCGAAATTATTTAGAAGCTGTCATTTAGAAATTTTTGTTTTAACTAATAGACCCTGATGTTGCAGAGTATGCTTTACAGCTGCTCTATACTGAGATGAGATGCAAACTGATTATTTGTTGGCATAGCTGTCGAAGTTTAAACCCTTAGATAAGACTAAGCATTGCTGTCCATTCACGACTTGTTTCATGAAGTTGGTGTTTTTTGCTTCAGTAATGTTAATCTTACAAAGTGCTGAAATTTGGATGGAGTCTCTGCTCTTTTATGTCAGCTTTCCCATGATATCAAAGAATCTTTGTATATTCAGTTCTGTTTTTCTTAGAAAAGCTCAAAGATGTCTAATGTTCCGTGTCACTTTTATATTAAACTTGTTATTGTAACTTCAGAAATACAAAAAGAACTTAAAACCAAAAAGTCAAACCATCAACTGTAGCATTACAAAATTAATCACAAAATCAAGGTGATGGGGCAATTTAGCCACTGACACAGCACATATTTTCAAACGTCAGTCTTGTTTGCTATTGAAACTTGCATTATTTTCTGAATTGACATTCGGGTAATGATAGTTTGATTTGTTTTTTATTTCTAAGTGGTATCAGATAAACCAATCTTTTTTACAAATCTTCTTTTGGTAATGTTTGTTGTACTTAAAAAAAATTGAAGATAATATATTATTTATGACGATGTTCATTTATAAATATGTGGCACATCATGAAATTTAATTTTCCAAAGCCATCAAAGAACAAAATCCCTAACAGGAGGGAAATGAGAGTCAGACGTAAGATTTTCATGTCAGTATTCAATAAAACAAAGACAAACCAAGTGTTTGTGCTAATTTTAATGGAAGGTTCTATTAAAATTCAAATACTCTTTTCTCTTCTAGAATTGATGCATAATTTTTTGATCAGATAAGTTTGTGAGAGTGAAACATTATTATTGGTCCTCATTATTGGTCAATGCAGGCTGTGATGTTTTCAGATTTTCAAATGTTACGTATCTGAAATACCTATCTTTTGTTACTTTGTTATTTACATACACATCATCTATGGCCGTGTAGTAAAATGATTGTAATCTTTAATTTCTCATTTGCCTCCTTATAAGGAGAGTTTTCATAGAAAGACATACTTGGCAAG
Organism: Sinohyriopsis cumingii; assembly: GCA_028554795.2. Classification (NCBI taxonomy): domain Eukaryota; kingdom Metazoa; phylum Mollusca; class Bivalvia; order Unionida; family Unionidae; genus Sinohyriopsis; species Sinohyriopsis cumingii. The sequence continues at coordinate 140,624,677 of CM068827.1, read as the reverse complement.
GCATTATTATCATTCTGTGTTGTAAAATGACACCATCATTTAAATATCCTACTGATTTTTCAGTTATGTAAAAGGATATCATCACCACATTTGTATTCAGGCAAGATTTAGAGAGTGTATTGTTATGTATTTATCAGTTTAAGCTTTCTCCATTTATTGACACAGAAGGTTTAACCAGTGCCGTTTGCATATGGCAAATGTTGCCAATGAAAAAGCAATGAAAAAGCAAATGTTGCCAATGAAAAAGCAAATGTTGCCAATGAAAAAGCAAATGTTGCCAATGAAAAAGCAATGAAAAAGCAAATGTTGCCAATGAAAAAGCAGATGTTGCCAATGAAAAAGAAAGGTGAAGAAAGGAAAGCATGAGGAGGGTCTACATTCTTTGGTTTAAAGTTAACTTGGAGGAACTTTAAAGAAACAATCAAATTTTATCCTCTTAATCCAGTAATTTGAGTAAGAAAAAGAGACTTTTATCTCAGACTCAAAATGCAAAGTGTTTCCATAAAATGATAGTTTTTAGAGGATGTTAAAGTTCTAGAAGTAATTTAATATTTATGTTTGTTTATAATCTGATACTGTGCTTTCTTGTAGTTGTTAAATAGAGAGTTGTGTGTAGGAAATTTTAGTAAAGTATTGTCCAAGTTATTTAACATCATGAAATGTTTGAATTTGGTGTGCAATTTTAACATCAGGACTGTGTTGTGTATGGAGGTCCTACTGCATAATGATGTCATTGATGTAAAAACTGGGGCAAAGCAATGTGCATTAACAACAATGGCCCAACGCTCTTGATGGATGATACCTCGTGATGTTTTGCAATAATTACCTTCATCCAAATGGTTCTTATAGTTTAATGCAGCCATGCTACAGCTGACTGTGTGTTTTGACTCTACTATGACTGTTGTTTTGGGGATTTTTTCTGTTGTTGTTGTAGGGTTTAACACCATTTTTCAGCACATGATAGGCTATACATGGCGGCCAGTATTAATGGTGGAGGAAGAACATGTGAAAAACCAGGAAAGAACCACCGACCCACAAGAAGCTACTGGCAAGCTTTCTCACATACCCACATTGGCTGAATCCAAGACTCGAACCGGCACAGACAGAGGTGAGATGGCAGCGATCCGTAACAGAGAGCGCTTTGGACCACTTGGCCACTTGGGGCCCCTTTTCTGTTGTAAAGTTTAAGTAAATATGATAACTTTTCTTATTTTCATAACTTGATATTGAAATATATGGCAAATTCCTGTTGCATAACACTAGTGTAGGAAATATTAGTTTCTTCATGGACTTAGAAGCCAAAGGTGCTGTTCCACATTTACGAGTTTATCTGTCAGTAACAGGGTAATAGATTCTACCAGAATTTCACCTTACTTTTGTGTAGCAATCAATATTCAGAATACAAAATCAGGCATGCACATTTTTTCAGCTTTTTGAACACACCAAACTTGATATGTATTGTGATTTAATGGTTCAATCAAATCACACTGGTGTAATTAACTCCCCACCCCACAATGAATCCGATTATACCTTTAGGGTTGGTTTTTATGTGTGATGTCATAATGATATAGTTAGGTTACATTGACGTACATTGACTATACTGAAAGGTAGATTAAGCAAATGATGATAATCAAATGGAAAAGGGTAGCATTAGTTATTAGAGTTATGCTGTATTTTGTTTCCGCATGTTCTTGCTTATAAGTCGGATTTAGTTGCACACCGCATACACCTAGATATGCTGTTGCATAATGTGCTGGCTGATCTGGAACTAGTCGATATTCAATAACTAAAAATTTGTGACAGCAGAACTGGGTCTTTGTTTTTTTCTTCTTCTGTTAGACCTGACTTCAAAGCTGGTAAATATGGCAAGTCTCTTGTTCTGTAAGTCTTGTGCCATGTTTTAAATTTGTGCAATAGTTGACTAAATTCCACAAGATGTTTTAAATGTCAAAGATTTTATTTTAGCATAAGAATTTTCCCCCCACATTTTTCTGTTTTTGAATTGCATCAAAAAGGTTTCATTATTTTGCCTTAATTGTCTGAAAAACAAAAAATATAATGGTTATCTTAAAATGATTAGTACATGAGTGTTCACACTGGAATTCATTCATGAAGTCCATGTTTCATCTGGCCATTATGGTCATTGGAAGTCATGACCCCCCCCCCCCCCAAAAAAAAATTAAAACATTTGGAAATCCATTTTTTTAATGTACATTTTCACTTGGAAATTTTCTAAAATGTTCTGAGATTTATTTTATGTAGGTTAAGCTCCTCACCTTGAGGACATAAAGATGATTTTGTTGATTTTTGTGTCCAAAATTTTTTAAGTGTCACTGTTTTTTTTTTTACTATGTTAGGGCTTTGATGGGAAAGATAGAGGTCATCTTTATTTATGTCTGTTATTGATGAGAACAGAAAGTGAAACTAAACCAACAACTGAAAGAATTTTTAATAAAAATTCCCCTGAAAACTCTGTATTATTTTCTGCTATTACTTAATGCAATTTAATATCATTTTGAATTGTAGTCTAAATAAAGAATTTCTAAAATGATATTAACTTTCATATGTCCTGGATTGGTCATTTGATGTTAAATGGAATGGAATGTTTATATCACCCTTATCGATAACAAGAGAAATTAGAATGACAGCCGCATAATTGATAAACTTGAAAGAGTATTAAGTGGTAGATGAATTGCAAAATGTACATTGCTAGTCTTACTTTTAGTATCACATTTTGAAATTAATTTGATTGCTGAGCAGAAGTTTTTTAACTTGAAAACATGTACTTAATACATTTATCACCTGACCATTTCATCATTTTGATTTAGTTTGAAATAATGTCCATGATGATTTTTTTGGACAGAAAGAAATTGTAATTCATAATTTATTGGGAGTTTTTGTTAGACTAACACAACAGAGGTTAAAAGATAAAATGATATGTTGTACGAAGTTGATAATACTTTTTTCATGACATTTCCTGTAAGAATTGGTAATACCTTTATTATGGCATTTCCAGTAAGAATTGGTAATACCTCTTTTCATGGCATTTCCTGCAGATATTATTGTAACAAAGTGAGGACAAAAATCATACGAGTTTATAATGTTTCTAATTATATTTTCATTTCCTGTTATTTACTCTGACCTTAGCTGTTATGTGAACTTAAGGAAGTTAACTACAAAGGTCATAGGTTAATTTATTTTAAACTTTGTTGTGGCCTGGTTTCTTTAATGTTATCTAAATAATTATTTTGGCATTTTTATGAATCCAGACAGAAATCCATGAAGGCAGTTATTTTATTTGATGCATTGGAGTAAATCTTGTTTTAAGCATTTAGCAGAATAATATTTTGTATCCACCATTAATGTAATACTTCTATTTATATACTAAATGTTATTATGCATGTGCCTAAATTGAACATTTAGACTATGATGGTCATTTCCAATGGCCATGTGAAGGGTGTTTTTGCAGGATCGACATGAAAATAAGACTAATCATTTGATTGTTATACTTTAAATGCCAAAGCAGGTCTTGTATTATGAAATTATTGTCTTGTGTGAAAGAAGATGGAGTGTTTTCTTTGATAGTGCTAGATTCTTTGGAATCGAACTAGGTTTTTGAGGGGTGCATTCTTGATTCAGTCACCTATTGTTTTTGGTCTTAGTTTTAAATATAGGACTGGTCTGTAATATGTGGCAAAAGAGTATGGGAGGATGGATTTTGTAGGAGACAGATACATGCATCTGTATAATTGTCCTGTACGTTGCAGCGAAAATTCATCATTTCACATTATTCAGTAAAAAAATATATTGGCAGTATATAGCCAGTAATGTGCTGATTTGCCACAAATCCTACAGTAGTAGATATTCATGTAAAAAGTGTTGGCATATAGCATGATGGGTTGTATGCCAGTATACAATACAGTTTTGATAGAATAAATGTTAATATGTCTCGTTTTATTAACACACCAATGTGCTTTTTTCCACAAAATAATATTTTCTTCAAGGTTTTATTGTTGTAAAACTGTAAATATGATGTACATGTGTGAGTTAACAGATATATATTTGACACAAAATATTATATACTTGGACTTGTATCAAACCATATACAGGGGACATAATGATGGAATGTAGGTCTTTTGATAGGTGAGAAATTATTGTGATCAGTTTTCATCATTAAATTCTTTGATATAAGTTGTTACATTTGACAATAATATAACATTATTCATTCAGAAAATACACAAATAACATGAATAAAAAATTAAAAAATATCAAACTTTGGTTTTCATTTTTCTTTTTGACAGTGATTATCTAGTGCTGTATCATTAGTCTGACACGTTGTTTCCGTTCATTGCCCTTTGTAATGCATATGAATTCTTGGTATTATTGTCATCCCTTCCACATCATATACCATTACACTAATCATATTAGGTTGTTACATCCATTTGTACTTTTGTCTGTTCTGTACTTGGTTTCTGCATAATACCTCAAATTCTCCAAATCTTCCTCCTACATTTTACAGACTTTATAAATAGGTTGCATTTGGGGTTGGGAAGAAGCCCATTTACTTTGTGGCCCATTTACTTTGTGACCCGTTTACTTTGTGGCCCATTTACTTTGTGGTCAAAAGGTTGTAGATCAGGACATGGTAGCATGTTCGCCCATTTCCCGGCTGGTTCCCATTTTTCCATGTCATTAGTACCATGTGTGTACCGCTCCAGTGGCCTAGTGGTTAGAGCATCTGCCTCGAATGCAAGAGGTCGTGGGTTTGATCTCTGGCCAAGTCATACCAAAGACTTACAAAAATGGTACTAACAGCTGCCTCGCTTGGCGCTCAGCATTAAGAGGTTAGTGTTGGGACTGGTCGGCCTGGTGTCTGGATAATGTAACTGGGTGGGACAGCATGTTACCTGTCTGCAGCATGATGCCCCAGTGTTAGACATCACTATAAACTGTCATACTGCAGACATCATAGCGATATGACTGAAAAAGTGTTAAAGCTACATTAAAAATCCAAATCACACACCCTTGCTTTTTTTGGCAGCCCTAGGAATAGTAAGCAATATGCATAGTTCAGCTTATTAAAGATTACATTAGTGAATATTAAATTATATTGCAAGTTCATGTTCACCTAAAGAGCAATGGTACATTTCAGGCAATATTTAAATATTTGAGCTTTATTTAAGAAAATCTGAAAAAAAATATTTAAATAAAGCTGTCTAATAAGAATCATCTTTTTTAATATCACCATTTCTTGCTCTTAATTTTAATACTGAAATATATTACCAGCCATGTCATATTAAGTCATTAATGAGTAAAAGGTCAAGGTGACCATTTATATGTACATGTATTATTACAGAAAAAGAGATTTAAATTACAAAAATTACATAAACTTCCTCTCAGAAGACATAATTTAAAACTAAAGTAAGGTAGACATAAGTCCATTAAAATGCAAAATATGAACTTTCAAAACATTCACTAAAAGAAATTAGTGGAATGAAAAGTCATGAGAGGTCATCACCATTAAGCATGGTGGAAGAGACCTACGTGATCATATCTGAAGCATTATGTTTCAAAAAAACAAATAGGAAATATCATATTGCTTACTGTAATTACTCTATAAATGGTAAATTGTATATATGTATTGCTTAGATATAAACCAAAGTGCAAAACACTCCACCTAACATAGTCAAATCTACACACTGTTTCCCCTCCCCCTTCTTGGCAACAGTTGATATATCTGAATATATGTTTAATATCTCACTTAAAGTCACTCTGTGGTTTGCAAAAGGTATTAATTTTCCTTGTTATCCACAAACAAAACCGTATTAATGCACTTATAGTAAAATTAATTGCACTTGCATATGTGGAGACATTGAATTGCTGTAGATGTCTATAGGACTCACGATACTAATTCAGTTCCCATAGTAAACGTAAGCAAACACCATGATATTAAAAATTCAATAACTTAAAATTTTTGAGTGCTCGTGACCAAACCTATATTTATCAGTATAGATGAAACCTAGATGTCAGCTTCTGTGTAGAGGAAAGTATATGAGCCGCGGCATTTTATCTACCTACATGTGTTTGAAATATGTGCTTTCAATTCCGCACCAAAGAGTCAGGTGCTAATTTTAGTAATGATTGTTCCAAACTCAAGACTGTTAAAGGACTGAAATTCCATCAATAAAACAATGTCTCTATTTTTTTTTCACTTACAACTAGGATAAGCTCTCAAAAGATTTTTTTCCTAAAACATAACTACATTATTAAACAACCCTGGTCAGCCAAACCCATATATACTCTAGATTATGTTCACCCATTTCCAGGCTGGTTCCCATTTTTCCAAATCGTTAGTACCGTGTATCCTATAGTCTCGAACGTGGTAATGTGCAAATGGCCTGGAGTCTGATGATGTGCTAAGTCTTTTGATACATCACAATACTATAATCCAAAAATGTTCCTGTCTGAATTCACTACAATTTCAGATACAAATTTTTGCGTCCAAGAAAATTATTGATTACTTTGTAATTCAAGTGAATAATAATTTGAATAAATAAATACACCCAAATGAAAAAACTGAACACAGCAAGACTGATTCTGCTTCAAGGTGTTAAAGCAATGTTATTCAGCCCTCAACTTAACTTAGGTCGCAGTTACCATTTTCTAGAAATACTGGGTCGCTTATTGGAAACTTCCATTCTAGAAGTTTCTAGGGTCCGAATCAAGACTTTATCATTTACCTCAAATTCAGGTAAATATATTTCCGTTAGTAATGATCTTAATAGGCCTGTACCGAATATTCGTTTCCTATTCGTTTCGGCCCGAACAGTTAATTAAATGAGGTATTTGTATTCGGCCGGATAGAATGCTGCAGCCGAATACGAATATTACAATTAGGTCAACCTTCGTGAACAACAGACTCATTGTAATCAGCTTTGTTTACTTACTTCTTCTGGTTAGGCAGAAGACAAGCTGCTGGTTCATTCAGGATTAGCCAGGAGTGTGGGTCTAAGCGTCTGCATGCGTTGCTGAGTGGCGGTCACACTGTGACGGTTGTATTAGATGTAAATGTGTGTATTTTTGTTCGATTTTTAAAAAATCATTCAACAGTGGTGAATGTGCGCAATAAGAAATACAGATTTTAATGGGCCTACCGTCGTCGTTATGGAAATGCGTAGTCCAAAATGTGTGAGGAGGATGACAGCAAAGCAATGTGTACATTGTGCAAACCGGTTATATCACGCGGTGGTGTTACATCTAAGATGTTTACAACATCTCCGCTCAACAATAACCTGTCAAACATGAAGAGGAATACAAGAAAGTTGTATCTGAGCGATCAGCGATAAATACAAAATCTGCAGGTGGAACTAGATCGTCAGTTAAGGCAAACATCCAGATGATGCTTACTGAAATGGCGGCTAGAAAAAGACACGGGCAATAGACGGTGCTCAGGCAAACAAATACATCTTGCCTTGGGCAAAATTATGGCAGAAGACATTCAGCCGTATCCCATCGTGGAAGATGTCGGTTTCAAGTCCGGTTGGTTTGTTGGAGCCTAGAAACATCATGTCAAGCAGGAAATATTTTTCCGAGAAAATAATTCCTGACATGTACAATACCGTCAGGGCTCGTGTCCAGTCACAGATTGATGAAGCGAAATTCATTCGTCTGACGACTGATACACGGAGAGCTCAACGTTGCACTGAATCTTTCATCAGTCTTACAGCACATTGTATTCATGAAAGTTTTGAGTGAAAAACTACTTCTTCACTGTGAACATTTACAGGAAAACACAAAGGATCGAGTTTTGCTGAAGCTTTGACAGAAATCTTGAACGAATGGAGAATTGAATGAAAGTACATGCTGTATTTCGTGATAATGACGCAAATATGGTAAAGGCCACGAATAAAGCAAACCTAAAAAATGTTAGCTACTTTTCAGAAACGTTACAGCTTGTTATTCACGATGCCATTCTCTGTCAGGAATCTGTAGCAGCGCTTATTGTTTCCCGCCCGCAGAATTGTTCTTCAACATTCTTCGACAGCAACTGTTCGCCTCCATGAAATAAAAGAACTGAGATTGTCTGGAGATCAGTTATGTCATGTTGTTGCGACTCGCTGGAATTCAAAATTTTATGATAGATGGTCTTACAGAACAAAACGTGCAATCTCGTTGTTCAGTGTAGAAGATGGCGATCAGGACCGCAAAGAACTGAATTTTACGACCAGTCAATGGAATCTGATGTCTTGAGTTGTGACATTACTGGAGCCCTTTGAACAACTGAATCATGAGATCAGCAGAACAAATTCTTGTTTGTCGATCGATAGTATTACCAGCAATACAAGCTATCTTGCTGTATCTGCAGAGAGAAATATGATGACGGAATCAGGAAGACGGTTGCAGAAATTATAACAGCGTTGAAGCACATGGTTTTGGGCATATTTGATGATGAACTTTGTGTATTTTCTGCATGCTTAGATCCACGTTTCAAACTGAACTTCTTACCTGAAGTACAAACAATTGAAGTTAAGGCGAATAAGGCGAAAATTGTAACAGCTGTGTCATTATGTCAATCTCAAGATGCAAAACTCACTGGCAGCAGCATTTAAGTGGAATCTGAAAATCTACCCAGTAAAGGAGCGCATCTGATGACTTCTGGACGTCATGGGGTTCGATGCAAACGTGCATCAACCAGCCAGAAAACAGTACGTCAACTATTATCGACAAGCAATCGAACAAATTTCTGAATGAGCCTTGTATCCCGAGGGATATTGATCCAGTGTCATGGTGGCAGACCAATGCTGACAGATTTCCTTTACTCCGTTCTTGCGCCCAACGTTATCTAGCAGCGCCTTCAACAAGCGTCCCAAATGAACGTCTAGTCATCACAGCCGGCGTCACCTTGTCAAACAACCTGTGTTGTCTTCTGGCAGACAATGTCTAGAGATTCGTTGTTGTTTTTTAACGCTAATATATCCTTCATGCTGCAGTAACTGTAGGATTGCGTTTGAAAATTTGAATCTTGCTATTCATTGGTTAATGTATTAAGTATTATCAAGATCTTTAACTGCATCACTTTGAAACTTTTGTAATGCCTTAGTAACTTTGAACCTTAACGTGTCCATTGTTAGTTGCTTTATAATTAATTAAAATGTCATTAGCTATGCTAAAAAAATATTTTATTTTGGAGCATTCAGTTGCTATGTGTTTTCGGACAGATAGTTTAAACCCACTATTCAGTAAGATCTTAATATTTAATCCATAATCGTATAGAAAAATGTAGCTATGTATTATGTTGTTTACAAAAAATAATGTCCCTGGTCAGATGCACAATGAACTTGATTTTGAACAAGGTCAAGTACAAAATATAAATGTATATAACATATAATCAATAAGAAACGCCAATAAATAATACAAAGTAGACATACAGCGCTTGTCACGACGTGTCTTTTTTGTTAATTTAAATTTGATTGATAGATTGGGCCCTAGAACAGCATTGTTGTAGTTTGAACCTTGCGTCAAGGAAGTTTTACAAATGTGCATTTATAATGCTAGCTACCTAGAAAACCCCAAAAGAATGATTCATCCCAGCGTGGTTCATCTTTAGATGATGATTTTTTTGGCAAATAGTGGCTGATGATAGTGATAAAGGCAATTTCGTTTTAAGTTTACGAAATATATCAGATTATAGGAGCTGGGAACGTGTTATTGGAGATACCGATAAGTGATTTTGAACCCGAAAATTGTGTTAAATGTGAGGTCGATGTCTATGCTGGATGGACAAAAACAAACGGTATGCCGGTCACCCGTACCCCCAATTTCAGAAGTATTTGAAATTAAATGTAGAAAAGGCAGAATAATAAGCCAAAATGAAATATGGACAATTTAGAAATAGAATGCGATTTTCATTTCTTTCCTCAAAACAATTTATCACTGCGGAATCTTGTGCTACAAAATTATATAGCCCTTTAAGAGTAATACAGGTTTAATAAATGAGTTTAAAAATAAAATTAGACGTAAAGATATTTATTTGATCAAAATAGTTCTGTCAGAACAAGCACACTATGGCATTATTGGACTTAAAACCTAATACAGCATTATGGAAAAGATAAGTAAATTTGGCATTGTAGTCGATAAAAGACTTCTTATGGTGTCTACGTGTTCCTAAATGGAACTGAAAATGGTACTGATCTCATATTCAATATGACTGTGATGGCAGCCAACTGAAAAATATGTTACAACTGTTTTCCCCAAAGGGACGGTCATATCAAGATGGCCTTTTCACCAAAAGACGCGTAACGTCTAGTTTGACCAAATGAACATGGTGTTGATCTGATCTCCAAAATGGACTTTGTGGAGAAAGCCCTCAGACCGAAAAGCTGCGAAACATACAACTTAAGGCTAGGCGACAATTTAGGAAGGTACTTTGAGAGCAACATATCAAGGTCCATCCTACCACCAGGTCACACAAAGCAGCAAACGTTTGTAATAAAGCAGCTCTGGAGGAGGAGCATGTTCCCTTCCCTCCTAATCAGTGATGATCATAATCTCTCATTCAGTGAAAGATTTGGTACCATAGCATACAAAGCAACTCACCGGGGTCGCCATAGTGCGTTGACTTCAGTCAGCAACAATCAGTGACGAATTTCTATTGAGAGGAACTCTGTATATCATAAACATCATATCCCACATACACGCTATCGATCAACATGCATAACATAGAGCCACTAAACGCCCTGCTAACGGAAGGGCAGATCACCACGAGCTAATGCAGTTCTTTGCAACTATCTAGGTTGCCAGCCCAACCCATTGTCAACACAAGTCTCTTGGTGGCTAAAAACTACATCAGCTCTAAGGCAGCCACCCACACTGGCTTCAACGCAGCAATCCATACTGTGTCTGAGGCAGACACATGTACTTGCCACAATACTATCCAAAGTGTCCAAAAGACTGAATGTCCCCATAGATGCTTAGGCTTTATCAGTCCCCTCGAGCCGATATCATTTTCTAATTTTAACATAAAATGACGGTCATGTCGGAATGTATAAAGTCATCATCGACTATAAAGTCACGATACCAAGAGGTCACCTTCTAGACGTGAATTTATCCACGCTAATCGGTCTGATGATCTCCAACTTGATCAACATTTTAGTACTGAGATCAGATAGAAGGCTGTTAACTTTGATTATATCATCAAGACTCAGAAAATATCACGGAGGAGGAATTTATCTCCATGGCCGGCCGACTTTTTGGTCAGCTGAGCAGGAGTGATGCTTTTGGTCGATAACCATGAGGAAGTAGTAGCCAAGGCCATAGATAAGGTCGAGGAGTGACTGGAAAAGAGGTCCGGCTGGCAGCTAGTGCGTTGCGAGGATGTAAAGCCATAACTTTTTACGGTGCCACCAGTTTTGAAGCAAGGGACATATACTCACGCCCATGCGGAACTCCAAAATGGCCGTCATCAGCATTGAAAACTGGAACATCGGATGCTTCGTATGGGCTATCTAACCACTCTGTATCTCGCCAACGACAATGCTCACAAAGTTAACAAGTACAGTAAATATCAGGGAAAGCTTCGATTTGACAAACTGAAGTTTCCAACGAAGATATCAGATATCACATAGTTTGAGAACCATAACCCTACTATTGTTGTTAATGTCTTTTGATAGTACCACTCGCTTTGGCTAATTCACATCAACGATAATTTGCCTTAAGAAACTACAGAAGAGCTTTTTTCCAGGGCCTTGAAAGAATAAGCTTTACCTTAAGCAAATCTGTCATCATATGGTCTTATCTTACGTTCTTTGTCACCCTGATTTCGAGGCTCCTAACGAGCCAGCATAAACGGGAAGAGATAGAAACAGTCTATAGTGATTCATATAAAACAGCTAGCCCACCTAATTACGGCTTCTGCTACATTATCAAGCGATATATGGTTAAACTAAACATCCTCGATATTCTGAGTAAGACTCAATATCTCAAATGATTAGAATACTGGAGAATTATATGTTAGGCCCCCGAGAGGACTTATCCCACCATCACCTTCTGGTGATGACGTGCAACAAACACCGCATAATTTGACGCGACTAGGACCTGTCACATCTGTCGAAAGCGACTTGGTAAGGATTGGGTGAGAGGCCACTGATACATCATCGGCCAATATCAAGGATCATCCCAAAACAGGTGTAAGCTCCAGCTATGACTAACCCCGGAAAAACGTCTCCGTCATCTTTCATAACCTGAGTAATTACGACTGACTGGCATCTGCTAATGGTAGCGCACGGAACGGCCTCAGTGGAAGATATACCCACTAACATTGAAACAGATATGACCTTTTCCCCTGGCCAGCTCCAGTTTATAGACAGCTGTCAGTTCCTATCCTGCAGTATGGCCAAACTGGCTATCGATTTTCTTCAGAAAGACGTTCACATAAAACGAAGCTATGTCAGAAATTCATGGATCGACATAACTTAGTAAACATCTATCAAATATGACCAGGGAGAGGAGTAAAATGAACGACAATTTCATGATTTTGAATACAAAAATCAACCAGCTGAATGCTACATGCGACAAATTTAATACATTTACTAATCATTTGAAGGCTAGCTTTGATGCCATAACTAAAGATAGTGAGAGTCTGAAATGTGAAAATTAAAGTCTGCAAGATAATATTAAGACAACGGAGAGGCAACTGAACAAACCCGGATGACATTCTCGCCGAAACAATTTCATTTTCTTTGAAATACAGTGCCACACAAGTGAAAACTGTTAGTCCAAGGTTAGGTCCTTTATCCAGGATAAACGTGATCTGCTGCGTGCAGGGAATATTGACATAGAGCGTGATTAAAGATTGGCGTCCAAAGGTAATAATCCTGATCAACCCATAATTGTCAAATTTAATAGCTACAAGACCAAGAAAAACAATTTTTTCTAGTAAAATATGTTTCTTCAATAATACTTACTTATCACGATACCTCAGAAGAACTACTACTACCTTTTAAATCCACCCCATCCCACCCCACCCCGATACAGTTTTTAGCCTAAAAAGGTAAATATTATCTGCCCACCTGGGTGGCAGCTAGAGTGATATACAGGAATTGACGCCAAATACGTTGAATCCTTCAGTTTCAATTATAGCAGAAGGCGCTCTCTCTACAGAGATGTAAATGCGGAAATGGTGAGAGGATGTATGTGTTGTATGGTCGGGTAAGTATTATTGAAGAAATATATCTTACTATAGAAATTGTTTTCTTCTTCAATAAGTTACCCGATCATAATACTTTTTTAGAATAGATAAGAGCTGAAATGTGTACTCGGATCTCCATCTCACGGCATGGATAATTGCCAGTAAGAGAACAATTCTGCTTAAATGCATTGTGGCTACTGCCCTAAATCATGAGCGTAGATGCGAAGCAAATTCATTTGGTCATGGGTTATTTTCCTATATTCGGAACGAAAAATCTACTTTATCCAGGACAAAAGTATCTGTCCTGGTACATGGTCCTTTTTTTCTTTGACGGGTAAGAAGAGGTGACATTTCCCGCAGCCCAATGATCTCGTTCTTCTTAAGTACCACTTCAGAGCTTACACGGGGTCTTGCTGACGATTTCGATATGAAGTGTCCAAAGGTTTGATTCCCCACAAACGGGGCCTGTTCTTGGCAGCAATAACAGGGGCCGATATGATTGATACTGACCCATCTTGTCGAGCGTGAGTCCACTGATACAGCATGTATTTCGCCGATTCTGCCTGGAAGCAGGTCTTATAGGAGAGTTGAACAAATGAGGCTCTTGAGGGCGCTTCAGATGTCATCTTGTTCAGACAGGTGAATGCCCACAATAGATTCCACTTCGGGCAAAGGGCAAACGTCTTTGGACGTGTGCAACCAAAATTGGACAGCATATCGAATAAGTTTTTGTTTTGTCCGAGAACCTCTCTTCCATGATGACGCAGGGTGTCAGTGATCGTGGAACGGCAGCCTTTGATTGTGACTGGTACTAACTGTTTCTCGTCAAAGAGCCATAGTAGTTAACAATTGAAGGTATTGATGCATGCAATGGTATAATGCAGTTTTTGGCAAACCAATGTGTGACGATTTTCCATTTGCTTACGTACTCCATGTAGTCGATGTTGCCGCCATGGAGGTAATCCGGACATGGGTAATTTCCGGATCATAAATTGAGTCCAACTGGGAGTGTCCTGAACTGGTAAACACTAACTTTGTGGCGAATCTCATGAACGTGCTGAAAGCCGTGTGAGTGGGGGCGTGAAGATAAGAATTTTGTTAAGTCCACGTTGATTGCAAAGTCTCCCTCCTGGATGGCATTTAGAACCCAATGTGGTGTATCCATCGTGAACCAAAGTCCGCGGAAAACCACTTGCTGAGTGCGTAGGCCGTCATGGCATATCTTGTTCCATTGGGCAACGAATAATTAAGGCATTTCCCTTGCCTGGATCTCTGATAAGGGCGGCGTGAAGATGATGTCCTTATTTAGATAGATAGGCTCTCGTGAGTGTTTCTTATACTAATTCATACAACAATACAAACAATGATTAACAGAGAAAACATTCTTTGAACAGTTAATATCTATTTTGAAAGATGAATTTAAGGAACTGTTTTTGGTCAAAGTTATGTGCATTGATTAACCAAAATATTTTATAGAATCCGTGTGTTGTTGCATTTGTTTTATACGACTGAAGATTTTTAAAAAGTTGAACACAGTCTGTCTTAGAATAAGAATATCTCAGATTGTTTGGTTGGATACAGAGTGCGAAAATAGCAAAGTTGACAAAAATAAGTTCTTATGTAGTCTTATAGTAATTCATTATCCAATTAATCTTGAGTTATAAAAGCGTGCAAAAGTAAATTCAACAATGTTTGTAAAGTAAAGAAAAAATATCAAGACAAACAGAGGAGTTTTCTAGTTTATGTGAGAGATAATTCACAAAAAGTATGGAAAACACTTACGTGATGTCGTAACAGGGCTTATTTTAGCAATACAATATATCTGGCTCATAGTGATATAATTATTTTAAGAACATACTATATTCTGAGAAAGCCGTTGATTATGTCGAAGAGAAAGAGCCTCTTTTGAATATACATCATGCAGATTTTGATATCATAAATGTACCTATATCGGAAGACGAAGTTACCTTGACTCAATGCGCGGTCCAGGTGGGATAGGAATTGACGTTTTCAAATGTTTTATGCCGCTTATCACACTGACATTTGTAGGACTTTTCACAAAGTTCTAATACTGCTATTTTCCTTTGTTCATTAGGAAAATGTATTATATCGCCATTACATAAAAGGCTAAAGACGATCCTAATAATTTCAGGGGTACATAATTTATTAATACTATTTATAAGATCTTTACATTTAGTTTAAACAGGCCTTTATATGAATGGCCTGAAAAAAAAATGTATTATTGACGAAGCACAAGACGGGTTCCAGCGAGTATATTCTGCTACTGACAAAACATTCACTTTTACAGACTTTCAAACTCAAATATATATCAAAAAAGGATTAACTGTGTGTATGAAGATTTGTCTAAAGTGTTTGCCAATATCGAATACGTCAAATCCTGCAAGTGTCTTGCCTCAAAAAGTATTTTAAACAATTTCCATTTTAAATTCAATATACTCTAACTTGCGGTCATGTGTAAATTAGAAAATGTTCCTGATCTTTTAGTACTCTTACTTGTTGATGGTGTAGCTAATTCAACCGATATGGCGATAGCATTACAAAAACAGCTACACATAGTAGAACGCTTTTGTAATGACACTGGAATAGTCGTTAACTTGGATTAGCAGAAATAAGTGTGCTTCACAATGGAGAACCTTTAAGGAATTATGAAAGTGAGCTTTAAATGGGGCACTAATGGTATATTTATCATTTGACAAATAGTTGGGTCTTGCATTTACATCAAAATTATCCCGGGCGAAGGCTAAATAAAAATTAGAGTTCAGAGTGTCAAATCTGTTATGACTATCTTTTGTTACCAAATGAAACTTGATTACTTTAGTTGTGCATATGCCTTTAAAAAAAATTATATTATGTTATGGTTCTAAAATCTGGGAACACGTGTCATTAGAATGTATTGACAGTGCTCAAAGGCGTTTCTGAAAACAATATCTTTGTTTTTCAAGTAATGGGAATAATTATGTGGCAGACTACCGTCATGAGTTAATAATTACTATACGTGTGTTAAATATTGGTGTAAATTGTTGCATATGGATAGGAGCAGATACCATCAGAATTCTACAAAATGCATAAACCATTAGATGATAGCGGACTTGTGACACGGGCTTCACATATGAGACATTTACATATGGTTTTGGTTTTGTATGGTTATAGCAAAATGTTGGAATTGTTATGTATTTTAACAGGATTCTCTCAAGAGTGTATGATTGTTCTAGTCAAATCTGGCATAATAAAACCAAACACACGTCAAAATATAGGTGTTATTACATATTTAAACATTTCATTTGTTCAGAATTATCTTTCCATAGAGTTTCCTATTTATATCAGTAAAGCTCTTTGCAGACTTTCTACAGTACCATCAATCGTACTGGCATTTATTCAGAGGACTATTAGCACGCTGAAAAGGTATCGGATATCTTGGACTGTACGACGATGAGAGACTAAGACAGTCGTCCTCCTTTGAGAGGATATCTTTGAAGCCTTTCAGGTTACTGCCATGAACACATATGACATTATGTATATTTGATTTAATTAAATCTGATTTAATATATATTTATTTCAATTTAATTGTTTGTTTGTCAGTTTTGATTTTTTTAAAAAATTTATTACATGTAATTGTAATGTAAGTTTATTCACTGGAGATAATACTTTTTCCAGAAAATAGTTTGACTTTGACTGTTCGTTTTGGTAAACACCAAGTGTTGACCTGGATCTTAACCTTGATTCAAAATGTAGTAACAATCACGTCAACAAGGTCTTTTTTTATTACTTTTTAGTGTGTGTCTTATAACAGTGAGATCGAGACTGTATTGAATACGTGACCCTAGAGTTGCAAATAGTTTTTAGTGAAGTAAACAACGTTTATTCTCGGAGTAAAATGATTGGGTCTTATCGAGGACATACAGGGGCTAAGTGATATTTTTTATATGTAAACATTACCACGTGACAATTATCCTGGGGATAAAATTCAAGTTTTAAACCATCGTATTAGAAAAGTAAACACAGCTGGGCTTTATTCTTTAAACTGGAAGGTGTTGTGTCGTTTGGAGTCATTTCAAACTACTTGGATTCAAAAAGATTAATTTTGTTTCTTCTGGAAAATACGTGTGCTCATATGAGATTCTTGAACAAAGACAGGTCTATACAAATTTATTCCGATTTCCAAAACCGGGGTGATATTTCTTGTTTCTACAAGGAACTGTAGACTTCAACACTACAGGTTACAGCATATGTCATTGTCTTCCATCTTGCATTCTTCGTCGGGACTCGAACTTGAAATCATTAGAACATTTTATTATTAGGACTTCTAAACTTTCAATCCTGGATTATTCTTGGATTATTTTGGGATTTCATTCTTAAAACCGTAAGTTCATATTTATTCATTTTTACAGAATTTTTACAAGAAAATAAATTATTATATTTTTTAAAGCTTGTTGTTTTCACTCTTTCTTGTGTTACTGCTTATTCGAGCCTAAACACGTAACATAAGACTTCCTCAATACTTTAGCATTCAGGGTGTGAGATGGGATACCCTTTTCAAAATCACGGGCACAGAGCTACATTTAGATGTACACCTGTCGAGTGAGACATTCGGGGAAACATTCCCATGATGAGCAAGAAAAAAGCGTAGCCAACAACCCAAGTGACTAGAATACATCCAAGCCTACCATCTGGGTCCTCTTCCTCGATAATCATTACAGTTATGGCTCTGAGATTATGTAAATTCTACCCACGAGCATCCGCTGCTGTGCTAACCACGACCAGACTGAATTAAGTATCACAGCTACCGATGTTGCCAAGGGTTACCTTCTCAATGTGGACTTGGACTATCCGGAAGGGTAAGATGCTCGCAGTAACTTTCAGTTAGGCCCTCAATCTATGAATATTCCAACGGAGTGCCTATCGGCCTACCAGCATGGTCTGATTGACAAGCTATGATTTCATTACACTGGCTGTTTAAAGATGGCACCGAATCTGCTTAAACAATGAATATACGTCGTTCACTACCGAATGATGCGGATCTACACAAACCTTTGCATGAGGGTCACTAAAATCCATCGAGCGTGACAGTTTGACAAGAAACAGTGGAGGGCACCCTACATCCAAAAGTATACAAAACTGCAGGTTAAGGACATGAACGGGTCTGACAAGGACTGCTTCAAATTGTTTTTTTTATATAAAAAAAACAACAGTCTTTAGCTAAAACTTCTCACCGTTGACCCAGCCTTCCGAATCCATTAAATCTTTTAGGATAGCCTGGTGGCGCTACATACCCCAAAGCAAAACTCGATTTCAATCGCCCCATCTACACGGCCATGCTGTGCTTGACCAATCGAAATATTGTATGCTTGACTATTATTACAATAAAATAAAGGTGCGTTACTCTGTTTGACCCAGCTGATTTACACCGAAATTGACAGTCTGCTGACGGAGACAGACGAAAGATATATATAAGGAAATGACAGGGGACACCGACCTCTGTGATACAAGTGACTTTCCGACAGATTATTTCATCCATAGCTACCTTAACAAGAAGGTCGTAGGAAATGTTAAGGATGAATATAATGGATTCCTTTTTACTGAGCTTCTAAGCCTACAACCCCAATATGTACTCTATCGTGAGGGCATAGAGAATAGAGTCCCAGTGGGCCAAGGACGTAGCACTATCAACTGTCAAGGCTGACATGCGGCACAAGCTGTATCTAGAGAGTCTCAGGCAGAGAAGAGAGATTGACTACACTAACTTTGTCAACAGTATCAACCTGGCATATATAACCTGACACAAACTAGCTTCTCCACACTAGACACGAAAAATGGATCGCACCCGATGTGATCACGACCAGAGCCTATGTCCACGTTCAAACACACGTCAAGGCTGATAACGAGTTTTAAGAGTTTATGAACTACATGGACTTTCGGATTTGATGTGGAGGTACCATAACTAAGAAGCGTGACGAAGTCAGATAGCAAACACTGCATCATCGAAGGTGGAATGTTCTTCTGCTGAAACATGCTCCTCCTCCGGCTGTGGAACCACTATACCTAGGCAGGTCAGAATCGTTCTAAACGTCCAGGCCACATACACTCCAGATTATAAATAAATATACACAATCTGTTGGTTCGACATGTATTCTAAAAACATGGTTTACAGCTTGAGAATGAGAAACGTCCAATTTGATTCAACGAGCTTCTCACTGGGATAAAATACCATTGGAATGTAGCTGGTTTTTTCCATAACGACCTTCAGTTCTTCTCACATGAGCAGACATCGAATCCGCAGATCAACTACCCCATCAGGGCACTTGTCGAGGTGGTGTTTATAATCGGTCGAGATTAAGGCAAATATTCAGCGATCGGTATGATCGGATCAGTGGCGAAGGGGATCAAACCATACAGCACCAGGGTATGTGCATCGAGGTAGTGTTCCACGTATTTACAATTTGTTGCAGGCGGTGATGAGATTCAGGCCGGACATCTAGCCAGTAATCTCAGAACCAACTGCACGCTGCGCTCCGCCACCCCTATTCCGGACGTACTGATGCCCTAACATCCAGTCGTCCAGGGTTCTGTTAAATTGCTCCGTGATGCCCTGGCATCGAACTTACCAGGAGTTGTGACGCGATGCCCATAGACAACTGGCCTAAGACGATCCTCAGCAGCCTGAGCCACCTGAACTGAAACCTGATTGTAGATCCGCGTCAGTAAGTTATCATCTTCGGTAGCCACCTTGATGGATAAGTGCTCAGCCACCTTGGATGTTTAGCTGAATTATAGGTCTTCAGTAGTTATAGCTCAGCAGATGCTTCTCCCCATGACAGCTTTCTGATGTTAGCTGAAATATCGCCACCGCGTATTTTTACCGACCTATGCGACCCTCACGAATAGAACGTTTCTCGCGCTACACACAGCGTAGGCACTCAAGAGGGTTTTAAACTTTCGCCGGCAGAGCAAACAGTAAGCATTTGGAGGATCCCGCAGGCTTCAGTGAGTATTGGTACTGTTGATGTTTCCGCTACACGGTTAACTGCAGGACGTAGTCAGTATTGAACCACCTCGCGTGATATATGAATTTGGAATATCTGAACGTGTTCGTCCTCAGAGCATATTACCAACCTGCTACGACATGCAACCGCACGTTAGCGGCGACGCAACCATCAGCGATATAATCGCACAGCTGTGTTTATTCAGCATATAAAAATTATGTATAAATACCAGTCAACGTTCTTTTAGAGCGTCAACAACGCCTTATTGCTGTGTACATCACATAACGCACCATGAGCGGCTCCAACGTGGACTTCATCAGCAACCGTTCAAGTTCAGGCTAATTTCTTTACAGCTTCACCTATGACTCCCATGGAATGCCCCTGACCTTTGCGCGAATACCCCTCTATTAACAGCATTCTCTTCACGCTGAAATACCAGGACAGGCAGCTGCTATACGTGTGAGGCGAGACGCCCAACAGAAGTGGTGGCTCGAGAATACTAGTCAAGGCGTGCCATCCGCGTACGAGTGGTGAGCTCCCGATGAAAGACAAACCGAGTGCATTACAGAGACAGGCATGTTGCTCTCTTTTAAGGAAACACCAGCGTAGTCCGAAGTGTTCCTTCAAAATAAAGCCATGATTGCTCGCGACGTAGACCCCATAGAGACGGTCACTACTAAGGAAGGTCATACATATCTAGCAGCCAGTTAAAAAGCTGTGTAAAAGGTCTAGGCCCCTAAGCCGACTGAAGCTGGTGGAAACTAAAATTAGCTAGTTGTAGTTTAGTGGCTGAGGGGGCGCGTAACGCTGTTGTTGCTAATATAGATATGGGTTTGGGGTCTGCGACGCTCTGCTTATTAGGTTCAGATAAGCATACGTCATGGCCGACTTTCAGGATGTGCAAGACCTGCAGTACTACTAATATGATAAGCGTGATCCCAACCTTAGTGCCATTTTGGTTCAGGACACCTCACACTGTTTTCTTCCAGTCGAAATTTATCTTGAAATCTTGGGTCGGATTCAGAGGCGACAAACCATAACGACTCCACTGTGGCAGACAAAATTACACTCGTCAACAACTAGATTATGGAGTTGATTATCTGGGTGATAATCATCGCCTGAACGACTGACTCTATCACGCGGGCTTAAACATGACAACTCTAGGGTTGGCCCACGCTAGTCGTATGATGATGGAGGTCATATGCAGTGTTGATGATGTCTCGTACTATATAAATGTCAACGACGCAGGAAGGCACTCGGTCACACAAACAACATTCCGTTGACCGAAATCTTCGGGATGTGCGCAAGGTCATCTTTGGCGCCATGTCGCTGATCCAGACCCATGCTGATGACGACGATCGTTCCGCGCCACCGCCATGGACCCACCCAAGATCACGAATTCGAATCTAGCCGTGTTGGTGTCCGCCTTGACGTTGGCGCTAGATGTGGAAACTAACATTCTTAACTTCATGCGAGGAGGGCAGGGAACCCAGTCCTTCCAGTCCATGACAATGGACAATCATCAAAGCGCTGTATACGGAGAGTTCTCAGAACAGAACAGCGCTCAGCAGGGAATCACAGCTTCCCGGCACGTGCTCGTGGCCATCCATTTCTTAGCGGGGCAAAATAACCAGGAGCGCAGTGCGATAATGTTCGATAAGCTTGGTGCCACTGGTGTGAGCCTGCGCCTCAAAACCCTACAGGAGCCAACCGACGTCATGATGCAGGTCAGGAAAAAGGACTTTGTCGGACTCTAGACGACCTAATTCTTCAGCATGGAGTAACTCGATAAGGTGAAGAGGTATGTCATGGGCATGTACTTTAAGGCAGCGTCCAACCGGACCCCTCCGACACAATCTACCGAGCCTTGGCCGCTATCCTCTCATACAAATGAATCTGTCCACATGAAAGACGAGTAGGAGAACCTACCATTGCGCAGCGCGTTCGAGGCATGTATCGTTAACGTCGTTATCTCTCAAAACGGTGAGACTCGTTGGGTAGTGTTCAGGGTAACGCCATGACACTTTCGTTCACCTACTCGATCCTCCCATCCGTCGAAGTTCTAAAGGTGCTAATTCGCGATACGATGCACCACGCATTACCACGATGCACCACGCATTACTTTTGCGGCTCTGTTACTAACCCCAGGTTTGTCATAAACAAGCTGACCGTGACCATACGCTCACAAAAGGACGAAGCTGTCCACGGGACTTCAGCTTTCATTGCCCATCAGGTCACCAAAACCGTGCTGGCAGTAGCCTATAGCGCCTTCGACCACAAACGACCTGGGTGTATTCACCGATAACATTTGGAACTGAGTGATTCGTGTGTGAATCTCTCGTCGCTGATGACACGCCTGGCATCAGTCAGTTAGAAAGGCTGCAGGTCAAGGAGGCCGATAGACGAGTCATCTGCAACGTGGCTGACCCCATTCGACTCAATATTGATGTAATGATGAAGTATGTCGATGACCAGAAAGTGTTTGCAAAACAAGTGCGACGACAACTCGGAGTCGGCTTGAAAACAACACCTC
This sequence comes from Sinohyriopsis cumingii, assembly GCA_028554795.2. NCBI lineage: Eukaryota > Metazoa > Mollusca > Bivalvia > Unionida > Unionidae > Sinohyriopsis > Sinohyriopsis cumingii. The sequence continues at coordinate 140,601,957 of CM068827.1, read as the reverse complement.
GACGCCACGGTTGGGAGAAGTGACCGCGATAACGTATGTTCACAAGCGAGATTATATCCGGAATGCCATGCCTGGAGACACCATGTCCGGCGACTTACTCAACGATCAGGATTTAAATGTTCCAATCCAAGTCCCACTAAATATGAACACGAATCAAATTGTGGGATTAGCAAATCCTACTGAGGTTAAAGACTCGGCAAACAAAGACTGTATTGGTGTTAAAGTTCACAATCTGGCTATTTCTCTGGCATCCAAATTTGGTGATACCATGTGGAGACCCTAAACATGAACGACACGATTTTGGTGGGTATATTAGAACATGTTGGTCCAAAAGACGCTTTTGCCAAAGCATATGTTCTTAAGGTTGCTATCGCAGCCTCGCTTGATGATTTAACCGCTACCAAGACCTATGTTTCAGCGGCAATGCAGCCTACCAATGTTGCTGTCTTTTAAGCTAAAGTAGCTAGTTTGTTATCGATGTCGATGCTCAATGGTGCCAGGCCCGCCATCTTACTTACTCTTGAGGGAAACTCCGCAAATCATCTGTTGAAGATGCCTACGTTTCCTTGCGCGGAGATATACAGTCATGGGTAGTATTCTCCTGCATTAAACCTACCCTCCAACCACCCTCGGGGTATAATAAAATTATTGCTGCTCCACGACTTAGAATAATCTGAAGTTGAATTCAAACCATTGTTGTTCTTCTATGTGTTAGGTTTAAACTAAACTGAATACGCACTTTATAGGTAAAGTATGGAGGTTTCTTTATTATTTTACCTTCCATACCTGGAAACCCCATATATGCTACTATAAATGTATATTGCAACATTGATGAATAACTTTGTTTAAAAGTGGGACCCTCATAGAAAGTTGACACGCATATTACCTGCCATGATATGCATTGCTGAAGTGAACTATCAGTCGAACAAAACAGTTACTAATTCAGACATTACAGAGTAGGGAACTTGTGATAGGGTATGAAATGAATAGTGATTCTATTGAAATTTAAGAAATTAAAACCACTAATTCTACACGTATGGTCAATCTGATCATTAATAGACTGAGAGAAGCAACAACAAAAAATGCCCAACCGCATTTGTTCTTCATCATTGTACAGGACCACACATTGTGGATGGCTATCACTTAGAGTAAAGAAAGATATATATTGACTTCAGGGTCAAAGATATCATGTCAAAGTCATTGTGGCTCACACAAGAAAAATGATTCGTGCACAATATCATTAGTTCTACATAAACCGTGCCAGCGCACTGCGTTGGAAAACAGCAAAGTGAAATGACATCAGGGTCACAGATTATAGTGGTTCCTCTAGGTCCTTTTCGCTTTTTCCCTTTTCCAACCTCCCTACTGTCTCGCCTCTTTTCGGCCCTAAAACTTTGTGTGGCTAGATGGATACGTACGTACGTAGATACTTGGATACGTAGGTACGAGGATACATCAGTGGATACTTCAGTGGATACGTCCGTGGAACTATTACCCCTTTCAAATAAACAGAGAAAAAACCTAAATATTCTGTCAGTTGTCCCACTGAGAACAGATCATTACTCCACTGTCGTTATGTCAGATATCGTTCTATCGGAATTTAAACAGCCCAAAGGCTATCTGGTCAAGCTAAACATGGCAGACCATAAACAAACCTAGTTTCACAAGATTAATGTACTTCATAATGGCTATTTCATCACTGATTCCTATTAACATTACACTAGATATAACAGTTCCGTTCTCGTCTCAATTACACAAATGAAGGAATGAAATTCATTATATGATTTAACTACGTTATTTTCAGCGAATACACACATTCAAGTCTTTATCATACGTGAAATCATCTATGATCGGTGAATTCAAACTGATTCTAGTAACTCACATCAACTAAAGTAATACATGAAATTCTTAGATTCCTATAGCAATCAAGATGACAAATGCAACCAATCCGTCAAACTCATATAAAGAAGATCATTGTATGAATTCAGATAGATTAACTCAAACACAGTTACACTCATTTCAAGAGAATTGATATACGGATTTAAACAAATAAATTTATGCAAATATAAACAAATAAATTCAAGCAAATCATTATCTTGGTATCAACGAATTACATGAAATTGACGCAAAGACATTGTGCTTTCAAGCTTTGTTCGCCTCTACCGCCAAAATTGTGTCCGTTGAATTTCCAGATATCTAGCCCCTTTGACCAAAGTTTTACGAGATAATTTCTTCCAAATTCACGCTCTGAGTCACTAAAATTTTCACTCTTGCTGCAAAATCGCAGACTGACTAGATTTTTCGATGAAGGCAATTTGACACCAAGAATCTTCGTGTGGGAACCACGCCCTTTATTTAGCGTAACCAATCAGGATTAAATATATTTACCGCCTTTTATACCTAGACGCCAAAATTGTGATCAGCATGACTTATAGAATTCCAAACAACAGATCTGGAAAAACTCTGCTTTTGACAGTTCCGATATAAAATCGAAGTTAACCTTCCCTTTTCATGTCGTCTGACGGTCAAGTCAACGAAGGCTTAATTTAGAATCACTTCCTCTCCCGACAAAAACATTATAAATCTTTGCAGTGTAGTGATTTAACAAGCACCTGTCCCCATAAATCTAATTAATTGTTCTCTGGCCCAGATTAACGTGTTCTTCATAGATCGACAGAAATTTGCATCCTTACACACTGTAATGTACTTACTCCAACTCCATTTACATCTATGCATATATTTGTCTCGCATAAAGTTTTGCATAAATAGCCGAAATGGTCCGAATGCTCAGATTCAGGATGTTTTATATCACTTCAGTTTCGTAAGGTCACTTTTTGTGTATACAGTCTAATGGGCAATAATAACAGATTTGTGGTATAAACGAACCCACATGGACTCCTCGCTTGGTCACCATACCCCTATGCCCACATTTCACCACCATAATTCTCCCAGGTAAGTGTATTGAGCATATAGTCTTTAGTGAAATTTAAATTTCATGTAATCAGAAGGCTAGATTCTAGACCTAGGTGTAAATCGCAATATATTACGTTCTTTTCTTGGGCTTATCCTAATTAGTTGATTATTTCAAGATGGAGGCGGTGTTGCGTTCGTGCACGATCAGAGTTACATTAAAGGCAACATATATAGGTCAATAAGAAATGTTTAGACCCGAGAAGCTAGAGATCAGTAATTTCGACTTTTCACCTTCTCACCATTTTTTTTTAATCCACGTGTCTATATGATAATATGCATGAAAAATTTCAAAGCTATACAAGTTTATTTGATACTTCGTTTTGGGTACTTATCTCAGAGTACAGCGGCTAGATAATTAAAACTCTTATCGTTTCCAATAATGCATACTTTTATATTAAAGTTTGTTTGGACAAAGAATTTTCTTAGGAAACAAAACCAGCTTTACAGATTAAAGATTGTTTACTTCTATGTTACTGAATACGAGCGTATTATGTGACATAAAACATTAATTCCGTGTTCCTTCCAGTTTTAAAACAGGTACAATCTCGAAAGAGAAAGTAAACAAAGAAATTAATTTCAGCATGCAACGGAACTTCAAGAATGTGTATAACCTATCAAACATGAAACCTTAGAAAATAATAAGTAAACACATGATGTCAATGACGTCATCAGTAGTTTTGCTGTCGGCACCAATGCGCATGATCAGTCGCTGTTAACAATGCCCCAATCAATCCAATGAGTTTGAACATATGTCTGTACCAAGTGCCCCAGGAACCAACGGTTCTAAGAGGTTCCTCAGAGTTAGCTGCTGATGCTGGTACTTATCGCCAATCATGTAAGCTTTCTGACTTCTCACAACTCGGAAGTTTTGCCACTCACACTGTTTTCATGTGTCGAAGAAACAGGCAGTCTTAACGTTTCGCGTGGACCCCCCTTCGTGTAATTATGTCTGATCTAACTGCATTTGTTATGCTCAAAACCGAATGATTTGCATTGTTTGAAGAAAAATTTACATTTCAAAAGACCGTGTGATTCATATGTTGACATCGCTAACATAGTTAGTGAGCTGGAGTTTTCTACTTTGAAGCAGACGAAACTTTGTTCACAATGGCCACAGCCGCAGATCTAGTGAATGTGAGTATCCTTTAAAGTTTTCATATATTTATTGAAGTTCTGGCAAAAGTTTATACGTTACGAATATTAACACAGCTGCATTTCCTATTGTTCTCAGTAATACAGTGGATTGTGTATTGAGGTAAAACTGTGTATGTATGTATGTATGTATGTATGTATGTATGTATGTATATATATATATATATATATATATATATATATATATATATATATATATATATATATATATATGTGTGTGTGTGTGTGTGTGTGTGTGTGTGTGTGTGTTAATGGGTTTTCATGAATAAAATCGTAAGGTGACGGGATTCTGATATTCATGTAGAGTCTAACTGGGAATACGTTTGTCGCTGCCTAAATTATCATACATGGTCATATGTATAGCTACATAAATCTCTCTCTCTCTCTCTCTCAGACACACACACACACACACACACACACACACACACTGTTTGCGATTGTGACAAACCGGAGTAACTAAGGACTCGTTAGTTTCTTGCTGACAAGTTTTACTTGATGTGAAAATAATGTTTTATCAAGAGCCCCTCCACACACTCAAAGAAAGCATTATACAAAACCAAATGAAAATTAGATCCGGTGCATTAGGACGTTTAGAGATTTGTATCGATAACTTTAGTTTAAGCTGTTCAGAATGTTTCATTTCAACCACGGTATTAGTTTCTAGAATTAACTCTTTTCGTAATAAACTCCACATAATTTTCAGCAAACGCGTTATTCCGTGTCATTAGTTTAAATTGAGCGTAGTTGAATGTTGATACACAACTCTGTTGATTAAGAACGATTGTTTTGGTGATAGACAATTGCTGCTAAGAAAGTTCCCCTGCTCTTCCTTCCAGTTTAGATATTTGCAATTCCATCTAAGCGAGGGTCAGCTCGGAAATATATACAGTGACCCTTGCGGGTTTTGTAAGGCGAACTCAAGACCGTATACTGGAGAGGTATCAAATATCAAAGACTAATTTGCGCTATAAATAGCACCTCACGATAGCTGAGATTCTCTTTACAAAGGCAATTCTACCTCCATAATTATGTCCGAGTGGTTTTGGATAAAGCCTCAGAGAACTATACTCTCGTATGATAATAACGACTCAGCCATGGTATCTGCCATATTTTAATTGTGTTTCCATGACAACTTCAAAAGTTGATAAGCGGTTGCGATATGCGAAATAATGGATTTGAAATGTATGCCCACTTGGACGCCCGTTGAAATATTGAAACAGCAGCCAAGATTTGGCTGATTATAGTGAGGGATACGAAGAAGATCTTATGAGCACTCAGTTCAAACGAAAATTTATACAACTCGTAGAATAATTTGGATTTAAGTTATCGGACGAATTTCGTAAATTTCATTTAAAAAGAGCACAAGTATAAGATTCTATTTAGCCCATCACGGGAATTCTGATTTTATTTTACCAAACTGCAGGATGGTGTATTGAAATGACTTTGAAATACAGTCGGATCCCTCGGTCGTTAATCCGTGTATTTGCATAACTTGCAATTTATGACGTCATGTGGTTTTAACGACCATTATCCCAAAGTAGATATGTAAATTATTGAAACATTTGCATCTTTTTTTCAAACTTGGTTTCAGTTTCTTGCGCATAGGTGTTGGCAGAGAACGAACTGCCTGACACTCGCCAAAGAAAAACATCAGAAACAGTCGAAATGTGTATGATGTACAAGCAGTTTTGCGTTAGTGAGAATATCTAGCTTACAAATGTAGATTAATTCATTAAATTTTAAAGAAAAATAAACCCTGCCCTTCCTTTCGTATGTTAAAATGTCCATCAATATTAAGGTGAGCGTGAGAGCATATGGTCTGTTCGATTTTGACGTGATAAATGGATTGATTTTGTTCGTTTTAACGACTGTTTTAACACACTACCAGCTATATCATGCCGTTATTTTAACACACTAATATCAATATCATGACGACATTTTAACACACTACTATCTATATCATGCTGACACTTTAACACATTAACAGCTACATAATGCGACACTTTTAGCACACTACTGGCTATATCATGCCGACACTTTACAACGTTAATACCTACATAATGCGACACTTTAGCACACTACTGGCTATATCATGCCGACACTTTACAACGTTAATACCTACATAATGGGACACTTTTAGCACACTACTGGCTATATCATGCCGACACTTTACAACGTTAATACCTACATAATGCGACACTTTTAGCACACTACTGGCTATATCATGCCGACACTTTACAAGGTTAATACCTACATAATGCGACACTTTTAGCACACTACCGGCTATATCATGACGACACTTTACAAGGTTAATACCTACATAATGCGACACTTTTAGCACACTACCGGCTATATCATGCCGACACTTTACAACGTTAATACCTACATAATGCGACACTTTTAGCACACTACTGGCTATATCATGCTGACACTTTACAACGTTAATACCTACATAATGCGACACTTTTAGCACACTACTGGCTATATCATGCCGACACTTTACAACGTTAATACCTACATAATGCGACACTTTTAGCACACTACTGGCTGTATCATGACGACACTTTACAACGTTAATACCTACATAATGCGAGACTTTTAGCACACTACTGGCTATATCATGCCGACACTTTACAACGTTAATACCTACATAATACGAGACTTTTAGCACACTACTGGCTATATCATGCCGACACTTTACAACGTTAATACCTACATAATGCTACCTACATAATGCGACACTTTTAGCACACTACTGGCTATATCATGCCGACACTTTACAACGTTAATGCCTACATAATGCGACACTTTTAGCACACTACTGGCTATATCATGCCGACACTTTACAACGTTAATACCTACATAATGCGACACTTTTAGCACACTACTGGCTATATCATGCCGACACTTTACAACGTTAATACCTACATAATGCGACACTTTTAGCATACTACTGGCTTTTTCATGCAGACACTTTACAACGTTAATACCTACATAATGCGAGACTTTTAGCATACTACTGGCTATGTCATGCCGACACTTTACAACGTTAATACCTACATAATGCGACACTTTTAGCACACTACTGGCTATATCATGCCGACACTTTACAACGATAATATCTACATAATGCGACACTTTTAGCACACCTGGCTATATCATGCCGACACTTTACAACGTTAATACCTACATAATGCGAGACTTTTAGCATACTACTGGCTATGTCATGCCGACACTTTACAACGTTAATACCTACATAATGCGACACTTTAGCACACTACTGGCTATATCATGCCGACACTTTACAACGTTAATACCTACATAATGGGACACTTTTAGCACACTACTGGCTATATCATGCCGACACTTTACAACGTTAATACCTACATAATGCGAGACTTTTAGCATACTACTGGCTATGTCATGCCGACACTTTACAACGTTAATACCTACATAATGCGACACCTTTAGCACACTACTGGCTATATCATGCCGACACTTTACAACGATAATATCTACATAATGCGACACTTTTAGCACACCTGGCTATATCATGCCGACACTTTACAACGTTAATACCTACATAATGCGAGACTTTTAGCACACTACTGGCTATGTCATGCCGACACTTTACAACGTTAATTCCTACATAATGCGACACTTTAACACACTACTGTCTATATCATGCCGACACTTTATAACCTACATAATGCGACACTTTTAGCACACTACTGTCTATATCATGCCGACACTTTACAACGTTAATGCCTACATAATGCGACACTTTTAGCACACTACTGGCTATATCATGACGACACTTTACAACGTTAATGCCTACATAATGCGACACTTTTAGCACACTACTGGCTATATCATGCCGACACTTTACAACGTTAATGCCTACATAATGCGACACTTTTAGCACACTACTGGCTATATCATGCCGACACTTTACAACGTTAATGCCTACATAATGCGACACTTTAACACACTACTGTCTATATCATGCCGACACTTTACAACGTTAATACCTACATAATGCGAGACTTTTAGCACACTACTGTCTATATCATGCCGACACTTTACAACGTTAATGCCTACATAATGCGACACTTTAACACACTACTGGCTATATCATGCCGACACTTTACAACGTTAATACCTACATAATGCAAGACTTTTAGCACACTACTGGCTATATCATGCCGACACTTTAACACATTAACAGCTACATAATGCGAGACTTTTTGCACACTACTGGCTATATCATGCCGACACTTTAACACATTAATAGCTACATAATACGAGACTTTTAGCACACTACTGGCTATATCATGCTGACACTTTACAAGGTTAATACCTACATAATACTAGACTTTTAGCACACTGCTGCTATATCATGCCGACACTTTAACACGCTACTAGCTGTATCATGCTGGGAGCTAAAGGCTATTTCGCAAGGACACGCTGAGGCAGCCGACCTGCGACCCTTGGATTAAGGGTTCGGGTCCTCCATCTGAACTATCGCAGCTTCCTGATGATGTAGTAAATAAAGGCAAAATTACTTGTGCATAAGCGTACGTTTTCTTGTGTTTTCAATGTATGCAATAATTTGGTTGGTTTCGTACTCTTGTCATTTCTTAAGATAAATCAGTTTTGTCTGCTATAACGTTGTTTGTGTTAAAGGATATTCGCTGAGTTGGTCGTTGGATGTAATGGTATATCTTCAAAAATGTCACCAGAATCACAGTCGTCCTCTATAAGTACATACCTTGTTGTAAAGCAAAATTGTCGTCTGGTAGGTCAAACAGTGTCGTTTGGTAGGTCAAACAGTGTCGTCTGGTAGGTCAAACAGTGTCGTCTGGTAGGTCAAACAGATTTTCTTCTGTACATATAATTATTCATCATTTGCCCATCTAAAGTTATTCACGGCATGTAGCGACTCGTGATCTAAAACTAACATATTTATGTCATCAAGGTATATTATATATATATATATATATATATATATATATATATATATATATATATATATATATATATATATATATATATATATATATATATATTATTTTGGTTCTATCTTCTCGAATTATCCTTCATATTTTTCTTGACATCTTCTTCTACATATAATTTGTTGTTGGTTTTAGCATATCTATGTGGTATCACAGTAATTCCGCTATGAATTAAACTTTCAGACACCAGAACCATATTGCAGTCTATCAAAAGTTGTAAATAAACAAGTCATATTTTAAACCTAGTATTACGAACTCGTGTACTTTAATATGGAACAGGGTAATTTTTCATTTCTAAACTCCTGATAACGAGTACATCCCATTAAAATATATTTTTCACACAGCAGTCATGAAGGTTGTATCATGATTGTACCACACCATACTCAGGCGCATACAATTCAACAGTGGATACAACAAAAAGATGCGCAAAACGTTCATCAATGGATCTAAGGAAATAACACCGCCCCAATCAAAGCACGGAATTTCAACAAATAAACCCAAACGATCCCATGATATGAACGGAAATTATCAATTTATTGAACTATTTCCAAAAATAATATTGAATTATTATGTATGGTTGACATATGGAGCTATCAACATGATGTGATCACTATGAAATTTACAAAAATGTATGATTTGATGTATGCTTCGCCAACAAGTATGATACATGATCGATATATGCTTCGCTAACAAGTATGATGTATGATCGATATATGCTTCGCCAACAAGTATCATATATGATCGATATATGCTTCACCAATAATTATTTTATACCATTGATATATGATTCATCAACAAGTATTATATACCATTGATATATGATTCATCAACAAGTATTATATACCATTGATATATGATTCATCAACAAGTATTATATACCATTGATGTGTGATTCATCAACAAGTATGATGAGTGTATGACCGTCTTTCACTCATTCAGTGGCATTAAATTTGATTGTCACACAAACAGCGATATCGAATTAAATTTTCACATAAATAGTGATACTGAGTGAAATTAATTCAAAAGTGGAACGTATTCTGTCATTTATCTCGCGGCGTCCAATCAACGAGCACGAGATATTTCCGATTCCACAGTTCCTGTCCAGTAGTGAAGAAACAACCTCACGGGATCCGATCCTCCCGGCATGCCAAAGGACACGTAGGGAACATCCTTATCCTGCTGGTGCACAACCCTTGGCCCCACGCACTGAGAAAATCAGCCCTGTCCTTCAGGTCATTGTCATAATCGACCACTGGATCCGGGTTCTACAAAACACACCGAGTTCGACGACTCCCCGTGAACAGCTAATATACATAGACTGAACAGTGTTATAAATGATACGCAGTTAAGCACGAAGACAATCTGATTAAAATCAGATCTCAAGTTCCTACGTGAAGATCTAACAGCGATCGCTTAGGGTCATGTTCAGGTGGCCTTTGAATTAGACAATGGAAATGCAGTTTTAAAAATTGTTTTAAGAAAATCAGATCGTTCGGCACACATTGATGCTCTTCAGCCATACTAATCAGTCTCCGAAACTCGAAGGTTTATGACTTCATCTGATTGGCTGATAAAATTAGCTTTTATGGTAATCGCATAGGTCACTAAAAGTAACCTCTAAGTGGTCAATGTCAGATCTTCACGTAAGACAGTGGAGATCTGATTTTAATCCGGTTGGCACAAAAATGACGATATAAAATACGCATGCTCGCTCATGAATTGACTTCGTTACACATTAAATTCTTGCATATAAACAGCTGTACGAGATTACTATTGTAATGTAAATACGATTAGTACATGAATCTGTCTCAGGCAAAATAACCACACTATATTACAAAAAGTCGTGTGTGTGTGTGTGTGTGTGTGATTTGGATTTTTAATACAGCTTTAAAAAAAAATTCAGTCATATCGTTACGATGTATGCAATATGGCGGTGGTTTTTCCCGGGGTTCTTCCTTCACCATTTGTACTGGCTGCCATCTATAGCCTATCTTGTGCTGAAAAATGGGTTAAACCCTACAAGAACAACAATAACAACAACAACAAGCACTCGGGTATCATGCCGCAGTAGCATAATGCCCCACCCATTCACATCATCCTGACTCCAGGATGACCAGTCCTAACCTTAACCTCTTAATGCTGAGCGCCTAACGAGGCAGCTGTTAATACCATTTGTCTAAGTCTTTTGTATTACTCGACCGGGGTTCGAAGATGCGACCTCCCGCATCCGAGGCGGACGCTCTAACCACTATGCCACCGGAGCGGTTATAAAAAGTCGAACACCACTGATCATGCAATGCATATACCATGATTAAATTCAACTTCTCTATGCATATACCATGGTTGAATTCATCTTGTCTATTCAGCTATAAAAAAATAGTGATATATGTCTAACCCTGTAAAATGTAGAATAACGTCCGAAACATACAGTATATAAAACAATTCTACCATTCAGAACGGGTGGCAAGAAAGAATACAATTTTATTTTCACCTATTTCGACAGCTGAAGATTGATTCCGTAAAGCAGACTGCTTCTCGACAAAACTCATCTCTGTTAAATAATTAACTGAAATAAGAGTTGGAAAAATGGACGATAAACAGACCGAGAGAACGTTTGAAATCAATATAAATGCTAGAACTTCAAAAATGTCCAAAATGTCTGCAACTTTGGGACATTTGAAATATATAAATTTCATTAACGTAGTATAAAACAACGAATCAGAAAATACTGCTATTAGTCCTAATTAACTGTGTAATGGTCCCATTGTTGATGATTCATTTCTTACAATAGCTGTCATTACAAGATTAGAAATCGTACTATGCAAATACCATTCAGCTTTTTTTCTTCTGAAAAGGGGTCTCTTTCCTCGAAGGCAATTTAGCATATTTCGGTTCTTTTTAGTTGACAATCACGCAATCACGCAATCTGATTAAAATCAGATCTCCGCTGTCGTACGTGAAGATCTGACGACGACCGCTTAAGGGTTATGTTCTACACTGCTCAGACTCCAGATGTGAACATGTAAGACTTCATCCGATTGGTTGATAAAATTAGCGATTATGGTAATAACATAGGTTACCAGAATATGACCCCTGTGCGGTCTCTGTCAGGTCTTCATGTAGGACAGCGGAGATTTGATTTTAATCAGGTTGATAATCACGTATCTTGTGTTTGTCTTGTGGAAACATATCATGCGTTGCTCTTGGTTAGCATAGTATGGCATGTCCTATGTCTAATTAGCTGCCTCCTTCGGATTCATTAAAGTTTAGCCACATTCTGTAGAAGTCAGCACATGGAGGATCTAACATTTTAATGTCGTATTTGATAAGATGCTTTCTCTTAATACAAGTAAACTTCTGTTTCAAACCAATTGTGAAATTCTGAAATGTAAATTTTTTTATTCTTGTCGTCGAAGATATTAACTGTAGTGCTTAGTGTTCACTGTTTTCATGTATCCATCCACTTGTTGCACTCTTTCTTGCAACCTTTGTTTTATCGTTCTTTTTTTTTTTTACTTGACCCGTTATAATGTTCCCGGTTTGTAATAGCCATCTCTATAGTCACAAACACACACACGTACGTACATATATGCATACATACATACATACATACATACATACATACATACATACATACATACATACATACAATACATACATACATACATACATACATACATACATACATACATACAGGGGCCCCGAGTGGCCGAGTGGTCTAAAGCGCTCTCCGTTACGGATCACTGCCATCTCACCTCTGTCTGCGTGGGTTCGAGTCTCGGATTCGGCCAATGTGGGTATGTGAGAAAGATTACCAGTAGCTTCTCGAGGGTCGGTGGTTCTTTCCGGGGATTTCCCGGGTTCTTCCTCCACCATTGATACTGGCCGCCATGTATAGCCTATCGTGTGCCGAAAAATGGCGTTAAACCCTACAACAACAACAACAACATACATACATACATACATACATACATACATACATACATACATACATACATACATACATATAAGCTACCTACCTACAACATACATCTACCATGTCTGAGATTATTCAACCCTAATCCCCTGCATAACAGACTGTAATTTATCAAGATATAGAATTTGAGTTTTCACATCTTGGTATTGACTTTATATTACATGTCAAGGAATGTTCTAGTTTATGGCTAAGGTTTTTCCTCAAAACAGGATATATGTTGTGTAAACGGGAGGCTGAATTAGAGGCACTTAAGATTAATGCGATTGTTCTTTATCCTATCATGTGTTCTTCACTTGACAAAGTGAAATGTCCACTCGGAACTCATTTGGCATAACACTTATTTCATCTCGTTGTGAAGGACAGTACTATCTTAAAATCTCGATGGCTTGACTTTGCAGACACTATACTTAAAAATTTCTCTCTGTAAAGGTGTTTGTCTCTGTGTAGGTAGGTATGGATTGATGGACGAGTGGATGGGTGGATGGACGGACGGATGGACAAATGGCTGGCTGGCTGGAAATCTGATCAAAACCTTTTAATGGAGATCGGGCGGACACCATCCCATACAAGGTCATATTCTGTTGACCGTTCGGTTAACCAATCAGATTACAGCTTTAAATTTTTAAACTTCATTGTTTGTAAAGAAAAGTGTGCCTCTCACGAAATGTAAGGCCTATTCTGATAGGTAACTGAAAATTAGTGCACCGTAAATTACAAAGGTTGTTCAGAACACGAACCTATATCAGTGCCTGTCAGATCTAATTATTATATGTAGATCTCGATTTTAATCAGATCGGCTTTTATGCATGTATGCATATATGTGAATACAGTAAGTTGGTAGGTAAATACGGAAAGTCGTCTTCAGAGCTGTGATAGTTCAGCTAGCTGAGTATTAGACTCGTAATCCAAGGATCGCGGGTTCATTACCCTCCTATGTCAGTCTAGGTCGGCTTCGTCTATATGTGCTTTTGAAGGCACTTGGCCCCCATTTCTGTGGCATGGCATAGCCAATTATCTGTTAAAAGTGCCGTTAAAACCAACAAAAAGAAAAAGAAACCAACTTCATAAACAACGTGTATGACAAGATTAGTTTATTTTAGACTTAGTCGACTGTTTCGCGTGAGGATATGGTACCAAAGCCTTGATCGATTGTTGATAAAAGTAGGAGTGGGAGCAGTTCGAGCTGATGGCCGGTGTTAACCTCTTCGTACGCTGATGTTTATGAAAACAGTTCCTGTATTTATCTTGCAGACAGAGCTTGTCCGAATGGCAAAACCGTGTCTTCCATTTGCATCCTCTTTGTTTTTCGATTTTATGATGTGTAATTCGCGTCGAATTCACTCAAACCAAACCTGATATTTTGATCGTGCGATTTCCGCTAGGCTCTCAACAAGACATTAAAGTAGATAGGAATATGTTCGGTTTATTTGAATGCTAACCAATATTTATATCAAATTACGATTATTTACTGAATAATTTACACTCTAAAATGCTGTTATCTTAGTGTCATGGTCTCTAGAATAGAAGTTATTTTGTATATATTTTCATCTACATGTTTTGTATATATTGTCTTGAAGTTGTGGTACTGTAGATAAAACCCCAAATCATATCTCGGCTCACTTTAATCACGTGGAATAGCTGAAGTGCAGGGATTAAAATGCCTTTATCTCCAGCATAGCAGACTGGATGTAGATGTTGTTATTCGGCTCGTGTGGTGTACGTACATTAATAAAACGGCATCAAAACCACCCACACGTACAGCTTATATGTAAATCAGTCTGAGAGCTCTATAAACAAGCTTAACGGATACTCTATGGGCTTTTAAAGTCAATTAAACTCTAGAAAGTACAGTACATTTTGGAAGCTGCGATTTATGAATTCCATGTTATAGCTGTTTCCAGCAGAAGAAAAAAACATTTAAGTTCTGAGCCCATTTGGACTAGATATTGTTTTGGATGACTAACAAGTCAATTTTCTCAATACGTTGCAGTAGTCCAAGCGCTAGTTTCGTATTTTTCCGGTCTAGTTTTCAATGCCCGAATCTTCTGTATGCAAAGGGCATTGGGCATCTATTCCCAAAACTGTATTTTTCTTCAGATACTCTTTTATTCACATGGAGGATTACTGTACGTCATCATCTACATGGCAGAATATTGATTACTAGCTTCATCAAATAGTTCAATAAATGTTCCAACCATGATCATGTTTTTTCGCTCACATTGGCCATGGGTAGTGCAGTGGTTATCCGTTCGCACCACATTTCTGTGATTTTGCTTCAATCACTGTTGGTTACGTGACTGAGTGCAACAAAAGAAACACAACAAGGTCGAAAAACGCCGAACTTTCACTGAAGTATAACAAGAAACACAAAACACCGAGAGTAACCATATTTAAATATTTGTATAGTATTTATATATAATATATTGAACAACTGATGTATCAGTTATTGAGTATGTTCATTCTAACACCTGTACAAAATATAAATATATTTTTATCAAATACTGAATATATTATCTGAGAGTAATTCAAGCACTGGTCACAGCTGTAGACATATGAAAGCCTGAAACATCGGAAGAAAAAATGCATGATATATTTTGACTGAAAAGTATGTTTATTCCCTAAGACGCTGCAAAGATGCAATGAGTAAGGTTCGATATTTTATCTAACTTTAGTTTTTCATGAATTTGGTGTTATTCACGCATATATAACGTAACGAGTGCATATATATATATATATATATATATATATATATATATATATATATATATATATAATAACGTAACGAGCACACACACACACACACACACACACACACACACACACACATATATATATATATATATATATATATATATATATATATATATATATATATATATATATATATATATATATATATATATATATATATGTCGGACTCGTGGCCGTAAATGTGCACCTTACCACTGGACAGACCTGTTCTTTCCAGGTAGTGTTTCGGCAAAGCCCTTTACTTGATTGCCTCGACACTAACTATCCTACTTACGTAACTGTGCCGTTAAACCAAATCAACAAAACTAAACAGATATAACGCCACTTAGAACGAGTATATCGCTATCTTCACTTACCGGCAATGATTTGCCAATAACGGATTTACCGACTCTTTAAATCCTGTGTCGCACCGCCACCCTTGCCTACTGACATCCACCAGCACCAAATTCAGTTAAGAAAGCGATTAAAAAAACAACAACAAACAACAACAACAAAAAACCACTAAATGATTTTGCTGTAACATCAGTTGCTACATACAGTGGTCTCAACAACCTGTCTTTTAATTAATCTTTCTAGCCGTAACTGCGTTTGCTATATTTATAACTTACGCCGCCCAAACTCAGATTGGATCATAATTTTAATAAACATTACATGTAAGTAGACAAGAGAATTATTTTTTTTTTATTAATTGCAATTAATTTTTATAAAAGGGTTCATTCTGTATTTTTTAATTCGATCGGACTGATATTTTCTTAAGATTTAGAACATTTCGTGTTTTTTATATACTTTGCTGCGTATGATTACTGCGTTAGTGAGTACGTATGTATGTAGGTATGTATGTATGTAGGTAGGTAGGTAGGTAGGTGTGTGTGTGTGTGTGTGTGTGTGTGTACGGATGGATGGATCGATGGAGAGATGGATGGATGGATGGAAATGTTTACAGTCGGTCAGCACAATTACAACTTTCGTGGATCCACAGTTAACATGTGGAGTGTAAGAAAAGGAACAAAAAAATGAAGCCAAACATAATCTCACAAGTAAAGATTATTTAGTTTGGTTTCAGAATAATTTCATGGTCATAAATCACAACGATACGATCAAAACTAACGTATATTACCACGATTATTTACCTGATTTCTGTAAATATCTGTAATTATCTTTCAGGTGTACCAGTGGGGATACGTTCTTGTTTAAACGAAACATCTGCTTTCTGCTACAATACTTAAACCTAGATAAGCTTCTGAAGTAGCTACATAGATTTGATTCGCTGTTTGAAGTCATCACGGACATATACATGCAAACATCGGCAGGGTTTTAACCACAGATTGAGAGAGAGAGAGAGAGAGAGAGAGAGAGAGAGAGAGAGAGAGAGAGAGTAAGAGAGAGAGAGAGAGTAATTGTTACCATTTACTAGTAACCGGCATGAACTTCTCATGTACTTATTCTTCTTGACGATCATCTAACTTCAATGTAATTCTCATACTTAATGCAACCGGATAAATTTCGAAACGTTATTTAATTCGGTGGTAACCATAATTTGCTTTTAAGTTTGCCTGTCAATTATATCTAATAGATTTATGTATCTTTTTAAAGTTAGATCCTACCTACCTATCTTCTAACCTACCTACCTACACGTCCACCTGCCTATACACAAATACATATATACATAAAATATGCATACAAACATACACACGCGCGCGCACGTTCAAACCTGACTGTAACGCTAACTCTAAGAAAATTCGTACTATAAGCATATCCATTGTTTAATTAATTTCACTGACGGGTTTGATTTTCCACAGAATTGGTTTTGTTAGTTCAAGGCTTGCATTTTGATGTTGCATTTTTAAGTATGATTTATGCTTGATCTCCGTTTTGAGAGCTGAAACATCGCGTGGGGATAGTTTGCGGTTTTGGATGTTTCTTCTTATCGCTTTGTTGTAACATTCTTTGATCTTGATGCGCGCTTTTGTACAAACTTTCTGATTTTAATGATATTTTCAGACGCATAGCATTAGTAAAATGGTAACTCGAACTGATTGGCATAGACATAAACGCCCATCTACACAAGATATCTAATAAACCTTCTGCTGCAGTGTACGCCGTCTTGGTTATCATAACGAGAATCCCGTGCGTGTTATTTGACATAACGTCATCAATGTGGAAAACATATGCCAATCGGGGGGGGGGGGGGGGGGGGGTACCAATGCTTTCTAACATGATTATAAATTTTATGAGGTACTTTTTTATCGCTACGAGATAAAGGAAGATTTCAGCCAGCTTACACAGAATTTTCCGTCTTCTTGTTTATTCAAAATTTTATTTTCATCTTCTTGTTCTAGCCCTCACCACATCCCATCCAACTTGTTGTAGACTGGTATTGGTATATTACAGAATATTTGCTGACTATGCTATATTTTGCACTTTTATATCTTCTCTCATCTATTCATATCGATATCGGTAGATTAATGTAATGTTTATTGAGGTTTACTTTTGCCGTACATATGATTTGAATATATAGGTTGAAATTGTTGTTATAAATTGTCCTTTCTATCTGAAGTAATCCCACTATTTTAATAAGTTTTTAACGAATGCGCAAGTGAACATCACCGCTGTCCACAGTGACCTATTTAAAACAAATAAAAAAGGCCAACAAATTCTCAAGTACAAAAATAAAAAAATAAATAGATGATAGCGTTATTTTTCAGAACCATCAGCATCCGACGTCCCCAAAACACTCCGGACCAAGATGTCTGAAGTGCGGCGACAGGTGCCCGGGGCTGGATCTTCACTACTGGAGGTAAAAACAATTGCATTGAAGTTATATAACCAACAAACAAGCCAACTAGTGAGACCCTTGTTTAAAAAAAAAATAAGCAAACAATAGAAAGTATCATTTAATGACTAAGAAGTTATTGAATTAATTTATTAAAGATTACCAAGAAAAAGAATTGGCAAATAAAAATAAAACTTGATAAACGAGTTACATAGATTAGTAAATCCTCTTCGTACGTAGTAGCGCATAGGGCCGTAGTCAGAACTTGCCACCGTTGTCTGTCTATCAATATCTCTTCAAATGTCCCCACGTCCATTTTTGTTCTTTCATCTCCTTCTCCACTACCCTCCTACATGTCTATTTAGATCTGCCTCTCTTTCGTCGGCCGTCTCGAGTCCATTTAAGGGCGATCTGTGTAGGGATGTGGGTGGCATTCGGAACACGTGTCCGATCCGCCACCATCTGCGCATCTGAACTTCTTGGGTGACTGATTTTATTTCACTCCTTATGCATTTTAGTGCTTGAGATGGTGTGGGGCCAAAAGATGTTGAGAAGTCTGCTCCGGCATGTCTTCCTTTACACTTCTAACTTATGACTTATGGTTTTTGGTAATTTTCCAAGATTTTGCTCCATATAGTAGAGTTCTCAGGACAATGCTCTTGAAAAGCCTTATCTTAGTTTTCATGCTGATGCTCCTGCCTCCATGCACTCCTGCAACCTCAAGGGGTTCTGGTCTATTAACGATGGTCATCGAGTTATCTTGTCCACTGCACCAGATACGATGTTTCATTCTTTGTCTTTCACTGGTTCATCACCGTTGTTGAACCCTCCATTTAGCGTCTTAGTGATTTTGTACACTGTCTCCATGCCTTGTCTTCCAGATGTATCTTCTGCTGGTATTTCTACACACATATCCATGTCTGTTTTTGCCATCTTTTTCACCTCTCTGTCCAGTTCTTGGTATCTTCCTTCCAGATGATCTTTAGTTCTCTATGACCTGGTTGAACTGATCTTTTAATTAATCTCTTTCCTCTCAGCTATCTTATGCAAGGTTTCAGTCTGAATCCACTCTTCTTTGTTCTTATCTAAAACCAAGAACCTTCTCGTTAGAAACATACATACATACATATATACACACATACATACATACATACATACATACATACATTTGTTCTAGGGTTTAACGCCATTTTCCAGCACAAGATAGGCTATACATGGCGGCCAGTATGACTGGTGGAGGAAGAACCCTGGAAAACCCAGGGAAGAACCACCGACTCGGGAGAAGCTACTGGCAGGCTTTCCCACGTACCCACGCCAGCCGAGTCCTGGACTCGAACCCACGCAGACAGAGGTGAGATGGCAGTGATCCGGAACTGTGAGCGCCTTAGACCACTCAGCCACTCGGGGCCCCTACATACATACATACATACATACATACATACATACATACATACATATGTATTGGTTATTGATTGATTGATCGATTGATTGATTGATGCTTGATTGGTTGATTGATTGATAGGAAAATATATAGACTGATAGGGGTATTTCTAACACTTATTCTTCATAAGCATTGCATAGCAAGACATTATTCCATTCCATGTCGATTACACTGATTCCCATAAAAAGTGCAAAATAGCGACAATTGAATATCGAACCAATTTATTAATGAGCCAGCTAGAATATTTATTTAATTCTTTGCAGAAAAATCTGCAAACACTGCCGATGTTCACGCGAGGATCATGATCTTCAGGACGACAGTGACTCGGAGAAGCAACCAATCAACTTCCTGTTTGACAGTCACCATGAAGACCCGGATCTGTCATCAAGGTTACAGAGACTTGATTTTGATGACCTTTCTGCCCCTTCCCAAATTCTCACCCCCGAAAACGATATTGTTATACACAGGATCATTTCGGAAAATCTGGTAAGAAGTCCGCAAGTTATTCTGGATTAGTCTGGTTAGGTCACTAAGAACAATTTTGGATATGCCCCTTTCGTCAGGGTCTTTTAAATGTATTACTTTCAAATTAAGATCATCAGATGTAAGTTGATCGAAAGGATATTACGTTTTTACTTATTTCAATTCATTGTGTCTGTATTTAACAATCAACAAAAACAACAACGCTAAATAATGTTATCATCATGAACGTGCGAAGGGAAATTACGTTCTTGTATACGTACGGTATTCTCATTTGCTTTTTTATTTTAAGCAAATAGTAAAAATTTACATCTACTGCGATTTTTCAGGCAGAGTTTACCTTCTAGTCGGTCATTTTTCGCGTAATTGCAGTTTGGATCTATAACAGTTTCATATATAGGCTTGCCGAGTTTCCTTTTAATGAAAATTTATACAACGAGTGGTATATCATTGATGCAGCGTACATACTATATATATATATATATATATATATATATATATATATATATATATATATATATATATATATATAATATCGCATACAAATTCACATATTTGCCCTTTGAACGGAGTTAAGATATTCTCCGGCAACTGTGTATTGACCGAGTGAATGAACTCCTCACATTCCTGCGTGTGTGTCCGCTACGAAATGTAGTTCTATGCCTTTACTTGTTGTTCACAATCATATTTGCAAATTGATAAGTTGATTGTTTTATTTTTAAGTTTCTAGTTTTATTCACATTGATTAAATCAGTATTAAACATACTTATGATTTAAACATGAAATATTGTTTTTATGAAGAAAGTTAAGCACTACGAACGCGTTAGCTTCTTGTACACAATGCATGTTCAGGCATTCACGTACTGGCGTATGGAAGTTAGCGTGGAATATAAACTTAGCGAAATGACGAGCCAACAAGAGGAAATTGAAATATTTTAATATATTTACAGTTGATCTAAGTTATTCTTCTGCTTTTAGACTCTCTCTCTCTCTCTCTCTCTCTCTCTCCTTTGGACGGCTTGAATAAAATTACCATCATCAACAATGCATTAAATATGTTACAGTATGTGTGCCTCGTAACCGACACATTTAACTTACAGTGTTGATAGGTTATTGCAACAATGTATCATTGATATGATGAACACTGTAGATACATCCCTAGGAAAGTGTAAACATACCGTTACGATGAACCATATTATTGTAGGTTACTTGGCGGAAGTTCAGTTTTAAGTTTTTCATCGAACCCAAATTGTTTCTCTCTCTCACTCCATATTTTTGCGTATGTTGCCCCTTATGCATGAGAGGGAAGAGGGGAAATGAAATAAAGGATTACGATGAAATTGTGCACGATGTTAAATTAATGTTGAAAACGGGGACTATTAATGAAATAAAGGATTACGATGAAATTGTGCACGATGTTAAATTAATGTTGAAAACGGGGACTATTAATACTTTTTTCGTTATTTTCATACGTCATTATTGATTAATGAGTGGAAATTCATCATTGATCTATAGATCTGCAGTTGAAACAACGTTTATATATTCATATTATTCAGCCTTGGACGGATCACAATTTGATATACCAGTAGTGTTGGTATATCAATTTACTTTATACCAACACTTTAAATGACGTTATTTTTAATTATATGAACATAATATATGAGATTATAAAAATGCAGAATAGGCACATGGAAATCTAGTCTTATCGACGTGATCCCAATAATTTATGTAAACAATTTTTATTTATTCTTTGTTATTTGATCGTAACCTGACAAGATGCTTATGGCTGAAGATTATTCGACCTTGCTTCAGTTGGCAGACGCGAGCTATCTGCCAATCTGGTGCGCGCTCCCAATAACGAAACAACGCGTGCATCTCTGGAAAGTTGCCATAAACAAAAAGTGTGAACCGTTTCCGTACGATCCTATTATAATTTGCACCCTTTACCAACCTTTGTTCTATATTCAGTTTTCGAACGATTGAACGCATGTTTTAGCCAAAAGTAAAACGTTTTGTCTTCGAAGATTATTAGCATGGTGATATTGTGATACGGCTGTCTGTCTGTCCGCATGTCTGTCCGTAACCGTTTCTCCTCCTAAATCTTTGAGTGGAATTTCATTTAAGATGTTGATTATGATGTTTGGTCTTCTCCTCTGGCACATGGTCAGGATAGGGCCGGGCAGGCGCAGGGGAGGGTGAATGGCGGGGGATATGAAATTTCTGGTAGAGTTTTGGCCAATTCATCTGTGCTTGATATAACCGTGTTTATAAGTGCCAGTGACTTTCCATGCCATAGTCGAAACTGATTTAATAGAAAATCAAATGCGTTCAACAAAGGGACGAATGATCTCCATGTTTTCTTCTTGCAATACACTGATGGTACAACGAGCTTTAGCTCAGTATACACCGCATTTATTCAGATTATCAGCCGTTTAATTCGTAGTAAAAATCCTAAGTATGCAAATTAGATCTACTGTGTATCAGAAATGTTCAACCGCCTATCCGTATTGAACCGTTTCACAATCTGACGTGTCCAGTTTCCATCTCTGACATAGCCCTGGAGGTCTGGGGCTATTACTTCAGTATATTGGACAGTGGTCACTAACACAAATGTTGGTACCAACTTCCCAAGTAATGTGAAGTACAATGGATGGATTGTGGATGGTCAGCACATCAATCTGATTAAAATCAAATCTCCACTGTTATACATTTAGATCTGACAGCGACCGCACAGGGGTCATGTTCAGGTAACCTATGTTATTACCATAATCGCTAATTCTATGAACCAATCAGATAAGTCTTTTATTTTTGCGTTTGGGGACTGCGCAGTGTGGATGAAGAGCATGAATGTCTACCGAACGATTTGATTCATTTTCAGATTTTTGAAAGCTGCATTTTATTGGTGAATTCAAAGGTCACTAGAACGTGACCCTTAAGTGGTCGTCGTCAGATCTTCACGTAGGACAGCGGGGATCTGATTTTAATCAGATTAGTCGGCGCTGAGGACCAGAGGCGTAGCTCACTGAGGACCAGAGGCGTAGCTGGGGGGGGGGGGGGGCGGGGGGCAGGGGGGTACATATGTCTCCGGGCGCCAAGGTACAGGGGCGCCAAAATGAGGCTTACAACGTTACATTATAATAAGTAAACAAGGGTAATATTCAAAAATGTGATTAAACGGGAAGGGGGCTGGGGCGCCAATTTTATAGTTCGTCCCCGGGCGCAAAATATCATAGCTACGCCTCTGCTGAGGACGAGGATGACTCTGAGAAAGCAGATACGACTACCAAATAAAAACGGCAAATATTATGTTTTGAAACAAACTCTTCTGTTTTGTTCCCTCATTTACTGACATCTTTACAGTCCATAAGTGTACCTTAAAAATGTGTTGGTAACAGTTCATTAAAATGGTCAGAATCAATCTGAGTGATTTGTACTTGGATAAGATATATTTTGCAGGTGCAAGTGGTTTGTGTTTATGAAATTTTAACAATTAATTGTATCGTTTTCTAGTAAAAAAATCTCTTGCTGGCAGACATATTTTGAATCAATTTCTTTAAGTAGAAGCTTTTTTATCAATAGTTTTATTTAAACCTCTGCAATTCCATTTTATTATGGTATCAGATATATTTATGGAAGTGGTGGAAGTACGGGACTTATGGAAAGTTTCCCTACCGCGGTTTTAAAGGGACTCCAATGTCCTTATTTTCTACACATCCCAAATTACTCAAGAGCTTGACAGGTTCTCAGACGCTCTCGGAAGTATGTTCGATCCTTTAATTCCTTTTTGAGTCGTAACAAAGATTTATAAAAGGGGTACTAACAGCTGCCTCGCTACGCTCACAGCATTAAGGGGTTAGTATTAGGACTGGTCGGCCTGGGGTCAGGATAATGTGGTTGAGTGAGACAAGATGCTACATGAAGCCCCAGTGCTACACATCACTATAAACTGCCACACTGCATATATCGTAGCGATATGATTGTTAAAGGTACGTTAAATTCCAAATCACACACACACACACACTTCCTACTTTATTTGGATTAAGGCTTATTTTTTCCACCAGTGAAAGCGGTTGGCAGTTCTTTGCTGGGCCGGATCAAACCGGTTTCTTGCAAGTTGAACCGGATATATGGATCACATGTTTTTTAAGACCGCCAGGAAAAGTAGTTTGTTACGCTTTTCGTGGACTGGATTTGACTGGTTAGCATTGGCTGTTTTATTTGGTACAATGTCACGCTGATTGTTAGCATTGTCTGTTTCAATATCGGTTGCAGAGACTGTTCGCACGGGCGTTGATGGCATCAAGACTACAGTCTGACCTTCTGGCAAAATACTGCATGTCTGAGCGCAGACAGTATTTTTAACGCCTTCTTCTCCGCTTGAATTGCGGTGGCGTAGGATTTGCAGTCTGCGTTAAATGGAAATATTGCATCTATAAAATGTCGAGCCGGTCAGGGAAGCTTAGGCCTTAATTTTATTAAGCAAAGAAGATACTTTCAGTCATTTGACCCTTACAAGAACAACTGTGTTCTTTAACCACTAAGGCGACCTTTAAAAGATACGGAAATCATTGTAACTGAACGAAGTTTGCATAACCGCTGAAGTTTGTGTATATGTACTCCCAGCAAACCTACTTCTAGCTCTCCTTCTCAAGTTTTTACTTTGTGCGCTCTTTTCAGTACGAGAAATGGTTCTCCCATGCAGTTAGCACGAGAAAATTACGTTGTGTAGGACGATCCAGCGTGACCCTCCCGCTTACATCTGGGTGAGGTTGTTGTCCTTCTGCAGTCATCTTTGTGATAGCCATATTTATAAAGGTTAAACACTGCAGAGGATTAGTAATAGATTGGGATATTCAAGAACTCGCCCTTGATCAATGTTGGCAGAGTAGCCTTGTGTAATATTAGCCAGGGTGTAAGCTTTAATGGGAATCAAGTTTCCTTTACGGCGGATAATGATGCGTCTCACTTGTGAAACGTACTGAGATCTGAAATTTCGAGCATCTCAGCTTCACTGTAGTCTTCCATAACTCTGTATTGCACGACACTTCTTGACAAGTTGAGAGCTCTCTGTGGAAATACGTTAATGGGATCTCGACAAATCATGTTGATTGCCAGAGTAAGCTACCCTTTAAAAAACGGAATGGAGCTAATTCTTTTATTCGCTCTACATCCGAGCGAACGTTCCGGTGACCTAGTGGTTAGAGTGTCCGCCTCGATGCTGCGGGAGGTCGCGGGTTCGAACTCAGGCCGAGTCATACCAAAGATTTATAAAAATGTTGCTAACATCTGCCTCGCTTGGCTCTTAGCATTAAGAGGTTAGTATTAGGACTGGTCGCCCTGATGTCAGGATAATGTGACAGGGTGAGACTTGATGCTATATGTCTGCAGCATGATGTCCCAGTACCAGACACCACTATAAACTGCCACACTGTATCGTAGCAAAATGACTGAAAAATGGTTAAAGCTACGTTAAAAATTACAATCATACACACACACACACGCACACACAAGCACACACAAACTCAATCGTAGCCTGGAAGTTTTATCTATATCGAAAGGTTTATAGCTTGGTTAGCTTTTGTTAGTTTTAATGGCCAGTCTCCCTCACTCAGAAGAATGTACTGTTTCAAGTCACTGGCTGAATTATTCACGATACGTATACGACCTTGTCTCAGACTTATTGGTTGAGGATTTGGTGTTTATTTTCACATAACGGAAGACTATTATTTCGTCACTTATGCTCCCCAAGCTCCACGGAGTCCAGCAAGTGGACAGAGATTTGCGCTTATTTATTTCGTTTCTTATGTCAGGGTTACACACGGCGACACACTTGAGCAAAGAGGACACTTTATTCATTTGACCTTTACAAGAACAACAATGTGATTCTTTAATCACTATGGTGACCTTGAAAAGTATGGAAATCATTGTAACTGAACCTAGTTTGCATAACCCCTGAATCATTATATATATATATATATATATATATATATATATATATATATATATATATGAATGTATGTATGTATGTATGTGTGTGTGTGTGTCCCAAGCAAACCTAGTGTTACATCAAGGCGTCTTTCTAGCATGACTTGATAGTCCATGTTTCCTTTACTTCTAAGGATCTCAAGGTAACATTCGTTGTCAAGTGAAACTTTCTTGAACGCGCAAATACTACAGCCATTTTCTTATAATCATATAATGATCACTCATCACGAAACTCTAGTTTAATACTTGCTTGATTTTTTTTTTCACATTTGTATGATTCATCATTAAGCCTTTCCAAGCCGAACATGCAATACAAACACGACCAAATACAATGAATTATGACGTATGCTCCCATAAACTGGATAATTACTCGGGATGAGAAATTTCTTCCCAACACCGAAACACCGATTCCCCGTAATTGACAAATAATCACTAGAATCTAGTCAAGCTATAATTAGTATAGCATATGCCTAGGTTTATTACGATACAATTCTGAATCTCCTTGATGTATATTTACCTGCGAACTTCCGTGCGATATTTAACTAATACTGTTGTCTCCTTTAATAACTCAATCGTTTATGTTTCCTGAATTTAAATTCAGTTATTCTAGACCAAGTGTTGGCGCTTGTACAACCATTTGGGTGAAAGATATGAATGATACGTGTCAAAGAGAGGCCAATAGACAAATGGACTATTATCTGCACAAGAGATAAGATGATTAAAGGTGTGGAAAATGTGTTCCTTTTGGAATAGGGACTGGAGAACAGCTTCATTTTTGGGATAGTGGTTGAAATACAATATACAAAAGACCAATATATTTCTCTGCATTATTTGCGTTGTGTGGTCTCTAAACCTGGTCAGTAAAACGAATAGTTATAGCAGTGCCATATATTGACTAAGATAAGTGACTTTTGATGCCAACTTTGTTTGAAATCTCGAGGCTGAAAGGACGTGTGCGAGATTTAAAATTTTCTGAAAAGTAAAAAAATCAGTAGTGCTAATACATGAACTGAAACCTAATGACTTATAATGTTCAGTGGTTTCGTCAGACATTTATAAGAGACTGGTAATTTTAAGTTGTTAGAAATCGTAACATATTCAGTTGGTTTTCTTGTGTATAGCAATATAATTATGTTTAAAGCACACTAATTCTTTGTAACCAAAATTACACAATGGTTATTTCATTCCAGCAATTCTTGAATAACACTGTTCAAGCGATGAAAGCCGGTACTGTCTCTCGCTCTAATTACGTGTGATTATTTTTTTCTTTCTATAATCCAGCATTATGTAGCGTATTCATACCCATATCACCGCTTCTCTTGTTGAACTATTATGTGCTCTGTTACTTGTGCAATATAACATTTCCATTACTCGGAGGCCGTGAACCACATCGAGCAAAAGTGGTCCTAATGGCGCCATCCATTCAGACATCCTAGGAGTGGCGTGAGATAATATATCAGAGAATTGCTGCAGCTTACAGCCGTACCCATTGGTATGGGACAAAAATATGTTAACAGAACTGGATCGATAGGTCTGGCAGGTCAATTTTCATCGGTTCTAACTTTAAAAGAGGGTCTAAATACACGTGATAAATGAAGTTACAGTTTCTCGTATATATTTTACAGATCTTTTACTTCAAAAAAGTAAAAAGTTATTAGCACATATTATACCTACCTACCTACGTATCTATTTAATTTAGCTGCCAATCGACTCTTTTATCTTTCAGTTAACTCTCAGTATATTACTGCCTTTCTGTTTACATCAAAATGGTTACAAAGCATTCATTGCTTTACATGATCTTCGCTAGGCAAAGTTCCGAGATGCTAACCTTTGCTACACCTTGGCGGATCGATTAGATATTTCAATACTTCTAGCCTGTGAATTTCTTTAGATGCGACGGCAAGCCGGAATGGACTCATAAATCAGTAGTTGTGTACTGCTGGCTCGTGTTTGTGCAAATAGATCAATTCCCTCAAATACACATGTAATTGCGTCTCTCTGGTAATTAGTCATACTTTCGAAGTTAAACTTACAATGTATCATTTTGCAGTCAATTGCATTTACCATTTACGGGCTATGTACAGAGAACCACTCTTATATGCTATTGGTTTGTTGGCATTACATACTAAGGGAGGCAAATGTGATATCCAGTAGATGTCCCTAGGACAAAGCACTGAAATATCTGATCGATCCACCATGGTGTAGATAGGGTTGACATATAGGAATCTTAGCTAACGAAGATGTGCTTTACATTAGTTATCTATTAATTTTCAGAGATCCCAGACATATATTTCCATGTTACCCAGAGACAAGCAATTGTTCGCATCGCGACTTCGGAGAAGACAACTCCAAAAACAACTTCCGCTTCACGACCTGCATCCCAAATTCTGTGATAACCTGTCCGAAAAAGAGTTGCAAAAGTTCCATAAATTTGCAATGAAGAGAAAGACAAGGGCAGCGGGAATTGGCAGTGTTGGAGAAATTCCCGAGTCTGGCATTTATGTATATCATCTCATTCTGGTCTAATTATTTTTTAAAAAATTGTTTTTTGATCAGTTTCGTTCTTGTCATGTATAGATTGCGAAATTGAATGTACAATACATTTTTCACAGAAAAGACGAGCATAATATTTGACACTAAAGTGTAGGAAGCTAATTTAAAGAAAATATAAGTCTCAACTTTAAAATGTTAACATTGAAAATAGAAACTGTTATTTGTTTACCTATTGAAATTATTTTGAACAATAGTTCTAGAACGAATAGTCAAATACGACGAATGAGTATTATTTTAAAACAAGGTTCAGGGTCAGAAAGCTCAATACTGAATCTATTATTTAGGTCTGTCATAGATGCAAGTCAAAGATGGAGCCAGGAAGCTTTGCCATGGTAACGGGAAGGATGGGACAGGATGTGAGGTGGCATCCGGGTTGTTTTACTTGTGCTACTTGCAAAGAACTCTTAGTGGACAACATCTGCTTTTACAAACATGGCGATATCTACTGTGGACGTCATTATGCCGACCTCATCTACCCTCGATGTTCTGCTTGTGACGAGGTAAATATAAACACAAAGAAAATAAACACGTCACTAATTTTTATTCTTTGCACTAATGATGTATTTGGAGTTGGATTTTGACTTTTTAACGTAGCTTTTTTTTAAAATATTCAGTCATATCGCTACGATGTCTGTAGTGTGGCAGTTTATAGTGATGTCTAGCACTGGGGCATCATGCCGCAGACATATAGCATGATGTCCCACACAGTCACATTATCCTGGCACCAGGCCGACCAATCCTAACCTCTTAATGCTGAGCGCCAAGCGAGGTAGCTGTTAGTATCATTTTTTTAAGTCTTTGGTATGACTCGGCCGGGGATCAAACCCACGACTTCCTGCATGCATCCGAGGTGGACGCACTAATGATGTAAACCTCTTGAATACATAAATACATTAGCTTATAATCATCAACAGCTGGTTATACACGGTGCATGTGAATATTTTATTACTTGAATTTAATCCTATGTTTGATGGATGAAACTGTCAATTTACAGACCTTTTTGTCTTGACTACTTCAAGTGATGCTACCTAATCAAGTTACTTCGTATTAAAGGGGTGTAATTTGAATTTGTAATTAAGAATACGGTAGGAAACGTGCAATTCCACACAGATAGGAGCAGGTTTGTTTGCAGTGTCTTATTATGTCTAGGAAAAAACGAGACATGCGATTTTAGCCAGGTAACCCGACAGTGCCTTTATGCTTAAAAAGTTACTGATAATCTACTTTCATATGATTGAAACCTCGGACTTCTGTCAAAAAATTAAAATCGACCGATCCAGCCACAAGCTCTTATTTTCCGTTGCCTTCGTTTCACATGTCTCAATTTCGTAAGGTGGAATTCAACTTTCACTCGACAAGAAGATATCTTTCCATTGCGCGTTGTGATCTTTTTGCTACCGTTATGACTGGAATCGGTCGACTTACCACTGTAAGAATTAACAGATTAGTCTTCCGTCAGCTTCACCAGAACTAACACAAAATTATTTATAAACATTATTTGACAAGTTTAGTCTAGATAGTGGATGAAAATTAGGTTATTGGTCGCAAAGCCATAATAACTTAAAAGTCATTATCTAAAAAATTCGACTTTATATGTTACGATTCTGTGGACTGTATCAGAAAGAAATGAAGCCAGCAAGTTTAGTAAAATTAAGAAATAAATTTATTTCTCCGAGTTACATAGTGAAAATATAACAGGAACTTACAGTATTGTGAATTAAATCCCAGATAATCCCAAATATTCCATCAACAAAAAAGACCGTTCCGAATGAATTCCAATCTCGAATGTGCTGATGTACCAAAAGTCTTTAATAGGTTGATGTACCAACAGACTTGATGGATAACAATGCTATAATCCAGATTGTCTTTGAATGAATTCACAATTATCACAAAACAGTTTTTATTCCAAAAAGTCAATGAGCACTTTGTAATTCCAATTAATAATTTTTAAATACATGGTTCCTCTGAAATTATATCTGAATAACAGAAAATGATTCCACATACAGATCTTAAGATATAAATGGAATAGTTTCGTTTATCTCAACCTTTTATAAAAACCTAAGACATAATAAAATCACCAGGATGCTGGTCAAAGGATGGCTTCCAGAACATTGTAAGTTTCCAAACAAGGCTAGACCTTGAACTAAAATATTAGTTTGGAACTGGCAAGCAAACAGCATTCACTTCACAAAAGTTCCTTGTAATTTAACTGGCAGAGAGAGCACTGGACTTTGTAATTACAACGCTCTTGAAGTTTATGCTTCACTATTAGTAGAAGCATGTGCTGATTATGGTTTGGTCAAGGAATGTATCTTGAAGGGTTATGGGTTGGTACGTGATGCATATCGACAGAGGTTTCAGAATTGCAAAAAAACAATAAATGAAAATAGCCAAATCCACGTCGAGTTTGCTAGGGAAAAAGAACAACTATTGGACAGGTGATGTGCATCTAAAAAGATTGATAAAGATCATGACAGACTTAGACAATTCATAATATGTCGTAACATAATAAACAACTTTTTAAAAAATTTTAAAAGTCATGTAGGCCATAATTACTCCCCCCTCAATCACGGACAAAGATCAAGCACAACAAATAACTTGAATATACATAACACTTATATCAAGAGTTCGAATCTTTTGTCATGAATTATAAATATGGTGAGAAGCCGCATAAATTTATCCAGATAATTCAGAATGCCACTAGTATATGGCTTTGTAGAAATGACGTTTGTTGAATGCATCGTGGAAACAAAAGCATTGCCAGAGGTGTTTATCATTGAGACTGATGGTTTTCATACACCTTGTTGCATATCTGCAATCACCGCATAAACCTGCTTGAAAGTGAACCGTCATGTTTCATATTTAATCAGACATCAATCGTATAATCTGTCAGTCAGCCATTCACTCATTCGATCAGTTCGGCTCTTTTTTAGAATCATCAATTAGTTGATTCTCTTTCTCCAGATAATATTTGCGCGCGAGTACACGCAGGCAGAGAACCAGTCGTGGCATGTGAAGCATTTCTGCTGCTGGTACTGTGATGCACCCTTGGCCGGACAGCGATACATCGCTCAGCAGACCAACCCATACTGCATTCGGTGCTTTGACAGACTATACAGCAAGGTAAGCAATCCTGCAATGACAACAAGCAGATATATTCACTTATCCCCCGTTTTAATTGTAGCCCAAGCACGTAAATCCTCAAAATTCATCAATCATGAATTTTAATTAGAAACGTTATTCCAAACGATTAAAATAAAATCAGAAATCTGAAAGATATTCTTTAGATTTTCTTATGCTTACTAAAATAATTTGTTGACTGGTACATAACTCTATTTAGGTCGTTTTAAATGCTTTTTGAGTCTTCATCAGCCAAATCTGAATAAATTGAATCAGTCGAGGCTCAATGATACGGCATAAATATCTACGGCGAAATCTCGTGCTTACAAACTTTCGTCTGCCTTTTTAATTCTAATAAGGTTTTCAATACGTCTTCTCGGCATATATGATGTAGAGGACAATTCATTAAGATAGATGATCATTATTTTTCTATCAGCATCGAACCCATTTTTCCCTCAGAGAAATCAGGGATGACAATTTTCATCACAACTTCCGTATAATGGAGGGCACGCGATGTGCATTTCCTGACAACGTGCAAAACGCCTTTAAACCGTTACCTGAACATTATCGTCTGACTTGTTCTGAAATCCTCTTGTCACTTAACCTTTTCCAAGTTGGGTATATAGACGTAGATTCATACCATATATAACAATAAACATAAATATACAGCCGTCTGTCATGTAAAGAATATAGTTTGTTCTGTATTCAAACCATCCATTTCTTACTTTGATTGGGAACGACCATTGTCTTACTTTCGCTGCATCCATTTCTTTCTCCCTCGTAATAACAGTTTAGTATACACTAATGTTTAGAAGATTCAGATGGAAGAATACAAATATTAATTCCTTATTCTTTCACTTCCCATTCTTGTTTCTTTTTTATTTTCTTATCATTCGAATGTAATTTTTACTATTAGGTACTTGTCATTTTTTGACCACCAGGTATGCAGTACGTGCGGAAATACAATAACGGCAGACTCTCCTGGGTTGTCCCACGGCGAGCACCACTGGCATGCATGTCCACACTGTTTCAGTTGCCACACCTGTGGGAAGAACCTCATCAACCAACAGTTTCTTCTAAAGGAAGGCAAACTCTTCTGCAGCATTGACTGCAAGCAGCAATTCCTCTCTTTCCCAACCAAAGAGCACCCAAAACACTATCATGCATAGAGTCACCACGATGTTCCTCTATTGTCCAACCAAAGAGCACCCAAAACATTTTCATACGCGCGGTCGCCATAATGTTTATCTTTTCTCCTACCCAAGAATACCCAAATAATTTCATACGTAGTCTCTATAATGTTTACTCGTCATTTTGCCTAGTTATGATATATCAACGAACTTGTATTTCTTTTTCATCCACATCATCTTCGTTACTGTAGGACCTGCGAATAATATTTCGTCATTTTTGGAAATCCATAATTTTATTTTCCGTCGTATTTATTAGTCACGGAATATAAACCCATTTCCATCGGATCCGTATTAGTAAAATTGTACAATCCCCTTGATATGAACCAGTTTGGGGGAAATTGCATTTCATTTACTCCAAGAATATCTTCATTATGCATGCCCAGTCTAGTGCGACTTTTCATAAACACCCCATCACATGGTCTTAACCAACGGACGCACTTGCATTGTCATTTATTGGGTTCCATCCGCATACACGACCGCATTGCTTTGGCTGCTACACCATTGGGTAATTAACCTTAAACAACAGTTACATTTTTGTTGAAGACACATTGGTCTACAGCATCTTCTATAATACATTCAAGAGGATATATGATACAAATATGACTTGCAAGATTTTGCACGAGCGTTCTGTTTGGATAAGCTTCGAGTAAGCATCCGAATTTGGAAGTCAGTTTTTCCGCCCATAGAACCAAGACCTGCCGTATTAAAATAACTTCATTTGTATTCATTCTGTATGTCGGATTATTTAATAATTCTGAATACATTAAATCTTCAATTGCTTGCAGTACCAGTTAAAGCCAAAACTTCTTTCTTACATTTATTAGATCTTGAATTCATCTTTGTACAGCTCTGCATTAAAAACATAATGTGTTGTTATCTAAAATAATAACTGCAAAAAATTACGATTCTACATTCGTAATCCCAGTTGGCAGGAGCGCTCGTAGAATAACTGCGGGCAGGGGGCAAACATGATGTGTGGTCAGCTATTACGTTTTACGGATGTAAGCCAAAACATGTTTAGAGGTGAAATCCGGGAGAGGGGGCATGTGCCAACCTCCCCGCCCCTTTGTGCAGGAGCCCGTGTCTTTTGGCAGGATTCGAACACGCACTCTTTCGGTCTTGAGTGCAGCACGCTAACCACTGAACCACCGCAGCTCCCGCATGCACTTTAGGTGGAATCATTGTAAACGTTCTCATGAAAATCTATGTATACGAATCGTCTAACCTAAAGCGAACTATGTGAAATCACACAGGAATTTCCATCGGAGATCCATTGTTGAAAAATAATGTTGCCTGTGTCAAATGTTCTATTGATTTGGAAAGACAGTTACTCTCTGAATTATAGTTTTTTAAATGGGAAAAAATAAATATCTACTTAAATGTTACTTGCTACAGAACTGCGTTTTATTAAATTCAGCTAGCGTCTGAGACTATTTTTTTACGCGTAACAAATGGAAGATGCAGCGTCTGAGCAGAGTGAACGAAATTATTTATTTTTCTTTCTATCAAACTTTTTCCATTAAAACAAAAACTATATGAGAATAGAATCTAAATGTATAAAACTCGTTGAATAAATTCAATAATTACCCATCTGAAATTAAAAAAGGAATTACATGCAAGTTTAGTCATGTTCCTTTCTGGCCTAGTTTATACTATATAAAAAATACTATTACCGTTAATAATGATAAAAAAATTATTGCCCCCCTCCAAAGAATGGCGGCCACTTGCACACTTCGAAGGTGAACCTAATTAGAATTGAAACATATCCGTTGATCATTGATGCCACGAACATTTACTTATAGCAATCCTAACACTTTCTTCGTTTTTAGTGGTCACGGAATGTTTTGTATGGCAGTTAAATAGAAATATTTTGAGCTACGTATCCTATGCCAGCACGTCTTCAAATTCCTCTAGAAGAAGAATATTGTTCTTGCGTTTTATTTACATTTTGATACTGTTATATTATGAATCATTTTTACGCTATTTTGTTTTCTCTCTTTTAAATAAAGTTATGTATGTAAAGCAAATTTATATTTTCTCTTTGCATTTCATCATGCAATTTAGATATACTGGTTTGGCTTTTGGCCTCTTATACTATATGGCTATGTCCCGCGCAGGTAAGTAGCATAAAATGCATTTAAAAAGTGCACATTATTCAGTGAGATACCGTGTCTCCATATAAATGGAAAAAGGCAATCATATATGGACACGATGAATCTTGTAAAAACATCCCTTCTTTTATATCGTTCAGCCAGAACAAATTTCTTTAGGTTCCCCCATGTGACTGCCTGGCACAGGAGTTTTAAAGTAAAATGAGGAAAGACATTCCACATCATTATATGTATTTTGTTTTATCTTAAAACTTACACCTTTTATGGTATAACATAAAAGATTTTGTACCAAATTATTGTGATGCAATTTGCTTTTCACCATTTGTCAACATTTAATGATAGCTGCCCTTTAAAGGGGAACAACTCGAACACGAACTTAAAGCTTGTCCAAACAGCCTGGACACTTTACTGAATTTGAATCTATTTATCTTTTGTGCTCTTTTGAAGTCGCCAAAATACAAATTTTGATACGCTTATCTAATATATGTGTTTATTCATTGTGTGATATGAGTCGTGTAAAAAAAGATCTCTGTTCTGGACCATGTTGGCTATATTTCTCAAAAGTTCTCCTTATTTTGAGATCATAATGATCAAGTTTATTATATCTTTCAAAAGTTCTCCTCTAATTGAGATTGCTCATAACGTCCTAATTAACTCTATTTCTGAAAAGTTCTTATCAGATTGGGAGTGTACATGCTATTGCTTATGGTACTTCTGTCTTTAATGGGGTTTTAGTCTAAGGTTAAAACGACACCCACCCACCCCCCAACAAAACATAAACTCTAAAATGTAAGGTTCAATTGTACACATAGATTCCTGTTTTAAAGAGTAGAGTTAATCAATTGTTAAAGTTTGCGAAAATATTCAAAATGTCTTCACAAGAGAAGCAAGGCTTTATTCGGGACAACTCAAGATGTCGTGGTTAATCATGTTTGCCTGCTCCATGCTCAGTGGAATACTCATTAATGCAAAATAAACCCTCCTCCCAAAAATGTATTACAAAATCCCAATTTCCAGATGAAATGTTTTGATGTTTAATGTTCAGTTCTGTTGAAAAGAAACAAAACTCTGAAACTTTGATTTGACTAAGAATTAAATGAGAATGCCCAAAATTGAAAAAACGTTCATGAAAATAAATGTATTTACAGACTACATTCATCTCATGTGTTGAGCTGTGAGTGGGGTTCTAGATTTTTAAATTGTTTGGGGCATGAGTTGTTTTTACGAAGACAGTTCAAGCCCTTAGAAAATCTGAGATACCGTGCCATTTGCGTGTTTCAAACCTTACCTAATATTATGAGATACAAACATTTCTAAAATTGCGCACAAATCGATATTTTTTAAAATTATTAGATGAGATACTGAATTTCCGTCGAAACTACGATTGGATTACGGCATACGACATCTTGAGATCGAAATGTAAGCATACGGCGTCTTGAGATCGAAATACAAGATATAACGTCTTGAGATAGAAATACAACATTCTCTGTCTTGAGATCTAAATACAGCATACAATGCCTGAATAATGAAAATCCCTTGTTCTTATCTTGTTTGTGCTCAAAAACACTTGTATCAAATCCGTCTTTATCAAATCCGGGTCTTATAAATTATGTAAATCACGCGAGCATATGATTGAAAATATAGAAAGTTGCTTCCCCTGCTCTATCTTTTCTGCAGCTTGAGAGGTGCACCATTGCGCAAGAAGGTACTTGCCTAATTGGGTAAACCAATACATGCATGTTCCCTTTATTCAAGGAAAGACAATAATTATTTGTGTCAGAAAGCGATAGTTTACACACCAGGTTTTATAGAAGGTACTTTCAAAGGTCTGCCAATTAGCATCAGGCTTTACTAGCCTATTTTTATATCTAGTTTATGCATGCAAGGATCGCGAGTTTAAGCTTCATCTTGGTGGGTGAGCGATAAATTGTTCCATGTGTTTCTTTATTGTTCCTACATTAAACAGATATCGAGTCTAGCGATGCATAATGGTGTAAACAAAAAAGAATTTCTGCACGAAAAATAAACTTAAAAACTAATGATTTGATTTTGCTTGCTTTGACGGCCTTTTAAACACATTATTGGTAATATAATGCCGAAGAAATGGAACTTTCCCTAAGACCACACTGAGGCAGCCGACTCGGATTGATTTGACTGGGTATCGAATTTACGAAACTGGATTGCTAGTCCGACGCCCGACGCTCTACTTTACAGAGGGAAGATATCTATCTGATTTAGAAGGAAAAAAAGAATAAGACAAAAAGGCAGGGTATATATTCAGACTAAACTTTTTTTCTATTTTACTTCTGTAGTCGCAGGAAGGCATAGGGTGAATTGTTTTGGATAGCTCAGGTGGCAAACCACTTGTCTACAGTTATGAAGATCCAGGGTTTGAACCCCATTCTGTCTCCATTGTTTTATTTAATGACCATATAGGAGATAACCTACTTAAGAACCTGTCGTATTCACCATGACTTTCGACGTTATTGGGCAGGTCTGCGTGATCATGGACGATGATAACACGAAGACATGTCATCGGAAGTAGGTTTCAGCGTACACCTCGACTGCGGGAGGTCGCGGATTCGAACCCCCCGCCGAGCCATGCCAAGGACTTATAAAACGGTACTAGCAGCTGTCTCGCTTGGTGCTCAGTATTAAGAGGCTATTGATGGGACTGGTCGGCCTGGTGTTAGGATAATGTGACTGGACAGACATAATGTAACATGTCTGCGGCATGTTGCCCCAGTTCTAGACATCACTATAAACTGCCACACTGTACACATGCTAGAGGTATCACTAAAATTGCTTAAGCTATCTAAATCTAAATCATACACTCGCACGCACACACACACGCACGCACACACACACACACACACACACACACACACATATATATATATATATATATATATATATATATATATATATATATATATATATATATATATATATATATATATATATATATATATATATATACCTACGTTCTGTGTTTAGGCACGAATAAACAGTAACACAAGAAAGAATGAAAACAACTTGCTTTGAAAAATATAATAATTTATTTCCCTGGAAAAATTCTGTAAAAATAAAATACATGAACTTACGGTTTTAAGAATTAAATCCAAAAATAATCCAAGAATAATTCACGAATAAATTTTTAGGAGTCCTAATAATAAAATGTTCTAATGATTTCAAGTTCGAGTCCCGACGAAGAATCCAAGATGGAAGACGATGACGTATGTTGTAACATGTAGTGTGCTGAAGTCTACAGTTCCTCGTAGAAACAAGAAATATCACTCCGGTTTTGGAAATCTGAATACATTTTTATAAAAGCTGTCTTTGTTCAAGAATATCATAAGAGCACACGTAAATTTCCAGGAAGAAAGAATTAATCCTCTTGAATGCAAGTAATCTGAAATAACTTTTAGCAACACAAAACCTTCCAGTGTAAAGAAAAAGCCCAACTGTGTTTACTTTTCTAATACGATGGTTTAAAACTTTACTTTTACGCACCGGATAAGGATCACTTGGTCATGTTTATATATATATATATATATATATATATATATATATATATATATATATATATATATATATATATATATATATATATATATATATATATATATATATATATATATATAAATCACGTAGCCCCTGTATGTCCTTTAAAAGACCCAATCATTTTACCCCGAGAATAAAAGTTGTTTACTTCACTAAAAACTATTTGCAACTCCTGGGTCACGTATTCAATACAGCCTCGATCTCACTCTTATAAGTCCCACAATAAAAATAAATAAAACAAAGAACTTGTTGACGTGGCTGGTACTAAATTTTGAATCAAGGTTAAGATCCAGGTCAACACCTGGTCTTTACTAAAATGAACAGTCAAGGTCAAACTATTTTCTGGAAAAAAGTATCTCTAGTGAATAAATTTACATTACAATAGCATGTACAGAAAAATATACAAAAAATTAAAACTGACAAAGAAACAATAATATTGAAATACATATATGTGTGTGTGTGTGTGTGTGTGTGTATGTGTGTGTGGCGTTGGGGAGGGGTGCTCCCAATATATTATTTAAATTACCATAGAAGTCCCACCCCGGGCTCGTGTTTGTAGGGAGTGAACCCCAGTCAGCAATGCCGACAGCTAAATTATTGAGAACACAAAAAAAGGTGAAATTCAAAACAATAACAATTTAATACAATTCAGTAGTTAAATGATATTAATTTCCCAGTCACTCTTCTTCCTCTCGAACAAGTGATAACCTATTGCATCCTTAGATTTATAGTATGAGACCGCTTTTCCACCTGTCCTTGTTTTCTACTCATCTGTATCTCTCCTATCCCGCCAATTTCTTCTCTCCTTCCGACTTTCCTCCTAACTCCTTCTCCTAGACTGCTCCTTCTCGAATTCCACCTCCTCGTCTTCTTTTCCTCCTCCTCCTTGATTATGCTTTCCGACTAGCCTTCGATTCACAATCGACTTCTCCACTAGTCTCTAGTCCGTCTCTCTCTTAGAGACTCTGGACTAAACCACACCGGAAGTATGTCCCCTAAAAGCTTCCTTTACGAAGCTATGTCTTTCCTTAGAATTTCCTAAGTTTTCCCGCCAATTTACGAGTGGCTTTCCCGGAGTTATTGCTTTAACTTTCCAGCAGGATGTTTCACAATTACTGAAATTTCTAGTCTAAATTACTCAATTAAATTTGGATTGAAATGGTGACTATACCCTCTCTCAATGACAATTCCCACTGGATATCGATCATACCCTGTTCTATTCAACTTAGCAGACATTGGTATATCAAATTGTGATCTTCCCATAGCGCAATAATACGCATATATAAACAGTCTCACGACCGTGTGCAGTTGACTCTAGATCAATGATGAATTTCCACACGTTAATCATTAGTGAGGCATGAAAATAACGATAACAAGTATTAATAATCCCTGTTTTATAGTACACATTTTCTTCGCAATCCTTACTTCTTTATGTTCCCCCTTCCCCTCGCATGCATAACGAACAACTACGCAGAAATGTGGAGTGAGAGAAAAAAAAAAGAATTTGAGCTAGATTAAGACCATGAAACAGAAATTACACAAGTAACCTACATGAATATGGTTCGTCGTAATGATATGTGTGCACTTTCCTTGGGATTTATCAACGGTGTTTATCAATGATACAAAGTTGCAAATCAGGTCGACATTATACGGTTAATTTTGGGGTTTCCTGGTACATATATTGAGATGTATTTAATATTTTGTTATTGTGGTTGTTTCTATAATGTTCTAAAAATTGATTATTATTAATTGAATATGAAAATGTCCAAAGGCCTCTCTCTCTCTCTCTCCTCTCTCTCTCTCTCTCTCTCTCTCTCTCTCTCTCTCTCTCTCTCTCTCTCTCTGTGGACCGTCGTAGCAAGATACGGCCTAAAATCTATGAAACGGCGAGCGTGGAGGATTTTATTTTGTGTCATCCCATGATTTCTCTCCCATGCGACAGAGAAATCTAGCTGTTTTGCTAACCTTACTTTTCTTATTTCAGCCTAGTCATCTCAGACCTGTCGTCTCAGTCAAGGTGTCCACGCGCTCAGAACTTCTTTTAAAAAAGAAACCCTTGTTGTCTTCTGCTGTGTCTGACGTAGTTGTTCTAAAATCAAACAACAACAACAAATATACAACAAAAACATAGTAACTTAAGGTAAATCCATCTTTGAGAACACACCATACAGAAACATTTTGAGAGACAATGACACACGGTTACGATGTCGAGCTTTTTGGTATTATGCTAGTTCGTTACACGCAGCATGGTCAATTTTATCCTATATGCAGGCCTAGCTTAATACATTTTCAGGTCAGCGTCATTAAATGTAGCTAAAGCTACGTGACTAGTTTTAAATACTTCGTATGAAACACATTATATATACTGTTAGCTGCATTTAATTTCGCTGACCTGAAAAATGACTGCTATATATAGGATAAAATTCTCAACGCTGTGTGAAATGAACTATGACAGAAAACGCTGATCCATGCACATAGACTATAGAAATATACACTTCATAGCCTCCCAACTCTCTTAACAACTACATAAAATGTAATAACAGCCAGAAAATGTGTCATGTCAAACATGCTTTATTCTAATTTTGTTAAGCATCTCCATTGTGCACCAGTTGAATCAAAAACATACCTATAATATTTAATGACAAATAATACACTTACCAGCCAGAAGGAATAATTTATCCGTCAATACATTAATCCATAAGCAAATTTCACCGTTGCACTTGCCATATTTCCAAAACAGAAAAATATATTTTCAAAGAATCAGTGAACTTGAAAGTTTAGTACATGGCTTTCCACCAGGGTCCATATTTGGAGGGTCTATTATACACAAGGGTAACTTTACAATCAATATTAAAGACATCACCAGTATTTTACAGAAAGTTTCACCTCCTCCAAAAAAGGAGTTATATACGATAGTGACACAGATCACTAATTACCCGTGAATAGCCCAAGTTATACCGCTCCGGTGGCCTAGTGGTTAGAGCGTCCGCCTCGACAAGGGGAGGTCGTGGGTTCAATCGCCGGCCAAGTCATACCAAAGACTTACAAAAATGATACTAACAGCTGTCTCGCTTGGCGCTCAGCATTAAGAGGTTAGTGTTAGGACTGGTCGGCCTGGTGTCAGGATAATGTGACTGGGTGGGACATCATGCTACATGTCTGCGGCATGATGCACCAGTGCTGGACATCACTATAAACTGCCACACTGCAGACATCGTAGCGATATGACTGAAAAATTGTTAAAGCTACGTTAAAATCTAAATCACACACACACACACACACAATAACCCAAGCACGGACATTCATGCTACATCTAACTTTTCGTTATAAACATAGGTGTATGCCCAGTATCGTTTCAATATTTACAATATAATTTTCTAAATTGGAACTGATGAAAATGAAACATTTTCTTGTAATAAATATTAACTATTTATTGTTAATTTTATACAACATCCATATATTAAATGTGATAATACTATGCAACGTTTTATGTTGTTATTTTGTTTGGCTCACGCATAAAAACTGTGTACTTCGGATGACACGGTCACGCCACAGTCCTCATTAATTATTTGTATTAATGCGCCGCATGTAAACATTGGCGCGTGAACTATATTGCACAAGTGATAAGTTCTTTACTTTAAAGGAAATTATTGGGTGAGAAAAAGAATCTATGTTGGGGTTTGGACCGAGACAAGGAAATCCCAGTCAAGGGGTTACATTATATGTCTCTCACCCACCCACCCCGGCAAGCCTTGTGGAGAGACAAATAATGTAACCCATTTAATGGGATTTCCTTGTCTCTGTCCAAACCCAACATAGATTTTTTATGTCTCTGGACTTATGAATGATGAAAAACGTTAAGTCAAACCAACCAAAAGATGAGAGAGAGAGAGAGAGAGAGAGAGAGAGAGAGAGAGAGAGAGAGAGAGAGTTAAAGTCAAACCGACCTGAGAGAGTTTTAAAGTCAAACCGACGAGAGAGAGAGAGAGAGAGAGAGAGAGAGTTTTATGGTCAGTGGTACTATTACTAAATATGAATAATGACTTAGATCAACTGTAAATATATTCAGATATTTTAATTACCTCTTCTTGTTTCGTCGTTTCCCTTAATTTCTATTCCACATTAATTTCCACGCGCCGGTACGTGATGGCTAAGCGTTCATGTGAATGGCATGCCTAACCAAGTGTTTGTAGTGCTCTGCATTCATCATTAAAATCATCTTTCATTTTTAAATCATAATTGTGTATTATATTGATTTAATCAATGTCAAGAAAAATAGAAAGTAAAAAAGAAAACAATCAACTTATCAATATGCAAAGGTGATTGTGAATAGCCACAAAAGGCATAGAACTATATTTTGTAGCGGACATACTCGGGTGATGTGAGTTCATTCACTCGGTCAATACACAGCTGACTGTAGTAAACCTTAACTCCTTTCAAAGGACAAATGTGTGTGTATATATATATATATATATATATATATATATATATATATATATATATATATATATATTGTATGTGATATAAATAAAATATACATATAGTATGTACGCTTTATCAATGATATACCTCTCGTTGTATAAATTTTTCATTAAAAAGAAACTCAGCAAACATAGTTTCCTTTTAATGAAAAATGTATACATCTCGTGGTTTAACAGAACTTGAAGGAATAAGATTCGGAAGTACTCAAATTTTAAACCAGAAAACGGATTCACGTTTTACAAAAGCAAATTGATTTTTTCAAAAACACTAATTACAGATAAATAGACATGGCTCATCGAAGCAAGTAATGGGGAAAATAGGTAAATATACATGGCTCTCATCGAAGTAAGCAATGGGGAATATAGGTAAATAGACATGGCTCTCATCGAAGCAAGTAATGGGGGATATAGGTAAATAGACATGGTTCTAATCGAAGCAAGAAATGGGGGATATAGATAAATATACATGGTTCTAATCGAAGCAAGTAATGGGGAATATAGGTAAATAGACATGGCTCTAATTTAAGCAAGTAATGGGGAATATATGTAAATAGACATGGCTCTCATCGAAGCAAGTAATGGGGACTATAGAGAAATAGACATAGTTCTAATCGAAGCAAGTAATGGGGAATATAGGTAAATAGACATGGCTCTAGTCGAAGAAAGTCAAGGGAAAATACATCTAAATTATCGATCTCCTATTCGGTTATTCAACAACGGATACATTTTCAAAATCTAAATTTAAAAAAAATCACAATTTTGTATAAGAGCTACCAATCTGGACGATAAAGAAAACCGTGAAGCAAATAATCCAGCGCAAAATGAAGATGTAAAATATAAAAGGGGAAAAAAACGAATGTACGCTAGTGAAAACACAATGTTACATTCATTGGAAAGTCCAGTTGTATAAATATGACACATAAATAGAATGCACCATGCTGATTCTGTAAACAAATATTTGAATAGATTTTTTTAAATAGAAATTGGCGATGATTTATCGGATAGAGTTCGAAAGATGCTGAAAGAATGTTATTTATTTTGATGGAAAATATTATGATACTGGATAAGTCATATGGCTATGGACCCGGCCGTAAAAAAAAAAAAAAAAAAAAAAGATTTTAATTAGCAACTCAAAGACCTTTGATGTTCAATTGCACCTCCACTATCAGAAACAGTTTTAGGTTCAGAACTGTATTTTAGGGTTCAAATATTGATGGATACTGCAACCTATCCACACCCAGCTATGATGACACTGAA
Source organism: Sinohyriopsis cumingii (assembly GCA_028554795.2). NCBI lineage: Eukaryota > Metazoa > Mollusca > Bivalvia > Unionida > Unionidae > Sinohyriopsis > Sinohyriopsis cumingii. Next base: position 140,557,135 of record CM068827.1, on the reverse strand, counting down.
AACGGATAATGAACACAGCGTAACGTACAATAAAACATATGTAGACAATTCGGATAATAATTATCAGTATTATATAAGCCGTTCTAATTCTGGTCATTGAACAAATAAATCATCGTTGCCTCCTGACAGAGCACTAACAACAATGCGTGTTTCTATATTACCTCCCACTATATCGTGCTATAAAATGTGTAATCGACAGAGCAATAGTTTATATTATACTAAGTACTGCTTAGACAGAGCAATAGTTGATATTATACTAAGTACTGCTTAGACAGAGGAATGGTTGATATCATTCTAAGTATTGCATAAACAGATGAATAGTTGATATCATTCTAAATATTGCATAGACATATGATTATCTGATATCATTCTAAATATTGCATAGATATATGAATATTTGATATCATTCTAGGTATTTCCAAGGATTAATAGTTGATATTATTCTAAGTATTGCATAGTCAGGTAAGCGAAAACTGACGATTAATTTCAGACCGCAAAATTCAGGAGAAAAGAATGATGTGGTCAGAGAATTTAGAGATTGCGGAGTTGCTAGAAAGAAATATAAACTAGAATACAACATTTTACACTGGGTTCAATCTTAGCATGATACATATTCAGGTTGTATATAAGTAACACCAGCTGGATTAGGTGCAGACGTATAGCAAACAGTGCTTTGTGGTGCAATATTCACAGGAATTGTTGTAAAATCTTTCAAGGAGACGTTTGATCCACAACCGGAATTGAAAACATAGCAAAATATTAACAAATGCCATTGGAAGGTTGAAAGTTAATGAAGAGATAACAAGCAATGTGAAGGTGAAAATATAATCCATCACGAGGATTATTTCTATTCATTAATGTGTACAACATATAACTAGAGATAAAAGGGCAATTTGGAAAGATTGAACAACACATTATAGTAAGATGACTGGTTTGCGATGAAGGCGGACATAGAGGAACTGAAAACAAAACTCTCTTGTGAGAGCATGAGAACAAATAAAATAGAAAAACAGAATTAGAGCAACAGAACGTGATTAATTATTACAACAAACAAGACAAGCTGAACTTAAAAAAGAAAAGAAACCTGTAATGGCGGGAGCCTGTGTCATAGGAAAAATTGTTGGCTGCTTAAATTATTCTTATAAAAATGTTTCACATAAGCGAATTATTGTCGCAAGATACGTGGGTATGACACTACAATCGACGATCACAACAAAAAATCGTAATCTATCGATATGGTTCAAAGAATATATTTATTTTTTGTTGTTGTCTTCACAATATTTCCAATGAATCCAAACATAACACATTTTACGACATAAACGATAAGTATGAAAGAAGGGCAGATATTGTCTGATAGTTTTTCAGCCTTGAGATACATATGAACAAAGTCAAAGAGGGAACGACTTCAGACAGTGACATCAAACAATGTATTGATGCCGAATATTTGAAAAACAACTCAGAAGTGAAGTACATCTGAATAATAATTATTCAGTGTACTAATATAATATTTTATATTTGGAATCATATGCTAAAGATGTATCGAAATTTGTGTTTTAATACTACAAATGTATACGTTTTTCTCCCGCTGATCAATAAGACCCAAAATAACAATAATGACTAGGACTGTCCAAAAAGTATGCAGCTTTATTCATTTTTGGTGTTTTCTTCTTATCGTTATAATCTAGGACAATTAATTTCTTGGTAAATTTCCTTGTGCTTAAATAAGCTATAATTGTAAATTTCTAATTTTTAGTTTTGCTTAATACATATTTCTTTATTCTTGGATAAACTTCCTTTTCGTCATCGTTGTGAATAAATAAGATTTTGACCTTAACCGACAAAACTCTTTAATTGGATCTCCGTTCAACTCCTCTTTGAAAAGTCCAGAAACTTTCTTTTATATTTGTGCTAATACATATGTGTTCCTTTGGACAGTAACTAGTGTCCGAAAATTTGATATTATCTTTTATTTCGTTGTAAAGGTTTTCTTTCTCAGTATTGATACTCAATAAATATGTGTCAGCCATTGGTAGTAGCATATTTGTTTAGAAATCTTGTGGATTGATTCAACATACAGACAAAATGCTGACTTAATATGTTGGCGGCTTTGATTGCCCCATGTATGTCACACTGTAATGTCGGTACCTATTGATTCGGACATAATTGTTGCGTACAAGTTTGCGTCTCTGGTAATTTTAAACTTTCAAAATCAAAATAAATAACATACGGAACTATCAAGTAATGTTACTAATGTTTAAATTATTTCATTGAACATTCTTGAAGGATTATATCTACGAAAGTATATACATTATAGCAGTGTTTGGTGTTCTAATAATTTGTATTGTGTATAGAAACTAATTTAAACATTTGTGTTATATAGATATGCTTCTGTCCGAGATTAACCTTTCAATGTGTTGATATTAATCTTGACAAAAATTCGAATATGATGGAATCTTCCACCTTTATATTCATTTGGACCAACTTATTCAAATATGATTAACTTTCCAACGTTTACTTCTCAACCCTTTCAGCTACATGAAACTCATTTTCAATTTTCGCAATGTCCTCTATCGTACCTGAGATATATTAAATTAGTGATTGTGTCTATCTAAACTGTATTTTCGTGGTCTTTCTACATGATCACTAGGCTTGTTTAATATAGATTCAACAGCATACAAATAACACTTGCTATCTTTACAATGACTTGAACAAAAATTTGTGTGTTCTTAATCCATTCAGGCAACTCTATGTACTAAAATCATCGGAGCGATTGATACCTATCCATGTGTTATGGTTTCAGCTTGTGTAATACGTCGCTCTCTTCAACAGTCTTGTGTTCAACACTTTCACAATTTTTTCTTATTCGCCGTTATTCGAACCGGAGAACATTTAATGTGTAATCCCTCGTGACAAGAAAATACTAACTAGCCTCAGTTACTTCCAGTGTACAAATCAAACATCTTGACCTATATACTAGATGATACTTGTGTTCGTTGCACTGTTCGTTGCACACTACTGAAATCAAATCCACATAGTTTTGTTCCATTGTTTATGAGTGCAAATAATTAAATAAATATATCGTGTTTGCTAATTGTGTTTATAGTATGTTTATATTATTTATTTATTTATTGGTGAAATATTCACGTATTACTGGTCTAGTAACTGTTCTGATAACTGATGCATTGATAAACAAAAAAGCGTGCTATTTTGAAGTTCCATCTAAAAAAATGTCTGTAAATTAATGATAAAGGAGTTTCGTGTGTGTGTGTGTGTGTGTGTGTTTTAGTGTGTGATAGAGAGAGCCATTATAAGCGAGGTATGCACAAAAATGCATATCGAACGTAAACATAGACTGCACTCCATTAAGAGGAATTGATCGGGCAATATACCAGCATGTACAACATATAATATACCATATATGTTAATAATATTAATAATTCAAGACGTTACCTCTTTCTATCTCTGTCTACTCTCTACCCTCTACCACATCTGTGTGGTCTTAGTTTCGGTCCTTGGTTTCGTGCTTTGTATGGCTCTGTAGTTACTCGTTAGAGATCCTTATTTTTCTCCAAATCCTTCGAGTTCCTGCATATTATAGGCGGTCACAAATAGGGGCAAATGGGGAACTTCACCACTCCACCGATTTTCCCACTAAATATGTTGTGGCACACATCCGTAAAACAAAACCTGACCACTACGGGTTTGACTCACCCCTCCTCCCTCCCCCCCCCCCCGAAAAAAAATCTGCGGGCGCCCTTGCTATTACAAACGTATACGTATGTGCGATCATCAACATTACCGTTTTGTACCCGCTTATAAAACGAGTCGAACTGCAAACTGCACATACCCAGTATAATGCGCCGGTAGGTCTGATTCTGTGCAGTTTGTTAGGAGTAATCAGTAGAACATTCAGCATAAACCCTAATCTGCAGGCACATTATGCTACGGCAGATCACGACCTTCGTTGTTTGTAGTTGGATTAACTTATAAGCCAGTACAGACGGTACAAGATGTTGGCACTTGTGCAGTCGACCTTAATAAGTTAAAACTTTGATTTTCTTCAAACTTGTTTTCGCACGGTGTTAAAAGTAACTTCAGAGAAAAACAGTTACCAAATGATTAAATTATATTTATCTACCAGGTGGTAATATATATATATATATATATATATATATATATATATATATATATATATATATATATATATATATATAGAGAGAGAGAGAGAGAGAGAGAGAGAGAGAGAGAGAGAGAGATTCGTAAGAGCCTCTTTCTTACTCTCTATCTCCATGCCGATGTTTGGCAGCATCGGCGCGAGACAGCTTAATTACTTTCTGTTTGTTATATGTTATTATAAACACTTCCGTTGTTAAGCTAATTATATATTATATTCAAGACCATGATTCATCACTGCTTTCTTTGATAAATGTGGATTGTTTTTGTTTTCCTTTCTTTTTGTGGTTTTAATAAAAGATTTCAAACATCAATCTGACAAGAACAAAATTTTTTTGTGTCTCTTTTAATGCGTTTTGGATATTTATAATTATATAATGTCCTTAACGGCGATACGTCTTTGAACTTAATCCGTGAACTTGGAAGATACTTGATGACTTACATTGAAAATTAATGCAACTGTTTTGCATCCTTTTGGCAAGGGGTCGTGCAATATACGCTTCTGTGCATCACTATATCAAATATCTTGTGAAAAATTCTTCATATTTTTGTACATGGTCATTTCACAGTATGTACTCTGACGATAACATTACTAAAGGCGGGGGCAACATTAATGCCATCGGTAAATAGAATAATGAACACCAAGATCACAACCGATGTCAACACGTCACCGTCGTTCGCAAGAGTGAATTTAGTTTGGCCAGGTATTTTTACGACAAAGCAATACAAGTAAGTTCTTTGGTGCCTAGGCAAGGACACAATAATGCAAAACCCATGTTGATCCGATGATAGGATTCGAATCCACACACTTTCGGTCGCGAATCTGGCACGACAAAAACCGTTATTCGCCTCTATCGACATGCAGGCAAGTGTGCAGGACCTATTTTTACATACTTGAGCCAACACAAGTGAAACCAACGAAAATATCTTTGTGCAGCCGAATCACATCCATGGGTATACTTATTCTGTGCATTCGAGGATCGTGTTAATCACTGGATGCTCCTAAATGATAAGGGATAAGGACGTTACAGGATACACGCACGAACGCGTGCATGCAAAACAATATATTATACCCAAATATTCTTTCCGGGGTCTATAGCGTATCTATAGAACTATCTGGTACTTGGTTCAATCCCTATTTCTAACGCGTGCAGTGATGTGAGGTTGGCTATTACATATTTAGTGGTATTTTCTAGGTTTTGGATTCCCTCGACCTAAAAAAAAAATGGCGTATGTTACACAAGCAGCATAAATGAATTTAGAAAAGCGCCTAAGCAAAGTGTGGTGGTGAGCGGATGCGCGGAAGTCTCTATGGGATGAGATCAACATATTAGAAGCGTTTCTTTCATTGAAATGAGCTTCACGTTTTGCTTAATGAACAAGGTAATAAACCTATCTTGTGTTTACTCGACTGCGCCATTTTAATGTTGTTTACGTCTTGGAGTTCTTCGTGCAGAAAATTGGTATATGTGTGTGTGGGCTATACGTTATGCCTTTCGTGAAACAAAAAAATACACATGACAAATACATTCTTATAACTCTGAGACGAATTCCAATGTTTTCTTTGTTACAAATGTGGCCAGAAAATTTATTTTGGTAAAGTAACAACTTATTTGTGCAATGTCATGCATGAAATTATAAGTGAATAAAAAAGATGTGTAATAGATGCACCCTAAGTAAGTATACATTAAAATGTTTGTTTGAAACGAATGAATCACTACTTGTAGTCAGTTGTATAGAAGCAGCAGCATCTCTCTCTCCCCCCCCCCCACTCTCTCTCTGAGCAAAACATGTTGCAGTGAGCTTTACATGCGTTGCACTTCATCTAAAGATGCCAACATATAGGAAGCAGCCAATTATATCATAAGATGTTATCATCTGACACTTTTGTTACACGCTGTTTCAACGCGAAGAACGTGAAACTATAGAAACAAGAGGCTTATTCATCTAATGAGTAATACATTGCGGATATTTTCTTAGAAAAATTCAGAAGAAGAAGAAGAAAAAGATGATGATGATGATGATGATGATGATGATGATGAAGCAAATAAAAAATACGTGCGGAGAAAACTTAAAGAAAGAGTGGCCTCAAAAGATGCGAGTTGGTTTCAGAATCTACATAAGATTGTCAGTCTAAAATTATATACCAATAAAATAGCAAAATACAAGTAGATAACCCAACAAAATACTAACAAAAATGTGCATCATCCCTTTTTTGTGGGTAAACCAAACTTTCATTTGTCCCTTTTTTGTGGGTGAACCAAACTTTCATTTGCATTACGATGTTGCTGTTGTTGTTGTGGGGTTTAGCGCCATTTTTCAGCACACGATAGGCTATGCATGGCGGCCAGTATTAATGGTGGAGGAAGAACCCGGGAAAACCCCGGGAAGAACCACCAACCCACGAGAAGCTACTGGCAACCTTTCTCACATACCCACATTGGTCGAATCCTAGACTCGAACCCACGCAGACAGAGGTGAGATGCCAGTGATCCGTAACGAAGAGCGCTTTAGACCACTCGGCGACTCTCCCCCCCCCCCCCCCCACGATGTTGCTCCATATTCTGTAACTGCCATCACAGGCACATATGGTATCACGTTACCAATTGTTTTTCCATATACCTCAATGCTAATGTTTTGTGAAATAAATATACTTTCTATCCTACCTCTGCATGCATGTCACACACTGTCATAGTCTCATAGAGAACAATGTTAGATAGTCAATTTGACAAGGACAAAACCAGGTACTCCATTGCATTTAAGAGAGATAACTCTACTGGAACTAGACAAGGGTAAGAGTTATTTAGTCACAACAGACACAGTTTCAGCCATGTGTACCACATTAAAAAAAAATCATAAAAAATACAAAATATGATCTAGATCGGAATTAACATGATCACACATGTTGCCAAGAGGCTTAACTTTTTTTAAGCCTAACAGAAATTACAACTCTTACATAATGCACCAATCACAGCTAGTGTTGATCTTTATTTCTGAATGCAATCTTCCTACACCTTAAGTCCCGCCCACCTGGACTTGCGCAATTGGTACCGTTATACCATATTTTGAACGGAACTACCCCTCCACGTCCCAAAAAGCAAACTTAACAAGGCTTAACAAAATAACAAGATTGTTAGAAAGAAAAAGAAAAATACAACACATGACAACAGCTCTTATTGAACTCCAGAAATTACCAAAATTAAATTTTTCCTTACAGTGAACATTCGAGCCTATGTATCACCAAATAACATGATTATTCCCCCTCCTTTCCACCACTCCCATGAACACAACGAGAAAAAGCTCATAGTTCCTTACACGGGTCTATACAGAAGTTTCTTTCCAAATTTCACTTTCCAAGACCAGAGCCATGATAACTGTTGTTTCTCTTGGAGGGGACGAGCGAAATTTGTGCATTAGTACCCTATCTCGTTTTTTCGTCTATCCACAAAGTGGAGATAATTCGCGGGAGTAAGGGGCCATGTAATCCATGGGTCATTTGGACTCAAATCACAATTAATTTTCCTATATAGTCTCTACATTTCTTTATTAGTATTATCACTCTGTCCAAATCATAATAAAGCATATGTTAATCTAAAATACTTTCAAAGATGATTTCACGGCGAAGTTCTTGCCACAGGTTATCTGTATTTCTTTGACAAGCTGGAGTATAAACAAAGCCATGTTCAACGGATCATAGATTTCACTTCTGCATCATTACACGTGTCTTAATACTCACAGTGCACTGTCGCCGAAGTACATATAGGACTCACGGTACTAATTCAGTTCCCATATTAGACCTATGCAAACACCATGATATTAAAAATTCAATAACTTAAACTGTTTGAGTGCTCATGATCAAACCTATATTTATCAGCATAGATGAATCCTGGATGTCAGCTTCTGTGTAGAGGAAAGGATATGAGCCGCGGCATTTTCTGGTCCTGCATGTGTTTGAAACATGTACTTTTAATTCCGCACCAAAGAGTCAGGTGCTAATTTTAGTAACGAGTGTTCTAAACACAAGACTGTTAAAATACTGAAATTTCATCAGGAAAACAATGTCTCTATTTTTTTCCACTTACAACTAGGATAAGCTCTCAAAAGATTCTTTTTCCAACAATATAACTTACATTATTAACCAGTCATGGTCAGCCTAACCCATATATACTATATTTTAGGTTCACCCATTTCAGACTGGTTCCCATTTTTCCATACCATTAGTACCGTGTGTCCCATATACAACCACACTATGAGCTGGTATTCTAAAGAATAAACAATTACCTTTAAAGGAGACTAGAAATCAAAATTTTCCTTCTACATATGTAATTCTCTACAGATTTTAATTCGACTGTCATGTTTATCAATTAAATATCGTAAGCGGGTAGTGATTTTATTGCATGGAAGATACCACGATTCCGTAAATTGCCGAGTTTTTCCGAGTTTTAATGAGGCGACAGATCACGTGGTACTGTGACGCAATACTAGCCAGTCCTTGAATACAAACATAAACAGTGGCGAGCGAGGCAGACGGAAGGAGACCACATTTGGGTTGCACATTCAAAACTTGAATCTGCAGTCTGATATAATAGTTTATGTACTGTACTGGTCAGTGCTAAAAGAATTTTTTTAGGCACAGCCCCGGGCTGGTGACTTAAATAAACTCAAGCCCTGACTGAAATTCCACAAGCCCGGACAGTTCATACCTGTCAACTCTCAAGCCGGGAGAAAAACCTCCCGATTTGGGGGGTATTTCCTCATCTACATCCCGATCTCGTAATATCTCTAAATTTTTCGCAGCGAAGTCCCGATTATTACATTATGTCTGTCAATTTTCATTTGTCAGAAGAAAAAACCCAACCCCAAACCATTTATAAATAGATATAACGTATGCAATCCACAGTCTAAACTACCACACTGCAGACATCGTAGTGATATGACTGAAAAATTGTTAAAGCTACGTTAAAAATTCAAATCGCACGCACACATGTCCGGCACTGGACGAAATAATTAATATCACACAACAGTTTTTTTCTTTTTTTTTCTTCTTCAGTAAATATAACGTGAAAATTAAACATTATTCAAGTAAATTTCAGATGTTTTTAAACAACTTCAACAGTACTATAGTATAAAAAAATTAAAAGAATAAAATTGTCATCAATTAGCTTAAATGAATGATCACTGTGAAATTTTCTCTGCAAACAAAATCGCATCTCCATTTCCGCCAAAGAAACTCGGCCAGTTAACACCTGACATTCCTCTACCGTATATGTAAAGTTTAATTACCATGATTAAATTACAAGGAATAAAACAAAATATACCATACAGTATATGTGGCCCTAAAGAACTAATTTTGAATAAATATATTGTTCAGCAAACAGTGTTACATGCATTAAGACTTAAACCTGAAGTCCATGGCATCGTGAGTAACAACAAAATAGGCATCGTTTATTTTGGCAATTAATTGCTGGTGCTTACACATACACACACTGTCGAACATGGTTTCTTTGAAGTATGTCCGAAGGGCAGTCCTTTTCACAAGATCAATGCAAGGATAAGGAGTATGTTCATTAGTAACACCGGCTTTATTGTTTGCGTACTTAAATCAAAACTTTAGCTATTTTGCAATTTAGCCACAGCTGACCAGAATAGGCAAAATGGGCTTGTCCTGGGGGAATAATAAGGCGTACCACATGGAGAAAAGGTACGTCCCATGGGCGCTCGCACATTCGGGCAAGGGGTTGGGTCGATAGCCCCCCCCCCCCAGTTTCTATTGTCAGCCATTTAATGTGAAACTTTGACCTCTTTTCTTTTAATCGCTGCTATTTAAACTGCCCAAGGAATAGTTTTATATCAGTTCCAATCATTACAGATTACCGTTTATACATACTACATGTATACAATGATTTTTTTTTAAATTTGTAATTTTTATAAGATTACTGAAAATTGTGTTTTCTCGAAACACGACAGGTTTAGAATACTATTTTTGGCAAAGCCTCCATTTGATTAAAATCAAATCTAAATTTCACCTTGGACAGTAGTGATTTGATTTAGATTGTGCCGTGTTAAGGCATGTATGTCAACATCTTGAAAATACATTTACTAATTTCACCAGCGCGATCAAAGTTTCCTCAGGCAAACAATTTTTGTTTCGACAAGCCTGACGGGCACCTCACTTTGAATACAGGATGGGCCGGAACTAAAACCAGAGGGGCCCAGGGTGTCGGGCTATCAGATTTATTTTTAGCACTGCTGGTGTAGATAAAAGATCTGTGAATTGATTGTTGCATTTTGTGGTCACTTACTCGGCCTTCTGCCTATTTTCGTAACTCGCACGTTTAACACTTTTCCCAGGATTTAAAATATTCAACGTTATGTCTAGAACAGCACCAACTTTTAGTCTAGGCCTAGCATTTGCTTTATCCTTGAGCTGCCATTTTTTTCAGAATCCCTCTCGTAACATTCCTTTGAGAAATGTAACGAGCAGATAGTGCTGTATGGTGTTGCTTTGAAATCGACTCGTTTGTAATAATGTATCCATTCTTTCATTATGCCTTTATCTTTCGTAAAAGAAAAAAAAAATGTTGTCCACAGGCTTTTCTTAATGTTCTATTACACCCGTAAGCAACGCAAAACGGTATTGTCTTTTACTCTGGCAACTCCTACTTGGGCTGCTAAGAGTCGCTACTATGACGTCACATCCCGAAAGTAACCGAATAGGCGCGGAAATTTTGCATACGAGGTCACGGAAATTCAGCTTCTAGAAGACAGGCCAATATTTTAATATTGACATTACGGTCGCAGATGATACTTCAGAATAAGGTTTTCTGCTATAGTACTTTTATTGTTATTCTATATTTCCATTGGTTTCTGGTCTCCTTTAAATCCATCCCAAGAATGACTAAATCTAACTATTGCGTGAATACCAAATTGAGAGAGGAAAAATGCTCTATTCTGTATGTAATACCGATAATTTAAATTACAAGCAGTGATACAAGCTCCTTTGTGTGAAATGAGGTTACACCTGTGGAAAAATAATCCAATGCGTGGACTTGCATTCTGATAATACTGAGATACAGCATCAAGAATGGTGGCAAATGAGATGTCTGAGGAAGAGATGAAGATGGATTAATGGATGTGGACCCCAATCTCATATGATATAGTGGCTGCGGAAGCGCAATGATATAACTCGTGTTGTCTTGATTATGCTAGGCAGTATCCAAAACCAAAGGTGGCGCTGATGAAGCAAGTGAGACAAACGTGTATACATCGTGAGAGACTTCAGCCTACAATAAAATTATTTGACCACGTGGGGGAATACATCATTAGAAGACCACATGTTGCATGAATGACAGACCTTACTGAGAAAATTGTGTCACATGCGTCGTAAAGTGGAGGATACGTTCTCATCAAGCCTTCGTATATTCTCCAGTGAAATTGGCAGATTTCTGATAATCCTCGACTAAATTTCAAAAGAGAAACTTGCAGAAGATTAGGTGAGAATGAAGGAGAAACTATATGCCATTAATAATAAGGAAATAGAAAAATTACTTTCAAAAGTAGTATTACATCTGCTGAATAAAATAAATGAAGCGCACTATGAGCAGCTGTTGCCATCTTGACCCAGTGAACTAAATAACAAATATGTAAACATACCATCAAAGCAATTATGCTGAATCGTGAAACAAAGGCTTTTAATCACACAACTCGTGTTTAGCTCTCGTCCATGGAGGAACAGCGAGACAAATAAACATATTAAAGCATATTTTACTACCATGGGTAGTGAAAACAGTTACTGGGAATGTTGAGATAATAAAAGTCCTGAACATTCTATGTGATACGGTATCATATTTGGAACTGGATGAAATAGTCACTGCGTTATTTCTGCAGAAATTGCAAAGACAAGATAAAGAAATAATGCAATACTGCTCTAAAATCCAAACCCTTGAGTTCCAGCTATGTTAGCATATGACCATATTGACAAACAGTAAGAAATCTTCAATGGACCGGGAATATCACATAAAGTAAATGGTACAACCACATGTCTCTGCATCTCTACAACCTTATTACCGAGCACACGTACAAAATGATAAGGGACAATCTATTCCACATAATCCCCTCATCTTTCCCCACAACGACTGTGGTGATAGAAGAAGGCTAGCCACTACTCCACTTCAACGCGCACACGCAGAGAGGTCAGTAACAACCAATGCTACACGTAAAATAAATACATGAGTGTTGGTGCGCCAAAATGATACAGCTAACAGAAAGGTAGTTCATGGGATGCTTTACCACAATGACAATGATTACAAGTCAGTAAGAATAGACACGGTAGGTTACATGCCTACCATCAGTGATTCACCGTCAAACGTTCATGAAATACTGGACAAAACGAAGACAATCACGAATGTTTTAAAACATGGAGAAGTAGATTGAGCGTTTGATCAGGCTCTCTACATAAAGGTAGCAAAATTATACAAAAGAATCTGGAACAATTTAGTAATATTGTCCTCAGGATGAGTGGTTTCAACATAATTTGCAATCTTCTCTCCCTTACTGGGAAGCTTTTCAGTGATGCAGGTTTCCGTGATCTTGTAGTGGAGACTGGGGCGATTGTAGAAGGTTAAGTCGACAATATTATGGATATTAGGCAATAACAGTCGTGTTCTGAGCCTTCACAAAATAATGTTATGAAGGTCTCCGGCGACTTTCATGGAAGGGATATCATTCTTGGACGGAAAACCAACAAGCTGGTGAATTGCAGGTTGCAGAAGTCAGTAGAAAGCCAGATCGCCAGTCTTTCTCTGCATTCTAAAATAACGTGTATTGTCCAGATTTGTTCCTGAAGTATCATTGCTTGTTACGGAATGCAAAAAAAGCCTTAGTATCTTTCTGGATATTCTAACACAGATATCGTCGAGATCCTGCTAGCTCTGCCTCTAGAGTCTAGAGGAGGGGTGACTGGCCCATCGTCCTACATGTCATACGCTTGCTAATCCCTTAGTGTTTCGCATATGATAAACACAACAACACCCGGTACCTTTGTATATCGTGCCCTGATGACAAGGCTGTCAGATGAACATCAGTTTATCAATCAGCAGCTATTGAATAGTGGATTTTCGGTCCAAACCAGTGCAAACAATGCATTTGGCAGGATCAGAGAAAACTGTTAACATGGACATGCAGACCTCTGGTGCCACTAAGGATTTCAATCTCAAACCAACTGTAGCGGTTGCTACTGGTAGTGGAAGTGTGAAAGTTTAAATGGAATAAATAGAGATCTGAGCAGATGTAAAGAACAGAATGACACGAGCCCTCGTACATGGAAAAAAAAATTAATCAATTACATAAACAACTGGGATAATAAATTACACCAGCAAGATACACTTCTTTTTTAAATAAATCTTTCACCGAATTTCAAACACAAATATATTTATACAAATAGCCGATCTGCTTTAAATTATATAATTAGTTCATCATATAATCGAGTGAGCGATCGAAGTCATTACATTGTACAACTTCTTCACCTGCTTATTCCGGTCCACTCCAACCTCCCTATGATGGTTCCTCTAGGTCCTTTGGCTTTTTCCCTTTTCCATCCTTCCTACTGTCTTGCCTTCTTTTGGCCCTCAAACTTTGTGTGGGTAGGTGGATACGTAAGTACGTAAATGCGTAGATACTTGGATAAGCATGTACCTGGATACGTCAGTGGATACTTCAGTGGATACGTCCGTGGATACATCCGTGGAGCTATTTTCCCTTTCAATATAAACAGAGAAGCAACCTAAATCTTCTGTCAGTTGTCCTACTGGGAACAGATCATTACTCCCCTGTCGTTATGTCAGATATCGTTCAATCGGAATTCAAACAGACCAAAGGCTATCTGGTCAAGCTAAACAATAAACAAACCTAGTTTCATAAGATTAATGTAGTTCCAAATGGCTATTCCCTCCTGACTAACATCACACGAGACATAACAGTTCCGTTCTCGTCTCAAGATGAATGAATGAAATTCATTATATGTTTATCTACATTATTTTAGGCGAATGCACACATTCAAATCATTATCATACGTGAAATCATCTAAAATCGGAGATTTCATACGGATTCACGTAAATCATATCAACTAAAGTAATGCATGAAATTCTTAGACTCCTATAACAATCAAGACGATAAATTCAAACAATTCGACAAACTTATATAAAGAAGATCATTCTACAAATTCAGACCGCTCCGGTGGCCTAGTGGTTAGAGCGTCCGCCTCGGCAAGGGGAGGTCGTGGATTCAATCCCCAGCCAAGTCATACGAAAGACTTACAAAAATGGTACTAACAGCTGTCTGCGGCATGATGCCCCAGTGCTAGACATCACTATAAACTGACACACTGCAGATATCGTAGCGATATGACTGAAAAATTGTTAAAGCTCCGTTAAAAATCCAAATCACACACACACACACTCTACAAATTCAGATAGATGGACTTACAGTTACACTCATATCGAGAATATTGTTCTTCGGATTTAAACAATTCATGCAAATATAAAAAATTAAATTCAAGCAAATCATTTTATTGGTATTACGAATTAAATGAAATTGACGCAAATACATTGTGCTTTCAAGCTTTGTTCGCTTCTACCGCCAAATTGTGTCCGTTGACTTTCTAAACGTCCGGTTCCTTTGACCAATGTTTTACGAAAGAATTTCTTCCAAATTCACTCTTTGAGTTCCTAAAAATTGTCACTCTTGCAGGAAAAACGCAGACTAACTAGATTTTTTCGACGAGGGCAATTTAATCCTAAGAATTTCGTGTGGGAACCACGCCCCTTATTTAGCGTAACCAATCATGATTAAATATATTTACCGACTAGGCGCCAAAATTGCGGTCAGTCTGACTTATAGATTTCCAAACCTGATTCTGGAAAATTTCAACTTCTGACATTTCGATACAAAGATCGAAGTTAGCCTTCTCTATTCAAGTCGTCTAATGGTTAAATAAACGAAGGATTAATCAAGAATCACTTCCTCTTCCGACACAGACATTAGAAATTAATGCAGTATAGCGATTTAACAAGCACCTGTCTCCATAAATCTAATTAATTGTTCTCTGGCCCAAATTAATGTGTTCTTCATTGGTCGACAGAAATTTGCATCCTGACACCAACCACAGTATCCAAGCACCATCTGAAAACAGAATATCGCACAACCTGTCTGAGAAAGCTGCGTGGTTTGCTCGATTTGCAGTAACATGCTGTCAACCAACCTGATTTATAAATATTCCACATTCGGAGGGATGAATCAAATTTCCAATCAGTTGTTAACCTTCTCAAAAATAATTTGATTGATCCCTTCGGGTCAAGTGATGACGATTCATATAGCGTATCCTTTGACGTAATGCAGACCAAGATGTAGCAAATGATCTTTTCGTAGTTCACGAATAAAATGTACTGCCTATCAAATGTTTTTTGACTGAAATCTTAAGAGAGGCTCTTCCTTTTATGGCTAAATCATAAAACGTCTTTTAAAGTCTTTTAGCAGTCTGCAGGCGAGTACATAGACCAAATTCACCGACAAGAAAATCATTTTCAAAGTATTCAGACATACGATACCGATAGCAAGCAGTAGCAAAACAGGCATAGAACAAGTACTATAGCACACACTAGTACTTGTGCCTTGGCCCCTGACAAATTGTGACGAAACCAAGCAGCACTTTGAGAGGCAGGTGTCTTCACAGAAACATAAAATGTTACCGTCTGCAAATATGGTTGATGGTATGGCTCTTGGGCAACAACTATAGGGTGACAACTGAACATTCTCAGAATTATCGGAACAGTTGTTGGCAACTGCCTTACAAAGTTGTCAAGTAAGTTTAAGATTCGGTGTGATCTTTGAAGTCTACTAGGAGCCTTCCATGAGAGAGAGAGAGAGAGAGTGTGTGTGTGTGTATAAAACATGTGAAATTTTGTTCTCCAAATAGTGTCAGCGCATACAGTCGAAAAGTTAAGACGTTTCCTGTCGTGGCAAGCGAGGAAAAAGAGAAGCTGGACTATTTTTTGCAAAGACGTTGAACAAGAACCAATTAGTGTAGGTGGAACAAAGTTTTGTGTGACCTTTTTGAAGATGGGAGATGTGTGATATCCCACTCCTTATGGTGCTCTGTTTGTCGCTATTTAGGAGATGGATCAAGTAAACAATAACATATTAAATTAATGGATGTAATAACAGAGATCTAAGTAGAAATATAGAATAGAACATGCTGTCCAACCTTTTTGACACCAGGGGCCATTGAAAAATGTTTTTTCTTGAAGCCGAGGGCCGCAGCAGAAAACTGAAAAGCAAGGACTATATAGCTGCTCGAGCTCTGGCGGGCCATTTAAAATCAGCCCGCGGGCCGCGGCTTGGACAGCACTGGAATAGAACAACACGAGTCACCGTTTGAAAAATATAAAAATGCAATCAATTATATAAACAAAATGAAATTGAACATGACATTCGAATTATACACTTTCCCTTAGAAATAGAATTACACAAGTTAAGTGAAATGCAATTGGCCGTTTGTTTTGTTACTCCGATAAAATAAAATTCATCATATTATCGAGCTCAAATTGCTGGCATGTTAGCATCCCCTGGAAGCTTCCGGTCTTTTCCAAATCAATGTTGATGATAGATCGGTGTTACAGTATTTCTTCTTCTTTTTTTTCTCTCTCTCTCTCCTTTGCCTTCAAAGAAAATATAACAATCAATCTAAATAAGTGCCAGGTTTTTCCCTTCCGCTATAATCAATCACCATTCCCACTATTTTTACGTAAAATATCGTCTAATGGTAATTCAGCAGAACTAAACTATGGTCAGTTCGCAACCGGATACGGATGCACAATCCTTTTAACGTGATTTTGTCTTTTTTAGCAGCTACTCGCATTCCTAACTGAGAACCATAAAATAATTAGATCTCTTAGGTCAACCATTACAACCCGCTGTGGGCTATAAATTACTAGCTGAACTATGACAGTCGATACATGTTCCTAATACTAAGACCATCGATTCTTGGTTGAAAAGAATTCACAAGTTAATTACACAAACGAATTAATAGACTTCATTCCTTGTCCTAACTATGTTACTTTGCTTTTAGCGATTCATTGACATACATTTTCAGGAATAGAAATATCAATTCTCATCATACATGATACAAACCATTTAAGAAAGGTAATTTATGACACATGATTACTAACATATTCAAGACACAAAATTAATTCTAACAAATGCGTATCAGAGTAATGCATTAAATTCCTACATTACATGTATTCTATGACATAAAGACCACTAAATCTGAACACATCCGTATGATACATTAGTCATGTAACTTTTGAGACAAAGGCATGCAAGCACTTAGCTTCCGAACTCAAGGAAAAATTTATGTATGAATTAAAAACGAATAAATTCAACATATAATTACAAAATTACTTCACTGCATATTGTATGTGACTGATATTAACCTAATGCTTTATTAATATTCATCCTTTCTATGCAGCTGAATCTCTTTCTTTCCATGTCCTTAACTCTCTTGGACAATCTGACGACAAAACTTAGACTGACTGACTAATTTCGCGAGAGTATTTAAACCTTGAATTTCGTCTTGAAACACACACACATCCTCGTTTAACTTTCTTTAACCGACAAAATTGTTAAGACTCCCATCGAAGTCAGACTAATTCTCTCTAGTCCGCCTTTATTAATAACTATTCTAGAAAATAACATTTTATGACACCTGTTTCCAATGGCCAAAGATTTCCCCAAATTTTTGCTCTTGTTTGTCTTAACTTTGTAACTCTCTGATACATAACATTACGTTAACGTATCAGTCTCACCATCAACGAATGGAATCTAATTAAAATTCAGTTATGCCTCACCCGCCAAAAAAGAAAGGTTAAATATTACAAACTGCCACGTTATTGCGAGCATAAGCCATATGTCAGTCTTAATGGTTACGTGTAACGCTGACCACGACGGAATGTACTACGAAAATATCTACAAAAGTTTTCACCATTACAGACCTACGAAGGTAAATGCTCCAAGACACCCAGAAATCGTGTTGCGGAAGTGGAAGCTCTTGAAATCACAAGTGAAGAGGTAGCTACGTGTCTGTTTCTGCAGAGAGAGAGAGACAGCTGCTCCGGTGGCCTGGTGGTTAGAGCGTCCGCCTTGGAAACGGGAGGTCGTGGGTTCGAACCTCGTCTGAGTCATACTAAAGACTTACAAAAATGGTACTAACAGCTGCCTCGCTAGGCGCTCAGCATTAAGAGGTTAGTGTTAGAACTGGTCGGCCTTGTGTCAGGATAATGTGAGTGGGTGGGACATCATGCTACATGTCTGCGGCATGATACCCCAGTGCTAAACATCGCTATGAACTGCCACATTGCAGACATCGTAGCAATATGACTGAAAAATTGTTAAAGCTACGTTAGAAATCCTAATCACATAGATAGATAGATAGATAGATAGATAGATAGATAGATAGATAGATGGATAGATAGATCATGGTATGCAATTATGTGAATCTTTAGGACAGAAGAATAAGAACTACTTCTTGCCATGCTTCCTACAGCTTTTAAAAATGTGACTGATGTTGACCATAAGAAATCTACTTCGACGTGATAATCATCAAAAATAATGGTCCGCAAAGTGTTAAAGCAAAAATGAATAAATAATAAGTCATAGCATCAACGTATCAATCTTTGCAAAGCAAACGTTCATTAATGTCTCCAATATATTACGCAACATAACGTGCGTGAAGAAAACACGCAAATACAGCTGTGTCCGTACGGCATGGGTGCTCACAATGAACAGCATTGCTCTACGTTTAAGCAGGAACCACAAATCCATGAAAATGTCTTGTAAAATGGTAAAAATATAATTTGGGCAAAGTATTCTTAATGTAAAGGTCTCATGCTTTATTTTGTTTCAATCCATGAGGTTTTCGAAAGTTCCTATTGATAACGGAATGTATGACGTACTGGACGGGGCAGACCAAAACGGATACCACTATGTGTGTTCTCCATTGATAAAGCCAGTGTATATAATAAAACTAAAGAATAATAAATTTAATTCTCTGATGGAACAACTGAACTGCGAGTAATCTATGTAAAGTTTCGGTAAATACAGGAACTGGTGGTGAACAACATCATACAGCAAAAAGACTTGTTCTGTCCATATCCGTCCCTTTCTAAAAAAAAAATTAAAATAATTATTGACCACGAAGTCCCACACGTGGATTTTTTTTACGTTAATCGTTAACATAACTGGAGATAGCACTGATTCAGTCACATATCTATACAGAATCGAATAGGTCATGGCCCCACCAAAGTTGCTGATCCTTGAAAGCAATTGGCCATGTGTCGGAGCTGCCGAGTTCTGGAGAAAACAATGTGTTTGGCTCAGATTTCGTGTAAGAATTTCTGAGGTTCGTCGGTTATAAAGGCATTTCCTCATTACATAACATACTTAACAGAGGATCTGTGATGACTCAATGGCAGTGTGCCCGACTCGCCAACATAAAGTGGCGTACCCACGAAAATATATATCCTCCGAATAAAAGAAAGTCGTTTGGTGGGAATGAAAGGCCTTAGCTAGGCTTGCCCCTTGCGCGGGTCTTAGCTGTTAACATGTGGTTCTTGAAACTTTGCTTTCTCAAAATGCCTTTTTTCATTTATAATGCTTACAGATTACGAATGGATTATAGTCTCCAACTTAAATGACCATAACTAAAGACATCTTCTTTGGTCTCTCTCTCTCTCTCTCGTTTTCGCTGTTTTCTACTTAGACATGCATATATTATGTTTGCATGCATGGCATTTAGCGGCACATGAGTACAGTCATGGCTATATAGTAATTAACCTTTTGTGTATGTAAATTGCTTTAGTATCTACCAAATCGGGTGTAGTATAATCTGAACAATCAAATATACATTTTAGAATAATCAGCTGACAAAGTGTCGTAACTTCTAAGATTTCATGTTAAATTATTTGTTGTATGTACCTGAGTTTTCTTATTCTCGTTTGTTATTGTTGTTGTTTGTGGTGGTGGGTGTGTTTTTCAATACTTGCTATCTTGTTCAGGTAGCATTACATTTTATTATTTTCTTAAAACCAGTAAGAAGTCACTCAAACCGCAACGAAAATAAGACAACTCCGTTGCACAGATTCTGCTTGTGTGAACTCGGCAACAAATGTGTGCACTTCGGAAAGACAGCCATTAATCTTGTAAATGAACAATTTACACTAAAGGGGTCTAAGCCTGTGCGTCTTCATTCTCGTATGACTCTTTTGGTGTTAATTACAATGTATAGTGGGGAGGGGGGGGACGACAAACCGTTACACAAAATTAATTACAAAATGTGACAAATCAGGTATAAAGTGTACAGATTCTTGGACAGATGCATAGACTCATATGTTCTGATACCATGCATACATTGCTCACTCGGAATTTACGATGATTTATTTTCTGATTAAGTGTACTCTATAGCCAAGAGAAGCTACCTTTATATTCCTTTTAACAGCGAATCTTGCAGAGAACACGAGCAAAATATAATGACATTAGACTAATCAAAACCGCGACTTCGAGATGCAGTCACAGATAGCTCGATCGACTGGGATATTTAGTTGCCTAATTGGGTCTCTAAGTCCTTGCAAAACACGATAACCCTATTACCCTTCCTCCAAAGGAGTTATTGGTGGTCTCAAACATGTTATGCCGAATTCACTTTTCAACGATTATATTTTTAATCATTAACGTTAACTGGAGGAACACGTCACGACTATTGCTATATTGGCGGAACAAATGCCATTGCATCCCGAGCTTTACAAACCGCTTTCTGGGCATGACAGACCAATTTATAACGCTCCTGTAAATCTCAAAGCCATTTTTTTTTGTAAGGGACAATGAATCACTTTGCCAAAGTAATTTCATGGCATATGTGATATTATTGTTTGTTTATTATTATTTATTATTATTATTATTATTATTATCATTATTATTTTTATTATTATTAAGAAAGAATAATCAGATTAATGTTGGTACATATTGTGACTTAACAAAACGCCAGACGATGTTTGCATGCCATAAAACAGTGCTCAAACACTCATATAACCCCAATTCCCAAACTCCCATGACTTGTTGCAACCAGAGCTGAAGGTCGTGACAGTTAATTAAGAATCTAACGATCCATTGTGCGGAAAATAGATAGCTTGGCATGTGGGTAATCATATACTTACTTTCCGAGATTTATTAGACTGGCTCTCCGCATCTTTTTCTTCTACCGCGAACAAGGGAAGCATTCTTGATGTTGGTCCCAAAAATCAAATAGGTTTCCGTTTCATGGGGCCCTAATTAACTAAGAAATTTCTATTTAGTTGGGAAATCGGTGAGAATGCTTAGTGGTGGGCCAATTGCTTTGCTGTTTTCACCTCATAAACTGACCTGGAATGGTATAGAAAACTAGATCGTTCTTATTTTCTTTTGGAAAACCATCGAATACGTGCTTTTCTCATCAACATTGCATCGTTGGTTTCTTAGCATATGCTTTGATATGTTGTCTATTTTTTCCTAAGGAATTTAGTTGATCCTTCCATATACGGCTCTTGAGTGTTATAACTTTGTGGCTATATTGAGGAGGACGCCATTTTACAGCAAGAAATATATCATGTCACTGAGATGGAACACATAACAGATTTATGCAACGATGATCCCAAATGTTTGACAGTGGGGGTTATTTCAAGCACTTTTTACTCTTCAGCGACCTGGACATACCTGTGTATCAACATAACATAACCCAGCAATGCCAGATTGTGAAATCTTCGACTCAGTAGAACACACAAACGCACCCTGGTGATTGTAGGATACAATTCATAATTCTCGCAGCTAAGTTCTTGTGGTTTCAGTGCGTGACATGGATTTTTGTTTCATTACTTCGCTCTGATATTCTTCAGTGTCTTCCATTCTTTGTCATAAAGTTTTTTTTTTGTGTTTCTTTCGTCCTAACCAGGAAGTTGTCTATACAGAGAGAAAATCCTGACTTTGAATGCAATCAGTAGGATTGTTGGATATTTCCGCTGTTGATCAATATATGTATGACTTAACTTCAAGATCAATATGATACCACATCAATATAAACACACACAAACACACACACCCACAAGCACGCACATGCTGCTTTCACAATTGCTATATAAACAAATGTAATGATCGAAACGTTGTGTTGTACTCAATCAGTAATACTATGTTACATTTTTGACAAAGGATACATATATGTTGTTCAATGTACAAAGAAAATCTGGAAACATTTTATTCTTCGTGCACATTTCAACGAAAATAATTTAGATTTTATTTTCACATTCAGAGAGTGAGTTGTCTACAAAAATAATGCAGCTAGACATTTTCCACTCAAAATATACTATCTTGATTTAAAAATCTTTAAATACTAGTATATAATCCACTTGGCCACCATTAGACTGTATAATGCAACTTATTGATTTAGTCGTCTGCTTTGGGGGCTATTGAACTGCATTGCACTGCATGTTGGGGCGAGAGGTTGGTTGATATTTTGCCAAAAACGGTTTCATGTTTTTCATCTTGTTTTCTTGGTATTCATATTTGGTAGAGACTGTAAAGAGTATCAGCCCAAAAAAATGATTAAAACTACACAGCAAATATGCATCGTATAAATGACTGCTGACGTTTATTGATAGGGTCCGTAACAAAATGCATACTGAATATGTGGTGGCTTCACTATATATAGTAAGACTATCGTCTACTGCACGAGAACGACGTATTCCTAATGTGATGCTTTATTTGGTAATTGTTTGCTTGTTATTTTTTTTAATTTTTTTAATTATTTGTTTTGAAAAATAAACCATCCTAATGTATATGTGAGAAGAGTAACAATGGGACGAACTGCATAATGAAGAGTATTTAACATAACGTGAATACATCGAATTTCCATTGATTTCGAGTGAATCTGATTTCAAGTGCACGGAAGTTATTGGCAACACGATGGTTCTGCAATAACGAATCCTCCTTTTGAGACGTATGTATTGTAGTATATACATGATGTAGGTAGCCTTTTCGCAGACAGTTTGTCTGGAAAGTGTGTTATATGTATATGTAAAGAATTCCTTATGATTTTGCAAATCAATTTTACACTCTGTTCCCAGTGGATACAAAATGATTGCCTCAGTCATGATGCAGCAACCAGCTCAGTGAACGATCAATCATACAACTGTCTGTATATTTTTTTTTTAGTATTTGCAATGTTGCAATCGATATAATAAGACTTGAAGAACTTCCGAAAATACCATCCCATGATATTAATGTCGGCTTTCAATTTAAATTTTCTAAGGGTTCTATTCAAAGCAAACAATTCTTTGGTCAAACGGCAATTTGTATAAAGAATCGCTATTAAATCTCGATACCCAAAAGAAGCAGATCTCGAGAGAGTCGTGCACGATATATACCTTTTGTGTACTAGATGTGCGAGCTCAGCTTTTTCAAAAGCACGGTGTTCGATATAAGTTGTTTCACGACCGATTGAGTGATAATAAAAAGGATATGACCAAGTCTTCATTAGATCCACCCATGAACTGACGATCAGAAGGATTAGCTAATCTGTCAATATATAGTCATTGAAAAGAAATTTGAAACTCTGGCTACTACGATAGTTTCCTAACATCAACGCATATTATCTCTTAAAATTGTAACGTGTGAATCTGAAGATTGTATGCACAGAAACGTGAGATAATAGAAGATGCGATGTGCAACAAAGAGAAAGGACATTAGTATTGCATTATCTCGTTTCTGTTTTCAAAATGGAGACTTATAAGTGCTTTGGCATTCCGGCCAGATATCAAATAATGGACTGGACATTTATGTCCAGGGTCAGGAAATACCTGTTAAGTTTGGAGGAGGTACGAGATGTCGATTACAGAGCTAATAGAAGGATGGTGAGTATAGCTTTTATTGTTTGATGTATCTTTCTTTCGAGTTTACATATGTATCAAAATGTATACATGAATTCTTTAACCGGTACACCGAGTTTCCTCTGTTTTGGAAATCCTTTTATTATTTGGCTTTTACTGTCCATTTCCACATGAATAGCCGAATACTAAAATGATTCCAATAAGAAGAAAATCAGTAAAATAAGAGAGTGGATCAAAAGTTCGTGGACTAAACGTATAGAAACAAAAGAAGACAAAAATAAATGTATATAATTTAAACTTACGCATAAGTTGTACATGTCATTTCCAAGCACGTCAGCAAGCTTATACTATGATTTTTATATAGAGGCATGATAAAAAGACCTGGCGCAATTTGAACGTCATTCTCTGGTAGACTTATGTATAGGCAAAACTATTATATATATATATATATATATATATATATATATATATATATATATATATATATATATATATATATATATAGACGCGACTATCTTCATCTGTTTCATAGAAATATGAAATCTCTTTCCAACAGCTTCTATTGACCTCACACTAACATTGAATATAGTCGAGTACGTCTCCCAAACTAAAACCACTTTTTCTACTTTGCTCAAAATATTTGCAGTATTTTCTTTGTTTAAAATTAACGATTGCCAAGAGTCAATACAGTATAAAGACGTTACACTCCTTGCTCTTTGTTTTAGCTTCGGCATTGGGACCCCATTTTAAAAGGTAATAAATAATGACACCTCGTAAAGATCCGCTTCCATCAGGTTTCCGAATGATTTTGTTGTTTGGTATGAGTATCGATTCTTGGATCTGCCAATTGTGACAACACTACTTTACGATTTTCAAAAATGCTTTTGGTTTGATGGGGCATGTGAATGACCCATTTAAATAATTGACGTGCTGTCAAAGTAGATCATAGTAATTCTTCTTTGAGATTGGCTTCTAACAAATGTGCACAGACTTGTGCATATTCTGCGATTGATGCCATAAATGCATGAACCAATTTGTCCCGAGAGGATGAAATTGAAATGAGGTAATGTTGAAAACTGTTCGAAAGAAAGAAAGGCAGTGCGGAATGTTTTATAGTCTTTTTTCTACAGATAGGCGGCAAGGACGTGTAAATGACGCGACTTCCTTCATGATACAAGTGGCGAAACAAATTGGTACGAAATCGCAAATAATCGTGAGTGGTGGGTTTTAAATCGATGAGTAAATACGCATGAGTTGATTTGAGTGTCATCGTCGTACACAAAGGTCAACCAGGGTGTTCCTAACTCTTTGAATAGCAACTGCACTTGAGACTTATCTCAAAGACTTTTAGACAAAACCATACGATGGGCATTGAGATTGATGGTGCTATGTGCTTTGCTTTGTTAAAATAAACTTTTTGTAATGAAAATAATACTAGCACTACGATGATGTCCTTTTTGTGTAAAACAAACGTCATTTCTTCTTCGTCTTCTCCTAACATGTTATCGAAGCTGGCAACATGTATTTGACTAAAATCAGAAATGATGACACCATCTCCTTGACTTTCTTGACGATTTCCACTCTGTGTAATACCACATGATACCTTGAGGTGGATGGTCATACATATTTGATTTATGTTCGATCAAATGTTTGACGGACTGGGATTTGCCTGAACCACTCGGTCCAACAATCAACATGTTAAAGGGGTGGCGAAGATACAGTGTCTCCCAAATTTGAATATCTAACTTTTCGTCAGTCACATTGAATGCAGAGGAGGAAGAGGATGCAGCCATAATGTAAAACAATATAAACAATTTAGCATTACTTTGGCAAACGATCGTGTTCCTTCGTTCTTTTCCACGTGTTTTAAAGCGATGCCCTCTAAGGAGCAGTGCCGTTCTTTGAATGTCTCCTTGTCTTCTTTAGAAGAAGGTGCCACTAGATTCTTGTTTCAAATTTAGAAATTCGATGACGTAGTCTGAGAAAATCCCTGGATTCGAATCGTGGTACATTGGCTATTGTTCTGTTGTAGGAAAGTGCCAAATTTCGTACACTTTTTGACAGTTGGTATCCACGATCTAGAACACGAAATATTTCAACGCTTACCCATCTTGGTGACAGCAAGGTTGGTCTTGACTACATGTTTCAGTACACAAAAGACCTGAAGGAAACATTAGTTTTCCTTGGCAATGATGCGGTAAGACAGGATGACACAAGTGGGTTGGGAGGAAGACCTTGCATTTGACCAATCCTTCGTATTGACGAATATGTTCCACGTCAATGTGTTCTGTAGTCATTTCTGGGTGAAAATCGAGCATTTTTGCACACCAAATATATATCGAACACACATCGAATTAAAAGCTTTGGTAGAATATCGACGGATGACTGAGAGATACGATTGAATGGATACGATGGCTAATTTGTTCTCAGGCGTGAACTTCTTTCACTACACTAATCCACATGATTTAGCAAGGACAGCGGCATCCTTCAAAGGACTGAACCGTGATCCAGAATTAATCGTCGATATTTTCCACAGCAAAGGAGTAAAATGTCCACATCAGATGTACAATATTTCAACATTTCTTCTTGAATGTCAAACGACTTTGAAAAGTTAGTCTGACAACAAGTGTATAATTCTTCTCGTTGTTCTTTGTGTATACTACCATGGTCGTTATAGCGAATGTCCAGCAATTGTGGGAGCACAACGTGTTGATTAGCTTTGGTATTGAACAAGTTTGCAAATTAACTTTAGGCCATAACTGCCATTGTAAACGTTTTTGGGGCATTCTATTAAAGGCATGACCCCAAAACTCATGGAATCATTAAAACATACTTATCCCACTTTCGTGTATATGAGACTGGCTCTTTTCATGGAGACTGTGGGACATTCAGTATTGTTATGTATGTCTATATTGTATGGTTAATTTGTGTCCACCATTGTAGATTATGCTTTAAGATAATGGTTATTTGTAAACAGGATGTTGTCATGTTTACCCCGACCCAGAGTAGCCCAGTTTGAAACATGTATAATCAAGGTAATTCTGACGGGTCATTGTTTGATGTCGAACATTGCCGAAGGCTAGCACTAATCCGTTACGTAAGACTGTTGTGGCTAGAATCGAAAAACCGGACATCGGAGTTGCGAGGCGCCCGATAGCCAATTATCACCTAGGTGTCGAAATGTTTCCAAGATCAAAAGAAATTGCATGAAGAAGTGGGAGTGTCCTAACTTCTTTCCCCTGCAAACAGACAGACAGGTTGGACTGGCCGCTAAGACGATTGGACAGGGGCACAGCGCCACCCAATCAGAATCGAGATGGGGGGGGGGGAGACCTTGATTTGGGTAGAATGATATCCCTGCGTTTTCCGGCAAAAGTTAGCTCGCTGAGAGAAATTACCCAGAGAAGAGGTTAGCGTAACTCGGAATAGCCATTCGTTATTGGCGGGAAAATCTTAGAGCGGGAAATTCTAAGTACAGAAAGCTTCAAAAGGAAGCTTTGAGGGACAGACCAGTTAAAGTTTGGTCCCGTAGTCTCAGATAGAGAGACGGAGGAAAGGAGGGAAGGAGAAGAAAGGTGAAGTTGAAGTCTGGGAGCGGAATTGGAGGAGGAGATAATAGAGAGGGAAAGGAGAAGAAAGGAGAAGTTGAAGTTTGGAGCGAAGCTGGAGGAGATAATAGAGAGGAAACAGAGACAAAGAAGGAGTTAGAGGAACGGAAAGAAGGAAGAATCAGCAGGAAGAAATATATGAGTAGATGCAAGGACAGGGGGAAAATCGAACTCACACTGTAAATCACGGGATGAATTAGGCTGTCACTTGGTCGAGGGAAAGACGAGTGATTGGAAGTTATCGTTTTTAAATTATCACATTTATTAAATTGTTATTGATTGAATTTCATCTTCGTGTTCTCTATAATTTAACCGTCGGCATTGCTGACTGGTGGCTCAGAGCTGTAAACCTACATCATCACTAATTTAACTTTCTAACCTAACGAGCCAGGGTGGAACTTCTATCATAATTTAATTAAATTATATTGGAAGTACCCCACCTCAATACGACAGAACGTCACAGATGTTTACATGACTAACATTTGTCCATGATTGTAAGTTGTAAATAACACGCTGACACAACCTTTTAGTTTATAATATTTGAGAAACAGTCTTGTTCACAATTTTATTTGAAATTTTCTTTAGGAATGACTCACGTCTAGGTCAAGTGAAATTGTGTATACATAGGGACCTGATCAACAAATAATTAATTCCTCTGTTAGATCAGTCTCTGGAGTCCATTTGTTACCATAATTACAATTGTGTTCATATATAACTCGAGATGAATTGTTTAAATTATTCAGTGGAATTACTAAGTACTCATTAACTTTGGATGCACACATTATTTTGGAACTAATGTGAACACATTCAAAGACATTCTGGATTGCCAAAGTTTGGTACATCAAGCCATTCTAGAATATTGGAATTAATTCCGAACATCGGAACATTCTATACTTTTGACTTGTAATAGGACATTTGGAATTATTTGGGATTTAATTAACATTATTGTAAGTGTCTGTTGAATTTTCAGCTTGTATTGTAAATAAATTAAATTACTGGTTAATTTAACTTCAATTGTCTGTTTTACTTCTCTCTGTTACTTATTTTAAGACCTAAAGTTGTAAAAGTTTTTCTGATTAATATTTAAAATTACATTGTCCGTCGTATCCCGAAAAATCGTGAGCCTTGACTTTACTATATGGACGGCAGTATCCTTGATGCTGAATGTCCCTTTTCACTCAGAGTGTCTGTCAGTAGGGTCAGTAGTCCATTTGGCACATCGGGAAGTGTGCCAGGTCACCGAGGTACTTGTTCACGGCTGCCTGAAGTATTACTACAATTGGGACAGTGAAAAAAGTATATATGTTCTTGCATACACTTCTCACAAGCACGACGAGCTACGCGGAAATTAGGGACGTGAATGCCTGTCTCTTGCATACATTTAAAGTAAACAAAGACCAAATCAACTTCTTTCTTTTTCTTCTTATGCTGGTCTTCCTTGGAGTATTCCACCAGTTCATTCTCATATTTTTAAATGTAACTTTGATGTTCAAAGCTCACGACTTGGTCACAAAAACGGCATCGTTTCTTTTCTTGACTAATGTGTGCCTTTGAGTTATTGGTACGAATAAGATGTTCACAAGTGGAGAACAGTCTTAATAATTCGCAAACACTTTTCTGTTGCTGAACTTGCTTCATGCGAATTTTTTTTCGGAACAAATACAACGCGCTTGGTGTTCAGCATTAAGAGGTTAGGACTGGAGTAACAAGACTGGTCGGCCTAGTGTCAGGATAATGTGATTGGGTGAGACATGATGCTACATGCCTGTGGCATTAATCCCCAGTGCTAGACATCACTATCAACTGCCACACTGCAGACAAAGTAGCGATATGACTAAACAATTGTTAAAGCTTCGTTAAAGATACAAATCACACACGCACATACACACACAGATATATGACTGACAAAGGTACGCTTGCAAGAAGAGCAATGAATCTGTTGTTTTTCTTCAGTCAAGCATGGTTTGGGAGGTTTCTACCTTAACACAACATTAGCGCTTGGGTAGGTACCGCCCTTAGGAATTATGAAATCATTCACTGACTTGGAAAGACTGCCCCCCCCCCCCCAAGTAAAAAGGTAAAAGATAGCAGGCGGAAAATGACTGACCTTTTGTCCAGGAGGAATACAAGACACCTTACTTCCTACCGCTTGCTTGGGCGGCATCAGTATTATAATATGCGGTTAACTGCAAAATTAATTAGTGCGCAAACGAGCGCAGACTTAATACACCGTAACGGCAATAGTCAAAAAGCGACGTTAATCGAACACAACAACCATACTGTCACATGTTCTCAAGACAATTCAAGTTAGATTCGGACGAGGTAGTAATCAACTATCGTTTTGGTCATGCTCTTTAATCCTTACAACCCAGTTATGTGAAAGCATCGTGTACCATTACCAGAAACACAGACACAGAGACATGGAAAAGAATAATTTATGTAGAGAGGCAAGGGTGCCTGAAGACCCACGGACCCACCATGGGACTACGTTTGAGAAGAAGACCAGTGGCAGTGAAGCGATGCCACATATGTTAACCACATTTGCTAAACAAACCCCAACTTTCAGGACCACCCCGATCTCTAGAAACGAGAGATAGTGATCTTATCTGCTAAAACAAAGAATTGTGCGTGTTATGCATGTTTTGTGATTGTGTGTGTTTGTATGTGTCTGTGTGTGATTATATATGTGTGTGTTTGTATATGTTTGTATGTGTTTGTATATGTCTGTGTTCCTGACAACTTAAACTTAAAATCCCTATTTACCCCTTTTCCTGTGATAGTGTGTGTTTGTGTGTATGGATAAAGTACCGTGTCATAAATACTACCCTTGTGCGTGTTACATAAGACTACTTTAGTGCGTCAAGAATCACTTCTTTACCTTTCCTTGTATGTGAATGTATGGTTTGTGTGAAAGTCTGTGTTTCAACGTTTCTTTTTTTTTTTCTTCTTTCCTATAAATGCAAGTACTAGATGGGTATGTGATGTGATGTGTGTTTAGATATTAATCAAAATGTGGGTAATGGATGTTTCGGTTTGGGTTGGATGGGATATGTTGTGCGTTGAATTTGAAGGTACGTGCTGGGATGTCGAAGCCAGTTTTAACATTACCATTTGCGTTAGAGACAATAAACACTTTTGGACCATTAAATACCATTCTCATGGTAAATATATGGACCAATTTAACATGATTTCCAATTGATACATACCCCCTCCTGAATGTTAACATATGGCTTGTTGTTAGATCCCGTAAGAGCCCCAATACAACTACTTATACAAAAGTTCATAACAACCTGTTCTCTTTGTTAACGAAACTCTGCACAACATTTAACCCCTCTTAGAACTTGTTTTGCTATGCTATTTTTGTTGTTGTTGTTGTTTTGTCATTGATTAATTTAACTAACCAGATAGATACGTTTCAAAATGGCCAGCTCGTCTGTGATAGATTTAATGGTGTAAGAGAGGAAACCTCCGTAGGATTAATTTGCAGGCTTAAGGGAGACAACTTTTGTATATATGTACAAAATAAAGCTTTTTCGCAGCTTGGAGAGAGAGAGAAAGAGAAAGAACGTTGCTAAGCAAAGCAAGTAGACTTCGATTCTAATTTGATATAAAACATACATATTTCAGATTTATTTGAGGGGAACAATAGCTGTAGTGATTGTTCTTGTAACGTAATCCGCGAGGGAAAACCGAAAAAGGAAGTGTAATATTTATTTAGAGAAAACCAAGGCAGCGACAAGGGTGTATAACGCAGAATTTATTTTATTACGTGTTTTGATAAAATAGTTCAACAAAGTAACTGCTGCTGCCAACGAAAACAGTCGTGTGTAAATTCAGTTTAAAAATAAAACTATGCATTATAATTATATTGTTATGGGTCAACAATATAGCATTTTAACATATTTTTTGCTCAGAGAAGCCTATACACTATGTGGTTCAGGCATATAAATGTCGGAGGGACAGGTTAACACACTGTTGATGTTTTTTAACAGACATGCTATCACTCCGACACGCTCTTTGCTCTTTCCCTCCGTACTCTCACCTGTCAGTACACAAAAGCTGCTGTCAATCATTCTGACGTCAAGCAAGTTATATCCATTGCTCCCCTACCAATCTATTGGCAGCGCACCTGCTTGTTTGCTGTGACGTTACAAAAGAGGCGGAGCTTCTACCAATGTTCACAAATTTGAATAGCTGATACGATAACAACACATGCAACGCGTGTATTACTGAGGTTATTCGAGTGTGATAGTTTTACGATCTTGGCTCTAAGTGCGTTCAGCATTGGAGGATTACATTCTTGGAATACACAGAACATTTGCAGGAATTATTTGTTTCATTCAGATTTTCAGATTTTAACAGATCTTTGTGCCACTGTTTTCATGAGATATTGTTCTGTTTGAATATTCCTCAACATTGTCTCCAGTTGTTCAACTAATTTTATTGTTAATTTATCAAGTGGTACTGGTGTATTTGGAATATATAAGATGTCTTTCGATTGAATTTTCACCGATATAGATACTTGGTAACTTGTTTGTTACTGATCATGGCTGCTTGGGCGCCGTCCCCAACCAAAGACGCTCTGCGTCAGGAGTCTCCATTTCTTGGGGTATGTGAGCTATTTTTAGTAACACTATTTATTGGCTGTTATCAGGCTAGTTTAAATTGATTTAAATTTTTATTTGAGACTGTAATACTGTATAGTAAATGTAAATTAAATCATACGTTATGCATGTACATAAATTTCACTTTAATTGACTCAGTATAATTTAGAGCTAAACTTGGTAAACCATTGTACATGTCCTTTGCGTTATGAAGTATAGCCCGTGTGTGCTTCATAAATACCATGCAATATTGAATGCCTATTTGACCACTTGTTGGTAAATTAATTATTAAATTGAAACATAAAAGTCTCAGATCAATAATGCATAAAAAATTCAAGCCTTTAAAAACATAGTATACAATTAATAATGTATATAAGTATGTATGTATGCATTAGTTCAACAATCTTAAACAGGCTTTCAGACAAAGAACCTGGTAACCAAGTTTACATTTAGTCCCCTATAGAAGTAAAAGCCGAGACTTGGATATAAAATTTGTAGCTTTAGGGTTCATTCTTTAACTGAAAATTAAGTTGAGAAATTCTCGGCTGCCATTTTTGAAATAAAACAAAACAAGGACATACCAAGAAAAGTAAAGGTAGACCTTCAACAAATGATGCACTTTTTACGCATTCTGTTGATTTGGGCATTTTAAAAAATAGAATTCTACAGCCACACAATCTAGGATAGACACTTTTCTATTTCATTAAAATATAACTAACATTTATTAACTTTTGTACATCATCCCCGTAATTAAAAATTTATAATAATTTTTATAATAATTCATCATATAATAACACTGGTCCACTGCAGGGCATTCCGAAATGAGCCAGTAGCCGAGTGTCTGAGCAAGTGACTACTTTTTGCTGCCGCGAAGCACCCATGGTGGAGCACACCAAAACTTCATGTTGATTTAAAATCTTTACTGGCTTTTTCCAGTTGTATGGAAAACCCTGCCACAGGGCTACCAGACTGCAGTATATTGTAACCAAGATGCATCGTTCTGGTGGCCCGAGTTGCTAGTAGATGCATCTTTACTGGTTGTGTCAGCGGCATTGTTGCTTTATTTTTATTGGCGTTTAATTCGTTAGCAAATACTAACATTTATTGTTGTTTTAAATTATGACAATTCTGTAAATTCTTAGTCTATACAATCATGAGGTCCACAATAATGGGTGAGACCAAAGTAATATCAAGTAAAGTTCCCATGCAGAAGAAGACTCTACATTCCTTAAATTTAGACCTGCTGTTATCTTCTATCCTTTTTACATGGCATATTTTCAGAATATAACATATAAGCACATATTGCTATGATGTTTGCAGCATGGCAGTTTATAGTGATGTCTAGCACTGGGACATTGTGCTGCAGTCGTGTAGCATCAGGTCCTACACAGTCACATATTGCTATGTTTGCAGCGTGGCAGTTTATAGTGATGTCTAGCACTGGGACATTGTGCTGCAGACATGTAGCATCATGTCCCACCCAGTCACTTATTGTACAATATCAGGACAACCAGTCATAACTAATTTTTTAATACTGAGTGCCAAGTGAGGCAGCTGCTAGTACCATTTTTATGTCTTTAGTATGACTGCCAGGGTTCAAACTCACGACCTGCTGCAACCGAGGCAGACACTAACCACTTATGCCACGGTAGCAGTGAAAGTGAACACATATTTCTCCAATACATATATCACAAAAAACTAAAAATAATACATAGAAAAGGCTGAGAAGCAGTAAATTTGGTGGGTAGATATTTGTCAATTTTTATCTATTTACAATTACGGTTTTAAAAATGAAGGCTATTGTTAATAAACCATTTCCTGTTGCACATTTCTATATGAAAATGTTAGAAGAACATGTCATGAAATGGTTCAGTACATGTGAAACTAGCAAAATTGCAAAATTTTCTATATGATTGGTAATTTTCTATGTAGTATTGGAATTAATAACCTTTTTAAATCTTACAGATTGAGTTTTAGTCTGATTAGTCTCAGACTGAATTGCAGAATCTTTTCTTAAAGTTGCAGAGATTAGAATTATGGCTTAAGTAAGGATGGGGTCTAAATAGTCGTCCTTGAATGACCATGGAAAATGTTACTTTAAGGAACAAAAGAGCAATGGATCCAATAAACTGGAAGTGCATTTACATTTGAATGAGTTCAGTTTGTCTGCTTACCATCAGTCATTGATTTTATATTTGTTTTGTTACTCTACACTATTCTTTTACGTGGTCACTATCATCTTTTGGTTAAATTTTCTGACAGGTATTTAATTTACAGTGCCATTAACAGTTAATGTTTTAGTATAGGCAAACTTCACATAATGCACATGTTACCTTAACTGTCAGTTATTTAGAGATGAAACTTGACTGTCATGGGGATTTAATGTCAAAGGAATGCAACATAATTTTCACATGATACCAAAGCAGAATCGGAATGCAACACTTTGTTCTGTGAAAAACATCTCACAAATTTGTTCCATGCTGTGATAAAAAATGAGTTTCTACATGCAAGCATTTATGTATACTTTTATAGTACATGGGGAGGAGTTGTGGTGGCCAAAAGTTTATGGTGTCAGAACCACTTGGTATTTTACTTGTGACCTCATCTCCATTCTAGCTTAGTGGGATGAAGATGGTAACAGGATGGTTACTTGTGTTGATGGGATCTGGTTGGTACACCAAACTTTCAGAAATGGGATCATTTCAGTGTACTAGTGAGTGAGCTGGATTTTATGACCCATCCAACACATTGCACCAATTGAAGTACTCTAGTTGTTTGGCTTGTTATTGATTATTAAAACACTTGTTTAAATCAATAATTTTTTATCTTTCAGAGTTTGTTTGATGGATTTAATGGCTGATGTACATGTATATGACTTTCTGTTTCTTTTTCTTTTTCACGATCTTTTGGTTGATGCTTGAAATATCTTGCTCATTTCATTTTGAGGTTGTTGTTGTGGGGTTTAACACCATTTTTCAGCACACGATAGGCTATACATGGTGGCAAGTATTAATAGCAAGCTTTCTCATCATTCTGAGGTAAAGTTTTCAAGGAAATGGTTTATTAACTCTGATCATTGTCTTCAGATCGCATACAGATGAAAATTGATAAATATCTACCCACCTAATTCACTCCTCAACCATCGTTCTATGTTCTTTTTTGCTTTCTGTTATTGCAAATACGTGTCAAGTCGGAAAACGGCTTAGACCTTAAAGCGCATCTCGCGAACTCCACAACATAGCATTGTCCCATATGTTTCTGACCTACATAATTTGCATTTTAAAGTTATATCTTTAATAAAATAATACCTTGGCTTTGCTTTCAATGATTTGTATATTTTTCTGAAAATATTTGCCTGATGATTTACGAAAACAGACAATATAATACATTGGTACATCCCAGACTTAGTAAAGTCCGCCATTATTTCCCGTTAGGCCTATTGGTTCACTTACAGTTTCAGACTAATTTTAAGATGAAATAGTGTACAAGAGGCAGTTAATATATATCCAGATCACCGATTCTGATCTTAAAACACATGTTTGTATGTTTTATCATCATAGGATATCATGCAGGAAATTGATAGTTACTACCTTACTTGGCAAAGGGTTAATGGTCAATCAGCTATCAAAACATATGCTTGTGAATGGACAAGAGTTTGTTTGTCAACGTAATTGATATCAAAACTAGGCCTAGCTACTGATGTCTTGATGAATACATTTTGCTCTAACACTTGAACTAACTGGGCTAAGGTGAGGGGCATTTAAAAAAAAGTATGGTTAGTCAATGTACCTCTTAAATAGCTCTTGTTCGTCTATCAGAGTGATACTGAATTTTGTTAATCCAAGTAAAGACTTATTCCAAACACTAAGCTAGGCATCACCCACTTTCTTACACTTAGCTACTGTCCTATCTGAACTATCAATTTTAGCAGCTTTAGCACTTTTCTGAATCTCGTTACAATCTTCGTAAGTTTGCCATTTAACCCCAAAATACTTATCCAAATTTACGAATGGCATTTTGTCTAAGTCTCAACATGTTTTGATTCAGAGGTCATGTGTACTACTTATTCCGATACATTCGGAAAAGAACACAATAACGAAAGCTAAAGTTTATTTGATGTACTTTTATAAATGACTGCATGTACATCTCTGGGTCTTTCTGACTCTGAATTCAATCACTGTAAATATATGTACATTTTCCACCTGGCCGCCAGTCAGAGCCTTTGAACTTGCTGCCCAGCTATTGCATCATGTTCTTTTAGATGTACTCTTATAATGGCAACATGTATGTACATCAAGGGGTCTTTCAGTCACTGAATTCTGTCATTATAAATATCAGCACAGCTAACTGATCGACACATTTTCGCACAAAGCAGGTGGCTAAAGCAGGACTGCCAAGTCTTTGAATTTTGCCACACACCTTTTACACGTGTACGGAGGACTCCCGCCTCAGTGATTTTCTGCATCCCGGATAAAAAAATTGGCATCCAGATACGCGTAATTAAGCGTTTCCAAGATCTCTGATGACAGTACAAGTCTGTCTTGATATTAACATTGCTGTTTGATTACACACTAAAACTGGGTTACTGTGAACTACATTGTTGGGCCAGTTCGATAATAGATTAAAAAGAGAAACTTGTGACATGTATGGATGGTATTGCTTGTGATCACAAACAACTTCATTCTTTTTAATATTCTTTTCAGCCTATGGGGGGATTGTATGGTACTGACTTGGGGCCAGGCAAGTCATGTAGTAGGTGTGGTAGTGACCAATGTCCAGGCTTTGAACTTCACTTTTGGAGGTAAGGCACATGAATCACAATGTTTTTTGCCAGGTGTCACAAAGTTTACTAGCGGCAGTTACAGTGGCTGTTAATAGGCATATTTGTAGCTACAGGTGGCTGGCATATAGCTCAGAAAAGCTGAGCTATCTATTTTGTACATCTGCATTTCTTGAAAATTGCTTCTTTTTTGCCTTTAGCATGTAATATACTTTGTAGATATCATAATATACCACAAAAGTCGGACAGAAATGTCAGAGGTTGTATTCATCTTCAACTTTCATGCTTAATTTTGCCACAGAAATACTTGAAAGTGTGTGTACTTATTTTCGATATGTGACTTTCAGGGCATTACAAATCCACTTGTCTGATGCCTGGAACAAGATCAAATTGGCTTGGGAAAGCTTAAGTTTGCAATAATCTTGCCCATGGGCAAGTCCAAAAACTTGAGAGGGGGGTTGTGTTCAGTATGCTTTATGTTCTGCAAGCTTATTCTCTGTGATCTCACCACATTTTATATATCGGCACATTTGTTTCACATTTTTATCTGCTGTATTCTTCTATTACATGAATTCCTGCTGTGTTTTTCAACTGTTGATCATTTGTTTCACACAATGCACTGTCAAAGGCTGTATAATTTCTATCTTGTAGTCAATGTCAAGGTCAGTCTTGTATTGTCTCACTCAGATATTATAATAAAAATATTTACTATTTGAGCCAGGTTCTGACAAATAGAGAATAAATATTTCTATTTGAACTTGTACATTATATTGTAATCATAATATTGTAAGCTTTTTACTTTAGCTGACTTTAAAGTCCTAAGATAGACATGGGCCCAGGGCAGCATGTGATTACCGTATTTTTTAGTACCCTGTAATTTTTCATATACAATCCAGTTATCAAAGTAATAATTATTTAAATGTATCGTAATTTTTCGTACATATCACTTTGTATTTTTCGAACAAATCCATTAAATTATCAGACATAAAATTTCAACTAAGAAGATTTACGTTTGCAAAAAAGATCGAAAATAGTGTATTGCCATTTTGTATTTACAAAATTTAATGATTAATTATTGGTGAGATAATACAATGATTGATGCATAAGCATGGGCATCCTGCAGCATAAGTCAAGGTGGTCACATGACCCCCCCCCCCCCCGAAATCAAATGAATGTTTTAAATATACATATATATTCCAACAAGTTTTATCATGCAAATGAAGCTGAAAATATGTCACAAAATTCTGTTCAAAATGCTTAGTAAATATTGGCTTTAGTTTCAGACTGCTTACTATACTAACTCTCCTGGCCGTGACTGACTGACCCCCCACCCCGCAAAAAGTCGTGCGAGTGCCCGTGTGCATAAGCTCTCTTATTGTCATTACATTATCCGCTGGTGTTTATTAATAAACGGACAAAGGGCTTTACAGATGATATCGTTAAATATTATTGTTAATTAGTTCTTTTTATGTCTGTCACTGTAACAAAACACCACATGCATTTTAAAATGAGTTCGGAAGACCTTTGATGTTTTCTTATCCAACAAAAATTACAACTCAGTACATGTTAAAGTGAAGACCACAGACCATTGGTGAACTAGTCTTATTGTTTCATTACAGTCATACAAAAATAAAATATAAAAACCTAGTCATTTTCTGTCATAAATATGAAAGTCACTGACTCCATTATATATATATATATATATATATATATATATATATATATATATATATATATATATATATATATATATAGACACACACACACAGAGATATCTTGTAAGTACTTGCTCTGTTTTGACTTGGATATAATTAACATTTTATTGCAAATCTATTCTATGATATACCCCACTATTATCTTTATTGGTGAGTTCGAATAACAAGTAATGCGTATGATCGCTTGTCCTTATAACATCTGCTGTATGGACAATGGCTTCAACAGCACATTGACAGATTTTCATTTCCCTACTGGCAGCCTCACTGATTTGACCTCTTTCAATTCTTGCACTCAATTTGGTTTCATCTGGAATAACCCAAAGCACTAAGCATGTTGAATTACCATGTAAATAACATTGCATAGTCGTGTGGATGTTGTGACAATGTACATCGTAATTAAAGCAAGAACGAATTGTTGATTTTGTGGTGTTTATTGATAATGGAATATAGTAGGGTTGTAATACATGAGGATAATCACAATTGTCAGGTAACAGTCTTTTTTTCTTCTCTTTGCAAATGCTGCAAATAAAAATGCCTGCTCCGGTGGCCTAGTGGTTAGAGCGTCCGCCTCGGAAGCAGGATGTCATGGGTTTGATTCTCTGCCACGTCATACCAAAGACTTACAAAAATGGTACTAACAGCTACCTCGTTTGGTGCTCAGCATTAAGAGGTTAGTGTTAGGGCTGGTTGGCCTGGTGTCAGGATCATGTGACTGGGTGGGACATCATGCTACATGTCTGCGGCATGATGCCCCAGTGCTAGACATCACTATAAACTGCCACACTGCAGACATCGTAGCGATGTGACTGATTTTTTTTAAAAAGCTACGTTAAAAATCATAATCACACACACACAAATAAAACCACCCTGAATAAATATGGTCTTGTACACTGACAAAATTTTGTTTCATCTCTCTCGCTCTCTCACACATACACACATACGTGTGTGCATTTGTGTGCGTTAACTAAACATGATTTCAAGTTCTTTGTTTTTATACTGCAATTTGATAATGAGATTATTGTTAATGTAAAAATACAAGCTGAACTTAATTTCTTGACAATGTGGTCTCATATAGTTCCATAGAATTTACCAATAAATAATACCAATAACTAATACATGTTCAAACCATCTTAATCATTTTGCCAACATTATACAACATAACAGCTACATAGGCTCTAAATGCAGACAAGCTTGCACACTGAGACATAATCTTCTCTCTCTCTCTCGTTCACTAATAACAGCAAAAATCTTTGAGTACTGTACTTTTATTTTTATTGTAATTAGATTCTTGAGTTGAGAGCAGAATGAGACAGAAAATACGTTTGTACCATTAGGTTTTCAAGTAGCATGTGTTTCATAGAACTTGTTCAGGTATGATCCCTTTATTTTTCCTATACGGTGAGTACCATCAAATAATAATTATTTATTTTACATGTATAATTTTCCTACACTGAAATTAATAATTATTTTTTCGTGTATGAAAAATAACATGAAATACGGTAGGCATTGAAACTTGCTAAACTAGATGCTCTCTAAAGATGGCTTGTCAAAAATAGTTTTAATGCATTAACCAATTTCAGGTCAGTTCTGTGATAAGATTTTTTGATTTTGGAAATGAAAGACATGTCTGATGATAAGCCACCTATATTTCTGTACAGGTGCTGTGTACTAAAACTCTAGCACCCGCATGTGTTTATCATAAATTGCTTACAAATAATTAAATAGATCAAAAAAGGGTTCTGAAATTATTGATAAAGTCAGCTTGTCAGTGATTGTTTTGATGCACATCACCAATTTCAAGGTGACTGTTCACAATTCATTCAGTTGTGAGTATAAATAAATCATTACAAAAGGTCAGACATTCATTACTGTTGATACAATTGATAAGGTGTGCTTACCAGCATATTTGGGCAAAAAAGGAAACTTGAAGCTTCCATAAACAAAGAAGTGGTAGAGAAATAGAATTGTTATGATATATGTAAAGCTGATTAAAATTAAGCTAACACAGTTATGTTTGTCTTGTGTATCATTGTTTAGTTTGTATTTTACTGAAACATCTTGCACTCACTGCCTTAAAGAGATAGTTATTTCCAAAACCTTTGTCTGTCGGTATCCTTTCCTCTCCATCTGTCTCTCTCTCTCTGTATTTAAATAAGTCTGCGAAATTGGTACATTTGCAAACGGATATACATGTGGCTGACTTTGATGCAGGAACTACCTATTCCAATTAAATTATATCGTTCCACGCCTTTGCTTCAGAGGATTGTTTGGTTGGACATCTATGTTAAATCTTTTCATAAAGTATGTATCGGTGTTTATCACATTGAACGTGGCATTGGTTTGAAAAAAATAAAAGTTGGCAAAGAATTTGTGTTTAATGCAACGTTATGCTATAGTTTTATTTATTGATAATTATGATAAAAAACATCCTTTTGACTCCAGTATATAAAGTACCTTAAACTTTACACATTTGTTAACAGAACCATCAGCTAGTAACATTTTGTGTTACAGAAAACCTGTTTAAAGTTTGTAGACCACTACAAAGTTTCTTAGTCATTATGGATCATATGACAGCAGTCCAGACACATGTCCAGGCAATATGTCCATTTTCAATATTGTCATGTACATAACAGCTGGACACAATATTACCATATATACTTGCTTACAAATCAAGAAAAACTGCACACAACAAAGCTCCTGATCTGACATAGATCAGGATCTGTGTTTGTTCTACTGATTACTCCTAACAAACTGCACAGACCAAAATCTGCCATCGCATAATGCACTGGCAGTTGGACTTCACTTCTAAGTGAGTTTATACAGTACCATAAACTTAAGGAAGTTCGACAAAGACTTATATTCAACAAAGAGATGTCAGACAAACTAGCCGATATATTCAACACAGACATCTTTTACAAACTGAATCCTGTCATAATAAGAGGCAAAGGAAATTCAGCAAACAAAATAAACAATGTACGGCATGCACATTGTTGTTGTTGTAGGGTTTAACGCCATTTTTCAGCACATGATAGGCTATACATGGCGGCCAGTATTAATGGTGGAGGAAGAACCTGGGAAAACCCGCGGAAAGAACCAC
The DNA here is from genome assembly GCA_028554795.2 of Sinohyriopsis cumingii. NCBI lineage: Eukaryota > Metazoa > Mollusca > Bivalvia > Unionida > Unionidae > Sinohyriopsis > Sinohyriopsis cumingii. The sequence continues at coordinate 140,515,197 of CM068827.1, read as the reverse complement.
CGACCCACGAGAAGCTACTGGCAAGCTTGCTCACATACCGACGTTGGCTGAATCCGAGACTTGAACCCACGCAGACAGAGGTGAGATGGCAGTGATCCGTAACGGAAAGCGCTTTAGACCACTCGGCCACTCGGGGCCCCCATGCACATTGTAATAGTTGGTATCTATTTAGTAAGCTGATTGGGCAGATAGTGGGAAAAGTCGGTTTCAAATCATTTTAATTAGACAGCATAATTTTGGTAATCATAAGCTGTGTATATGTTAAGACATTCAGACTCTTCCTGTTTGCTCGTAAATATCTGCCTGTACTGTTTACACATGGTTTTTGATAACTTTAATTATCATCATATGTATTGTAAAATAAATATGATGCAATTTAAGTTCTATATTTTACTTTACCTTATTTGATAAATTTTATGATGATATATTTTGGAGTAGGCTAAATTCTTCAAGGCAAATTCCTTTTTGCTGACAGCGTGCCCTGATTGGGTTCTTTGTTGTCACATATATGGTAACGATCAAGACTTTACATTAGTTCATTACAAATTTAAAATCATGCCTGGTCATTTGACTCCCATTCATACCTATAATACCACACATTTATATGTGATTGCTGGTGGTAGCTTGTATTTCATTGAAAGAGTAAACACATGTTACTCAAGTATTGCTGGGTTTTATTTATATCCTTAATTTGTCCAATCCCAAAATCCTGTGTTACAGCATACCAGTGGCATGTGCACACCACATTTTTCCTCTTTATAGATTTTTTTTATGTTAGTAGTGATCAGTTGTAAAGGTAAGAGACCATGACATAATGCTTTTTAATATCTCTGAATTAATGGGTTAAATTTCAGTCTTCACTTGCACATGCTGGGCCTTGAGAAGCAGTGATTGAATACACCTGTGTCATATATTGCATATCATATCATGTTTCAGCAGGTGAAAACCATGCTGTGTGTGACATGGAAAGATTAAGAATCTTATCAAGACATTTAACAAGAAAGAAATAAAGATAAAACAACATGCTGCAATATTATACACACACATGAAAATAAATCATTTTTGTTATTGCTTTGAAATCTGGTCAGAATGCCATTGGCAATGTTTTTATTGGATTTCTGCACGAAGAATTTCATTTTAGATCATGTACCATGACCAAAATTGCAGGTGGCATTCACTTGGGAAATGAAGAAATATAATTGCTTTGGGATGAAAAGGTCAAAAGTCAAGGTCAGATGGGGTCAGACAAACAAAATGCTTTCTTACAATTTCGATAGTTATGGTCTGACAAATTTAGGGTTAGAATCAAACATGGATTAGCTGAAAGAAAATGTTTTGCCACCTAATTTTTAATCTGGTTGCAGAATTGTTTATTTGTTTACAAATAGGCAAATGTGTCAGTGGGAATTCTTCCATTTAAAAGTTCATGCTGCAAATAATCTACATTCCCCCCCCCACCCCCCGTAACATAACTTTAAAACAGAGAATAAACTTGCTACTGACTGCTGTGTATTTTGAACCCTGAAAGTGCAGTATAGACCAAGGGTATGGAAAGTACTTGCTGGGCGGAGTTTGGAATGTAGGGTGTGGCTTCAGGGGTCCCTGATCCAGCCCTTGACTCGGAGGAAGTTGCCCATGCCTGATATAGATCCATCCTTGATGCAAGCTTCTGTGTGAAGAAAATGTTTTGGGGCAATTTTTTGAGCTACATGTGTTTAAATCATATGTTTACAATTCCGCACCTAGAGAACTAGTATTGATTAGTCCTAGATTATGTGTTTACGATTCCACATTTAAGAAACATTACCGGTAGTCCTTGGTCCGGTCCAAAAAATGACTGATATTGCATCTATAGAGCATTGATTTTATTTTCTTTTTCAGCTACAGATAGGATAAGCTTTCATGTGATTATTTTTTTACTAAAATATTACTTTTAATTATGTCCCTCGAAACCTATGTATATTGTACTTTTTTTTTTATGTTCACCCATTTCTATTTTCCAATTTTCTCCTTATAAATAGTGCAAAGGGTCTTTTAACATTTAACACTGTTATTGCTGAATTCAAAAGCATAGGAATACATGCCTTAAACAACTTTTAAATTACTAATTTTCCATCCAAGCCTAGCCCAATAAACAGTGTCCACTAATTAGTATGTGTGGTGAGACAGGTGAAATGACTACTACATGTAGGGGCTTACAAATCCTCTTACTCAGTGTGTATTCTAGGATGACATTCAAATGCAGGATTGTCACTTATATAAATCTTGTTAAAAAGAACCCCAAACAAACCAAGTGCATGTCTGTACTCTAATTTCCAATGCTTTGTAGGTTAGAGTAAAACTGAACTCTACCCATGCCCCATTTGCCATATATACCATACTTACAGATAGTAAGGGTCATTGATGTTGTTGTTGTTGTTGTTGTTGTTTTAGGGTTTAACACCATTTTTCAGCACAAGATAGGCTATACATGGCAACCAGTATAACTGGTGGAGGAAGAACCCTGGAAAACCCAGGGAAGAACCACCGACCCACGAGAAGCTACTGGCAGGCTTTCCCACGTACCCACGCTAGCCGAGCCTTGGACTTGAACCCACGCAGACAGAGGTGAGATGGCAGTGATCCGTAACGGTGAGCGCTTAAGGGTCATTGACACTAAATAAAAACAAGAGGGATGAAAGATTAACACTAAAGCAGTAATTCATCTAACTGATAAGACATAAACACCTTTCAGCCACGAAACGCAAATTACAATAACTTGCTGTTGTAATAATTGGTTAAAATTAATACATGTAGACATTAAGAGTTATGTAATAAATTATCAAAGCCAATGACACAAAAATATGAAGACTTTGAGATCTTTTACTTTTAATATTTAATATATTTTGGAAATGTTCAGCATACATTCGATAATCAAAATCTGCAGGTTTGAAAAGGGTGAAAAGACGAGGAAAAGAATAGATATATGCTACCCACTCTTGAGGTGCATGACACTACATTTAGAAAAAATTATATTTTAATTTGCTAAAAATAACTATATAATATGGAAGCGTCTGTATTTATGAAGCAAAATATGTGAAAATTCATAGACAAATAATAGCCTAAAACATTAACTTCATTTATTACCAACACAATATTAAACTCCATTAATGGTACATTAAAAAGGAATCCATATATTCAAAATCAATCAATATATGACCAATAGAAGCCTGAAACCTCCAAGTTTCTATCTGTTAAAACAAGTAAATTTTCAACATAATACATACTGGCTGCAGTATATCCCCTAGGGGTGCAAGACTGAGAGTCAAAAATCTCCTTGGTGTCAAAACTGGGGGTCAGACTGAATAAAAAACAAACGTTTGAGTAAAAAACAAACTTTGGTATCGAAACTGGGGGTCAAATAAAAATTTGGTGGTCTCTGAAGTGCAACTGAGGGTAAAGGGAAACACTGTGGCTGGTACTGGCTGGTGGTGGTGCAGTGTCAGAATTAATAATTTAGTGGATTTACATGCTGCTTGTGTTGTTGTTGTTGTGAGGTTTAACGCCATTTATCAGCACACGATAGGCTATACATGGCGGCCAGTATTAATGGTGGAGGAAGAACCCGGGAATACCCCGGAAAGAACAACCAACCCACGAGAAGCTACTGGCAAGCTTTCTCACATGCCTACATTGGCCGAATCCGAGACTTGAACCCACACAGACAGAGGTGAGATGGCAGTGATCCGTATCGGAGAGCCCTTTAGACCACTCGGCCACTCGGGGCCCCTGCTGGTTGTGATTCAGAACTATACCCATGGTATTCTTTTTGCCGATTGATTAATATTTGACTGGAAGAATTGGATAGTGGGTTAGTAGCAGACTGGTTACACTGTTCCATGTTACTGACATTAAACATTAAAAACAGTGACCAGTGTCATTCTGTGCAAACTTATATTCCCCCTAAAAAATTATTAACATGTCATTCTGTGCAAACTTATATTCCCCCTAAAAAATTATTAACATCCTGTCAAGAAATTTACTTAATTCACCCAAATTTGAATAAAACTGTTGTACTGCCGAATGAAAATTGTCTTAAGATGCTTCCATTTCATCATGCAATTCACCACAGGAAACAAATTAAATGCACCTCGGTGAGAATGTTGCCTGACTCCAAATTTGTATCTGTAGGATAAAGCACCACATTGAAGAAGAATGTTTTAAATTAATCACACATTACATGAAATGACTCATTTACATATACATGTATATCGTTGATGATTTGTGAAACTGTTCAGATTGCTATTGAAAATAATTTGCTTAAATAAACAGAATACATTGATGAGAAATGATTGCAATATACTCACCGTCACAAGTAAAGCACCCCAAATAAATTTCTTTGTGTGTAAAGTTGGATAACCTTTTTATTTACCATAACTATACTAAAACTTGCATTGTGGATTTAATAATTTCTGCAATAAATAGTCACTTTCCCAGCATTATATGCTTTGAATTGGAGTATTGAATAGTCAGACTACAGCACATTTTTATTCAGTTTTTGTCTTTTAACGTTGTTTAAGACAAAAAAACAAAGATCCTGATATGATGTAGCTTGTGCTGCAGATCAGGTCTATATTGTTTGTTCTACTGATTACAAACTGTATAGGGGCCCAGAGTGGCAGAGTGGTCTGAAGCGCTCACCATTACGGATCATTGCCATCTCACCTGTCTGGTTGGGTTCGAGTCTCGGGTTCAGCCAATGTGGATATGTGAGAAAGCTTGCCTCTAGCTTCTCATGGGTTGGTGGTTCTTTCTGGGGTTTTCCTGGGTTCTTCCTCTGTCATTTCTGCTGGCTGCCATGTATAGCCTATCTTGTGCTAAAAAATAGGTGTTAGACCCTACAGCAACAAAAACAACAAACTGTACAGACCCAGATCTGCTCATGCATTGAGTGATGGCAGATCTGGCTCTGTGCACTTGGACTCGATTTATAAGCGAGTGTATATGGTAGTGCTGGAAAACTTAATATTTATTGCAGAAATGAATAATTCCGGCCTAAGTATCTATGATCATTGTCAGCATCCACTTTTGTGAGCCTTCTGTTCATGGATTTGTATTCCTTGCTTAAGTAATGGTTACTTGATTCCCTCTAGGATTTTTTTGATGTTTTAGTCTACATTATTTCCCTCCTGTATTCTACTCAGGAATTAAATGTATAGCAATTTTTTTGGTGCGGATTTAATCTTTTCTTTTTATTTTTTATCAGTAATCAATTGGACAATGTCCTTTATTTTGTGCCCAAGCTAATCAAAATCGGTGTCAGCCAATGAATTGATCATCTTGTACATTTTTGGTATTGAGTGTACTCTGTTTATTAGGCTTGTGATGCACTTGATTCATTGTCTGATCTCACTTCAGTGATCTTTCACATTTATTTTTCTTCTATTTTTATGCACACTATTGGTGCTATAGAGCAATGTGTGCAGTCAAAATATAAACCCTGAAAGTGGATTAACATGTTTGACATAACGTGAACAAACATGTACAGCATGTGCGTTATTATCATTGTTGTCCCTTTTCCAGTAAACTAAACTGGGTTTACATTTGCCTCTTTATACAGCAGTCAACATATATGACACGCAAGTTCTTGTAGTCTCAGTTTTATTGAACAGCATATTTCTCCTTGGGGAAGAGGATCAGGTTGTTATCTCCCCTTCCCTTAATTCCAGTTAAACCTTGTCAGATATGGGGTCCTTCACCTCAGGATCCTTGGTCCTTGAAGTGTGCAGTCAAAATAGGCTATCTGACCCTGTCCCTAGGGTAGAGATGACACCGTGGCTAGGTTCCCACCTTTACCTTGCCAGTTGGCATCAGCCTGGAAAGACAGAGGTGCTAGATCAGTCAGGGATGACTGTTCTTTTTAATTCCCTCTGCAACTCATAGCATGACAGCCCCTACTGAATTATGGGCTATCAAGTTCAGAGTATGCTAGATGATGATGCCCTCTCTGTCCTAGTTGACTCCAATGAGTTTGAGGTAGAAGCAGAACTTCTGGTCCCTATATGGCCCACTCCTTCCTCTCAGTCGAAGGTGGAGGAGGAGGAGGACTAGTCCTTCGATAAGGAGATAAGGTGCTTACCCCCAGGACTTGTGCCCAAAACCATATAACACTGATTAGCAGACCACAAAATATCAATGTGCCTGAATAGTTGAGACCAATTCAATCCCTAAAGGTTTTCCCCTTCAGGTATTAAGAATGTTTAGCTTTCTTAAAGGTCGTGTTGTGACCCCATATAAAGATGGTCACATGGAATCCATCTCTTTTCAAGTCCTTAATCACCAGTTATATAAGGCAATATCTGCATGCCAGCCAGTCAAATCAGGGGAGTGGATCTGTAATTGAAATTCATACTAATTTTGACTTGGGGATAGTATTGAGTTCAAGTAATTGTCAAGATCTAATTAGGGATATATAATGGGTCTTTCTTTATCTTTACTCTCACATGACAGATTTTCAGCCTCAGGAAATTTGACCACTGCTTAAAGATGGTGTTTTTGTTGATCATGCTAATTTGTTGGTAACCTATTACTAGAAACATAATTAATTTGGACTTGTTACTACATTTATTATTGAAGGTCATGGTAGGGAGGTTGTGCACTACACGTCTCAGGGAAGAGTGTTGCTACCTTCCTACAAAGAAGGTCAAGCACCACTCCCAACACTTGAGGGATAGCATTTCAGGATGTCATGGTCCCCCCTCTCCCACCCTCCTTGATGGGAAGGATTAGCAAGGTTCTCTTCTGAGTGATGAATCAATTGAGGATGAGGTATTTTCCAATTGTCACTTAGTGGCCTCACAGTTTGGGAATAGGTTATAGAGAGAGTTTCTACCTGTACCAACCCATCCTATGTAGGATTAGGAGGATGCATACTGGGCTCATACTAGGTGTGGGGGTGTAGTGGTTGTCTAGGGGTGGGGTTCTTCTTATAGACTTTAACGAATTATGAGAAGTTCCCCTGGTCCTTATTCAGAAGGTTAATTCTGGACACTATATTATTTATTGACTAAATATATTTATGGCTACGAGCCCCCAGTCAGCAATGCCGACAGTTAAATTAAAAGAAATACAAAGATGAAATTTAAACAATAACAATTTAATAAATGAAATTTAAAAGAATTTAAAGTAATCAATGTCTCTCTTTCACCCAATGATCCCTTTGATCATCATTTGAGTTCACAGTGTGAGGAGATTTTTCCCTTCTTGAGTGCTACTCATCTAAATCTCTTCGTTCCCTTGTCTTTCTCTCCTTTCGTGATCTCCACTTCCGCTTCCTCTTCTATAATCCTTGTTCCTTGCCGTTATCTTGACTTCCGGTTCCTCTTCTAGTATCCGGAACCCTTGACGGTATCCCTTGAGGTCACCCGAAATTCACTCGGTATCTCTCGCCGTCACCCGAAATTCTCTGAACTTCTCTCGTCCCCCGAAATTCTCTGAAATTCTTTCGTCCCCCGAAAGCTTCCTGATCGAAGCTATTTCATGAATTTCCTAAATTCCGCCAATTTTTACGAATGGCTAACGGAGTGTGTGTCACTGCGACTCTTAAACACCAACTGACGAATTTCAGGCTTGTACAAGTCTTATGCCAGTTTCTCGAATCAAGTCCCACCTACAACGCATCCCGATTGGATGGCGACGGACTCTGGTCATTTGATCGAACTGTCAATCATAAAAATGTCAGTCTGTGTGTCCCCATGTACTGTCCAGCCTACCATTGTCGGCTTCCGGCTCTTTGAAGTTGTCTACGTCACGTGTTCCCATGTACAAAGATTCCCGCCAGATTTCCACTCAAGAGCTCAAACAAAGACTGGGTTACGTAAGAGGATTAGCCAACTTAGGTACTTGGAAAAACAAAGCTTACCTGGCTCCACTTACAGACTTATAAATACATGTATAATACAAGGGGGGGGGGTAAAACATCACACTAGGGAAGGGGATTTGATTCTGTACTCCACCCCACTTTCCTTCCATAATATTCCAATGAATCCATATGGGATATGTGGCCCTCCACTTCAAGGTCCTTGGTTCCTTATGCCCACATGGGCTTCCAGTCCCTGCCCCCAAGGTAGAGGTGATACTGTGGCTTTTGTCTCTTCATCTTCACTTCATGTGGCATCAGCCTGGATAGAGGCATTGCATCATCCAAGGCTGACAGGTGATCTAATCTTCCCACTGGAACCCATAACATAACAGTTCCTACTAAATTACACTGAATTATTAGCCATGGCATAGAGTTCTTCTGTGTCCCCACCTCAACAGAGAGATGTAGTGATGCTCATTCACTCTCCAATTTAGATTATTCTAGAGGATGATGATGCCATCTTAATCCTTGTTGTTTCCAGTAGGTTTGAGGTAGAAGCAGTGCTACTGGTGTGACCTATATGGACCACTTTTTCCTCTCAGTTGGATGAGGAGGAGGTGGTCTGGTCCTTTGATAATGAGGTTTATGGTGCTTACCTCCATACTTGTGCCAAAAACTATATAACAGATTTACAAACCACAAATTATCTACATGCCTGAATAGTTGAGTCCAATTCAATCCTCAACGTTTTCCATTCAAATATCGAGAATGTCTTCAGTTTTGCTTTGAAGGACATAAACCCCATATAAAGACTGTGCAAAAAATTCTTCCCTTTTAAAGTCTTTAAACACCTATTATATAAGGCAGCCAGTCTGTCCTGTACGGGGGAGTAAATCTATAATTGAAATTTAGACTATTTTTGACAAGGTATTATTGAGTACAAGTAAATATCAACATTTAATTAGGTATGTATAATGAGGTTTTCTTTATATATACTCTTATCTTACCATAGACGTTCACATGATAGATTGTCAACCTCAGAAAAGGGCACCCCAGCTTAAAGATGATGTTTCTGTAGATGATGCCAAGATTATTTTTTTTTTTTGAACCTATTAATGCAAAGATAGTTCATATTGACTTGCTTCTTCATTTTTTTTAAATCAAAGATCGGTCTTCTTAGGCAGGTGATGCAATTAATATGAGATTGAAATGACTGGCCTTTTATATCTTTATTAGGTAAAAGAGTTGGATTTTGTACATAATATTTGTATCCCTGCTCTTTCCAAGGGCAGACTTGTGTGCATTTGTAATGTTACATTAACTCCTTATAAACTGTTTGAGACTTAAATCCTTTAAATATCTTTGGGTCAGTCTCTGGATGTGCTCATCAATTTTATACTGCTGTAGCATATGGGGATATTTAGGCTGGGTTATGGTCCCATCAGTTTTAAAAAACTGTAGCTTGATGTCCTGAGAATTTGCAAAAAGCACCTGCTGCTTTACCCCTTGGTTAAAATGGACTAATTTCACATTAGATAACCTGAATCAAGTTGTCCATGTAAAAGTACACACGGTATCCTCTTTGCCTCATTCTGAATTGATTGACATATACATTGCCTCTATTGCAAAAATGTGAAAAAAGTGCCCTACAATTGCTTCTGCCATGGATTTTTATGTAATGAAAGATCCAGTTACATCAAATAGCATCTGCAGCAGCATCCTTGCCTTGTTTCAGACAAGGTACTGGTCATGTGTTAATTGTCTATTAATAGGATGAATAATTATGGAAAACACCTTGCATGTCCCCAGGTATCAATATCACCATTATCTTAGTATGGTGCCATTAATTACATTAATTAAGGGTAATCTTTTTTTGACAGATTGTCAGCGGGGATATGAAGAGAAAAAATTCATTAGCAAAGTAAATATAGATAGATAACTGTACCCATATTACTTGGAATAGTGGTGATTTTTCATAAATTTGGAATAACTCTCACAAGTGTGGTTAGCATAAAACCATATGCCATCACAAATGGGGTCAGAGTGAGACCATAGGTCATCACAAATGGGGTTAGAGTGAGACCATAGGTCATCACAAATGGGGTTAGAGTGAGACCATAGGTCATCACAAATGGGGTCAGAGTGAGACCATAGGTCATCACAGATGGGGTTAGAATGAAACTGTAGTCCATCACAGAAGGTAAAATGAGACCATATGTCATGGGGGGGAGGTGTCAGCTGATTCTTTGGTATCACAGCTTAATAACCACTGAAATGCCCAATAAATTACTTAAAGCTTAATTTAACAGTATACACTTGCTGGGCATGAAAGATAGCATTCATTCCCCTCTGGGACTTTACCCTGGATTTTTGTAGGGGTTTGGGACAGTTTAGCAGTATGCAGGGATGACTGTTTTAAGAAACTGTAATTCAATATATGCTGACATATAACCAGCCATATTTTGGTTTCATAACTGTGGCAGTTAACTTGTGAAGTTATCTTACATAATAGGAATGCAGTCATATATATAGTTCAGTGTGTTACATATCCTTGAATAACGTTTCTGTAATTAAGGTTTTTTAATGCATCAAATGGAATGAAATTTAATAACAGGCCAGTTGGAGTGTACAAGGGTGTAATTATTTCATATTCACTGAAATGAATAAATTACTTAAAGCTTAATTTAGGCATATTGCCACCTCAAACTGATTTGAATTTGTGTAGCATTCCCTTCCATCTCAATGATAGCATTCCCTTCCATCTCAATGATGTTAGCAGGGGTATGCGCCATTTTGAATAAAATATGCTACTGAATTCACAACACTTTTTACCAGTTTGATGTTGTGCTACAAAAAATGACCGAATAACTTTTTGTCTCTGTGTTTTTATTCAAAGTTGCTACTCTTATACTTTAATTTATCTTCAATGATTTTTTAAAAATTTTATTACTGGAAAAATAATGGTATGAATAAAGAAAAAAGAAAGATCAAAATTAAAGAAAAATGTCTCATTTTATTGAAATTTACCACAGGAATAAAGGCACTTTCACTGCTTTCAGTACAGTTGTGTCATAGCATTATCTTTATGGTCATTTTGAAAATTTATTATACCTTGTTTTAGAGGTGTGTGGTTTTACCTGTCTACCAGTTTACGATGGTATTTTTGTTTCCCAGTACATACCATGGTATTTTACCAAAACATATTGGCACCTTGGCAGTTTCTTTCAAGAGTAATCTTGTTTGGAATTTAATGATATTGAGAGAATGTTTTCATTTTTCATAAGGAATTAATTAAAAAATTATGAAATGTGTAGAAAATATTTGTAATTGTCACAAACTTCTGAAATATTATTCTGGTATATTGATGTATGTATCTAAGGTTCAAAAATACCGTGGCACAAAACATTTTCATGGCACTAATCACTTGCATAATTCATATTTATGGTGGCACTTAAAAATTATCCAGTCATACCGTATCTTCATAATAAAACGAAAATATGATGTTTGTCATTTTCATAGTTTTTTATTTTTTCTATTTTTAAACTATTATATGCATGGGGAAATGAAGTTGTAGACTTGTACTTCATGCATATTTTCAAAAACTTCATTGTATCTCTATTCAAATCCAGCGACTGGTCAGAGTTGATTCTGCTCTTAAATTTTGTTTATATGGATTTGGCTTTGTTTTTGTTTTCATTGAAGAGGGGCACTTTAGACCAGAAACTTATTCTGATCAGATTGAAGCATTAAATTTTCAGGTGCTGTATCATTCGATCAAAACATTTCCTATATTTTGATTATACCATGGGATAACTGATGTGTCAGTGTTACGTTGTTGACCCATAGTAAGTAGTAGGAATGAGTAAGTCCAGAATTGACAAGAATATTTTATACTTGAGCCCAAAATTACAAACAATTACTTTACTTGCGAATTTTGGACCACACTCACATGTTCAACTTAGTCTCAATTTATTTTGTGACGTCTGTCAGTCTGGTTAGAAGTCTAAGAATAAGCGTATACACTATGGTGTCACTGATGTGACTTTGTTAATTAGTTTCATTTAGCATTGGTATGCGTCTGTTCATTTATGTTGTTAGAACCCCAAAATTGGGCTGTTACATGAGAGAAACGTGTGTGTGATTAGGATTTTTAACGTAGTTTAACAATTTGTCAGTCATATCGCTACAATGTCTGCAGTGTGGCAGTTTATAGTGATGTCTAGCACTGGGGCATCATGCCACAGACATGTAGCATGATGTCCCACCCAGTCACATTATCCTGACACCAGGCCGACCAGTCCTAACACAAACCTCTTAATGCTGAGCGCCTAGCGAGGCAGCTGTTAGTACCATTTTTGTTGAGAGAAATGTAACGTGTAGATTAATTTACTGCCCTTTCTCCATCAGTATTTCATCTCAACTACAACAGAGCATAGGATAGGAACCATTTGGATGCAGTTGGTATGCACACTGTTTTGTAGATCTAGATTTACTTTTTATGGGTTTTGTGCTGTCAACTTTTTTGGATATGGCATAGTTCAAGAATCATTCCACATATTTTGATGCAGTTTGGTTTGAATATTGTTGCATAGGCTTACATTGTGTCTTATAAGGGTTTGGCATTGTTTTGAAGAGTTATGACCCCCAATATTTCTTATCCTCCTAAGGTTGGTTTCTGCAGGACAACTTCATCAAATTTGATGGATTTCAACCAAATTCAGCCTGTAGTTAATGGATTAGTGAGATCTTGAGTGAGTTTATTTCCAGCGTTTATATTGAGTTTTGACTCCAGATTGCCTTCCTCTAGAATTTATTTTTTGAGACATAACTAATCTTAGTTTGACTAAAACCAGATTTGCCATCAAACTTTGCATTGGTACGACCTTCAATGAGTTTAATTTCAAATGTTTCATATTATAATTTTGAAGAGTTATTGCCCTTCATTGTTCAAACATTGCTTTCTTTGGCATAACTTTGCTAAGGAATATTGCATTTTAGCCAAATTTATTATCCACTTTTATATTGATCAGACCCTGGGTGAGTTGGAATTCTAAATTTTCCACATCATCATTCAACAGTTTAAGAAACTGGTCCCTTTGTGATGCACTGATTGCTACAAACTCTTGTTTGATCCTACATTGTGTTATCTTATGTACAGCAGTGGAGTGCATAATGATGGCCTTTTCAGCAGAAGAGTTCTCAAAAGAGACTTTGCTGTACCTGACAGGCAACCAGCAACCTGTCAGGGTTAGGGGTCTGATAACACTGGTTAGAATGCTATCATTACAGGAGTTTCCATTGACTGGAGTGTTGATCAAGGTACAGGATGATGTTACCAGCCCAGTTTGTTAATATACTAAAGGCTAAAAAAATAAAAATACCAGCATCTGGAAGGGCATCATATTAATGAAAGCTCACAGGAATCCAGATGTGTCTGATAAATTCATTATCAAATTTTTGGCAGCTGAATCAAAAGTTAGCTCAGCCAGCAAAATTTTAAACTTGCCCAGGTTGCCAGACAAGGCCTTTTTAAGCTTTGATGTTGTGACCCAGTTTTATATGTACTGGTAAATGGCTGTAGATATTTGTTTATCCAACACCTTGTTTTCTGTTACTGGATGAAGTTTCAGCTATTTTGAATTGCACATTGTCAAGATTTTACATATTTCCCAACATCATCACCTGACCTGGTTGACATGGGATTGCCTGAAATTGTTTGGTATACTGTAAATGCCCCCATGCTTTGTAAAGGGTGAGGGTTGATTGGCAGATTGTACCTTCTTTCATGGTGTCCGCTTTATTCAGTTCTTGTTATCTAGGAGATGATCACCCTCTGTGCTATTTCCTGGATCGGTATACTTATAGGTAGAATAGAGATCTGAGCTGATGTATAGAACAGAACGACTTATGCTAGCGTACATTAAAAATCAAAATTTAATCAATTACATAAACAATGGTGATAATACAATACATCAGGAAGATATACTTCTTTTGGAATAAATCTTTCACTGAATTCAAAACACAAATATTATAAAAATAGCCGATCTGTTTTACTGATAGGATTAGTTCATCATACGATCAAGTGAACAATCAAAGTCGTTGCCTTGTACAATTTCATAACCTGCTTCTGGTTCACTCCAATTCCACTGTAGCTGTTCTCTATCCTTTTGCTTTTTTCCTTTCTTTTTCTCTCCCAACCTCCCTACTGTCTCGCCTCCTTTTGGCCCTCAAATTTTGTGTCTGGATTTTAGACTTTTTGGTCTCAGATCTAAGGCAGACTGGTATGAATTGCAAACAGACAGATGAACCTTTGCAAAAAGTAGGATAAGATGGGCATTTGGAATAAAGAGTGGTCAAGATATGAAAATAATGGGTCTGTTAAGCCAAAAAAAAATAATTAAAAAAAATAAAAAATATAAAACTTTTACCCTTCTGCTCATGCGCAAGCCAAATAGCCAATGAAAAAATGATGTTTCTAACACAACTAGGCATTATGTTATTGGAAAATCACCTGGAAGTTGATGTATTAGGATGTATTCAGAAATAGCTTTCAAAATATGTTTCCTACTAGAATTTCAGGCGAAAACAACAAAAACCTCCAGGGGTTAATGTGTTAACAAGCACCTGTCCCCATAAATCTAATTAATTGTTCTCTGGCCCAAGCTAATGTGCTTTTCCTAGATCGACAGCATCACATATACTGACCCTGACATACATGTATGTGTTTACATAAACACACACACATACACACACAAAAGAGTGTTACTAAACTGCCAGATGTTCTTGAAATGTGAACTTTTTTCTGTGCAAAAACGCATGCAGATGTAGAATGACTACCTTCCAGATCATCCTTTTTTATGATTTGTATTGTCATTATTCAGAATACTGTACTTGGATCTGTACCTACACATAGCACCTTATTTATGTCTGAGGTATCCAAAAAATTAACCAAAGAATGTACACCTACACAGAACAACTTGTTTAGCACCTGTATTGCAAACTTTCTGAAGGATGCACTCCTACACAGAGCAACTTGTTCAGCTCCTGTGTACCCCAGAATTTCCGAAGGATGCACACCTACACAGAGCAACTTATTTAGCACCTGTTTACCTCATTTGCACTCCACAAAATTACCCAAGAATGTATTGAAATTAGTATCATTAGTTTCACTAGATGCTTGAATTTAGATTCATTGTAACCAGAGCTGTTGAGATGCTTGGATGACAAGTACTGTAAATACTCACTTATAAATTGGGTCGAACTGCAAACAACAAAGATCCAGATCTGCAGTAGCATAATGTACTTGCAGATCAGGGTCTGTGTTGTTGAACTGATTATTCCTAACAGACTGCACAGACCTAGATCTGCTGGCACTTTATGCGATGGCAGATCTGGGTCTGTGCAGTTCGCATTTGGATTATAATATACGATACCTTATTCCTAGAAAATGGGAATCTGTTATCCATGTTATTTTGTTATCTATCTTGCCCATTAAAAAAAGAAACTGTTCGTTTAGTATCACAGAGGAATATGGTTGTGAATTTCTGACTTAATTATAAGCATCTCCTTCAATTATTGCCTGTCCATTGCTTTGTATATATATCTTTATTTCTTTAGCACAGAGTGTTCATTGGACTAACATATTATTCTGGGACTATTGTGAATTTTGTTAAATTTTGTTGTAAATCTTGGTACATGGCTTATCTATTGTAAGAAACCTTACACAAAGTCCCCTCTTCTTGCAAGAGGTTTGTGGGTTGGCAGATTGTACCTTCTTTCAAGATGTCCACTTAATTTGGTTCTCGTTATCTAGAGGTTGACCACCCTCGATGCTATTACCCGGTTTGAGTAAATATAAATATAAGTGATGAAACTTATAGGTGGAATAGATAGGTGGAATAGATACAGATCTGAACAGAGATATAGAACAGACCAACACGAGCCCCATGTACATGTAAACAACAATTTAATCACTTACATAAAACAACTGTGAGAATTCATTACATCAGGAATATACTCTGCTTCTAGAAATGAAACTTTCACCGAATTACAAAAAAAAAATATATTTAATAAAGTAGCCAATCTGTTTTACTGATAGATTTAGTTCATCATAGGATCGAGTGAACAATCGAAGTCAGTGCCTTGTACAATTGCATAACCTGTAGCTGTAGTTGTTACTTCGACTTCCCTCTGTCTTGTCTCTTTTGGTCCTCAACTCTGTGTGTGGCACGTAGGTTCACAGATACCTGGATCTCAGGATAATACGTCTCAGAGATAATACATCACAGGATATGTCTCATAATACGTCTCAGAGATAATACATCACAGGATACATCGCAGAGATAATACGTCTTAGGAAATATTTTTCTCACTTTTAAAAACATATAAATAGAGACAACCTAAATTTTCTGTTGTCTAAGATAACAGGGGGTTGCATTATCCCCTCTCGTTATCAGATCTTACTATTGGTGCTAAACAGATGCTAAGGCTATCAGTCGGTTAAACATGCCCTATAACGACCCTAGTTAGTCTAATGGCTAATTCATCACGCATTAACACCACACATTAACACAACACGAGGCATAACGGTTCTGAGCCAGCCTCAATTTACATGAATGAATGAGAAACATTACATGCCTTACTACGTCATTTCAGTCAATACACACTCAACCTTAATCATACATGAAATCTAAATTTGGTGAATTCACACAGATTCTCGTAACTCATATTAACTAATGTAATGCATGAAATTCTTAGAACCTAATTCTTATGCAAGACGACAATTCAAACAATTCATCAAACTTATCTAAAGATTAATGTATGACTTCCTATGCATAAACTCAACAGTTATACTTCATAAAGCAAATTGATATACAAAGGTAGCAGATAGATTCTTGCAATTATAAGTAAATAAATTCAGCAAAGCATTATATATGGGCATCACAAATTACATGGAATTATCACAAATACCTTCGAGCTTTCCGCATTCATCGCTTTTACCACCAAATTTGTTCGTCAGTTTTCCTCGACAACAGTCCTCTTGGACAACAGTTTTTACGAGAGAATTTCTCCCAAATTTACTCTCAGAGTCTTCTTACACTTGTTTTCTCTTGCAGGAAAGCTTAGACTGATTAAAATTTTCGATGTGGCGAAATTAAAACTAGGAAATTTAGTGTGGGAAATACGCCCCTTTTTTAGAGTAACTAATCAGAATCAAACATATCTGCTGCCTTTTTCCAGAGGTGCCAAAGTCGTGGTTAACTTGACCTTGTAGTTTGAGTAGCAGTGTTCTGAGATCTTTCAATTTTGACATTTACACTATTAGCTTTTTGTTTCCACCAGTCTTCTGTTGGCTAAATAAACAAATGCTTAATTAAGAATAAAATTCTCCCCTCAAAAAGACATTACCGATCATGGCAGTATGGCGATTTGATACACGCCTGTCCCCATAAATCTAATTAATTGTTCTCTGGCCCAAGTTAATGTGTACTTCATAGATCACCAGAAATTTGCCCCTTCACATTTATATTATGTGTTATTCTTGTTCATGACTGTAAATTGTAATGATTATCTAAAATCAAGATATTAGATAACAAATTTTTGTACATGAATATATATATATATATATATATATATATATATATATATATATATATATATATATATATATATATATATATATATATATATAATAAAATTCTATTTTAAGATATTAACAGTGTAGATTGCATAAAATTATGAATAGTTGTTGATGTATAGTTGTTGATGTAAGTGTTTATGATTATTAATAATAATAGTAATAAAACTCTTTTTAAAAGTTTGGGATTGTTTCCCATTGGATAAGTCGGTAAGATGGGTTCTTAGAATAATTAATTTATGGGTTAGGTCAGGTGGGCTAAGTTAGGTGGGTTCTTTTGTGATCTGGGGTATTTGCAAAATGTCACATAGGGAATAGGCACAAAATGTATTTTTACCCTTATGCTTGTATATAAGTACATTTTTGCATTCTTATTTCCTGTTTTTCTTGTAACATCATTCTGCACATGTATTTAATATTGTTTCAGTGTTATTTGAGAGGAAATACTTGTTTAAATTCTTCATTGGAATGACAAAGTGCTCATTTGACTGAAATATTATTCTGGGACTAATTGTGAATTTATTCAGAGAAGTTCTGGACAGTGCCCAATCTGATTAAAGTCAGTTTTCCACTATCCTACATGAAGACCTGACAGTGACCACTTAGGGGTCATGTTCTGGTGACCTGTTATTATTATAATTGCTAATGTTATCACCCAGTCAGATGAAGTCTTATATCTTTGCATTGGGGAGACTGAGTAGTGTGGTTGAAGAGCATTGATGTGTGCTGAAAAATTTGATTCACTTTCAGATTTTTGAAAGTCACATTTCCATTCACTAATTGAAAGGTCACCAGAATATGACCTCGAAGTGGTTGCTGTCAGATCTTCATGTAGACAGTGGAGATCTAATTTTAATTAGATTGGGATAGTGCTATTGTGATAATTCAGAACTGTTGGCAGACCAGTACATTCAAGGATTTAAAATTCATTTGGAACATTTGATTCTTTTGGACTTCATTAGAACTTTTTAGGATTATTTAAATTCAGTTCATAATACTGTAAATTCCTCTTAAATTTTCATGTATAACTTTGATAATTAAATTAAATATTGTGTTTTACAAAACTTGTTATGTTTGCTTCTTTCTTTTACTTAATTTATGACCATAGAGTCATAGCAATTTCTTTAAAGGTATTCAGGAGAGTGCCATTGTGATACATCAGGACTGTAGGCAGACCAGTACAATGAAGGATCTATAATTCATTCTGATCATTTGAACCCCTCCAGTGTCCTGGTGGTTAGAGGATCTGCCTCAGTTGTAGGAGGTTGTGGGTTTGATCTCCGGCCGAGTCATACCAAAGACTTATAAAAATGGTCCTAACAGCTACCTCACTTGGCACTCAGTATTAAGAGGTTAGTGTTAGGACTGGTCGGCCTGGTGTCAGGATAGTATGACTGGGTGGGACATATGCTACATGTCTGCGGCATGATGCCCCAGTCATTTTATACCTTTGATAATTAAATTAAGTTTTATAAAACATGTTGGTTTTGCTTTCTTCTGTTATTTATTGAATTACCATAGAGTTGTAACACAGAAAGCATCCTGCTTTGGAGATCTTAAAGTTTTCAACATCAAATACGCTACGAATTGGTAAAAGATTTAAACAACTTTTTCCAAAAGAAACTGCTGAACAAAATTGGGCTAAGTTTGACAGATCTTTCTGGCATGGAGGTCTTTCAGATTTTGCTGCTGAACTTGATGAATATATAACAACATTTTAATTTAAACAGAAGTTGACTAAATTTCACATTAAATTTCCTGGCTTAAGGTATTTCAGGCTTGTACAGATGTTGGTTATCAGCCATCCAGTATGGCTGCCATTACTAAAAATAGATGAAAAGCCTTTAAATGCCAGGAAGAAGGCTTTGAGTTAGAGGTCTGCCAGATTCAGATTCATTTTATTTCTGATAATTTTCTCAGCAGTCAGTTGATGTATAAATGGCTGTACAAGGCTCTACATGGTTCAGATAAAATTAGGCTAGTATGACCTTTAATGATTTTAAAATTACATTCTATATTTAGTACATGTAATGTTGATCAGTCTATGCTTTATGATCTGGCCATACAATCTTTTGCATTTTCTTGCAGTGCTGTGGGCATGTTAGTGAAATGGTCAATTATGATTTCTGTAGATAAGGAAGCCTATTTGTGATCTAGTTTATGGGCCCCTTTTTACTGTTAGAACTTGTTTTTAAAGTCATCAATGATTGATCACAAACCCACACAGACATGGTTGGCAGTGCAACTGCTGTTTATTGCAGGTTCCTCGAACCCATTTGTACAATTTTTGAGAAACATTACATGTATTTATAAGTATGAAAGATTAAATAACTTTATTTTAGAAAATGGATTGTCACTTACATTTTAGTCTTTTAACTGGCTAATGTTCTCTTGATTTTTGCCAAGATACAAAGGTAATTGTTAGGTGGGTAGGGATGGCCTTATGCATACATGAGGGGTAGGGGATGGCTTTATGCATACATGAGGCGTAGGGGATGGCTTTATGAGTACATAAATGGAGTATTCATGACATACCTGAACAATGAAAATTGAAAGAAAATGAGCAACAGTGAAAAATAAAGCCACAATTAATTAAAAAGAACCATGAAGAGGATCTGAAATGAACTTGTACAAATTTTCCTTCAGATAATAGGAATTTCAGTGTAACTTAACATCATTTTTCTAACATTTCTTGTGATTGTTATTAAGAAGAATTGTGAAATATAAAAACATAATAAATTATGTAGGCAATTTAGTGGACTATGAAATAAGTTTCTTACATAATAGAACTGTCAGTCATATAAGGTGGGAGTTGTGGCATTGTAAATAATTTTATGTATGAGATCTACCACCTTTGAAATGCCTGTGGTTGACCATGGTGACATGTTTCCACAAGTCTGACAAGGGTTAAAGTACAAAATCTATTAATTGCTTGAATTGGAAAATCAAATTATAAATGTCAAGTTGAATTTTGATGATAATTTCATTGCCACTGTAGTGTCTTTAGGGATCACATGAGATGACACATAGATCATGTGATGTCACTGACTACAAGACGAGAGACAGCAAGGGTCAGTGAGTGTGTGAACAATAATGGCACTACGTCTATGTTTTTGGAATTTGTTGGGTACCATGTTAAAACTATGGTAACAGTCGTGCTAATTATTGTTACTCATCACCAGTTGATGATTAATAATGATAATTACAAAGACAAAGTAAGCATGATATTTTCTTACAATACTTTTAATATATTTTATTGACAAATATGGTGCAGATACTGACAGAAAATGTTAAACAGATTATGAATTAAAAGCTGAATATGTGCCCCTCTCCACTGACTAAATTTTGCAAACAACATTAAAGTTTTTGTTGATTTTCAGAAAGAGCCCCCACAGTGTACAACCAGCATGTGTATAACCAGTATCATTAGTCGCTTGTGTAGTGTTCTATCTGTTCTTCACAAGGCATCAGAGTTATGGCCCCTGGAGATCTTTATCAGTGTTCATGAAATGTTTGACCTAAAATTTAATGCTTTGAAAATTTAATTGAGCCAACAGCTGAACTGATTTTGTACTGCACACTTTTGACTTATCATGCACCGAATGAATTTGTTATTGTGTGTTTTATAACATGAGTGTGGGAAACGTACATCTGCTGTGAAAAGTGGAAAAAAGAGAAGAGGCCACTTCTGTTTCAAGATATATGCCTGAAGTAGTTTCAGACTCTTTTATAACTTATAAAATGGACTGTTAACAAATGTTATTATGTACTCTAACAGATTTACAGTTTGTTTGGAACAGCTTTTGATATCAAACCAAATTTGAATTGTTTGCCATATGTGAATTAGAAGAAAATTGTTTTTTTTATGACATTTACATAAATAGGCTGCAATCATCAGGAGTTTAAAGCTGCATTTCCTCCTCCAAAAATCAAAATTTGAGATAAAGGCATGGCCTCATCTTGTGGATTGTACATTGAATATTAGTGAAAATATTTTAAACCATTAGTAAAATCCCATACTCAGAGCATAAATATAATAAGAATTTGAAGTTTTTGGCAATATCACACTGCCTTCATCAGTGACTGATGTTGATCACGTGACTTATAATGGTCAGTGATACAAGTAGACTGGTGTAGATGGTTGGTAATTCAAGACCCACATCCTTGTTTAGTGTTGGCCTCTGCTGTCATATTTGGATTGCCTCCGTCACCTTTCTTTTCCATGTCTTGTCCTTTGATGTGATGACCTTGATCATATTGGGAACAATGGAATGTCCCATATTGCTACAATTTTCATGTATGACTGATGACTTTCTCCTGAAGTGTTCCTTAATCCTTGTTTCTAACACTTGACCTGTTTCCCTGATGTCATCATTCTCATAATCACTACAATTGATAATATAAACAACACCACATTTATAAAAATATTCTTTTATGTCCTTCACATGTGTATGTTATTGTCTTAAAGAGTTGTATGGTTTGTGATATATGTTGATCCAATGTCTGAATAATCTAGCTAGGATTTCTAATGTACCACTGATATATGGCATACCGATGCTCTGTTTGGGCCACTCCTGGTTTTGTTAGATGTTTTTTTCTGCTTTTCTACAAGTTTGAAAATCCACTCTGGATAGCCACCCTTGGTGCAGATTACACATTCTTTGCTTCCCCATTTGATCATTAGTGACTAGGGAGATAGCTCGGAGTATTAAATTAAAAGATCTCACCACTGACCTCTTGTGTTCCAGATGGTAATTGGAAAAAAATCAGGGTATTGGTCATTGTGGGTTGATTTTCTATACACAGTGACTTTGGTTGAGCCATCATTATTTACGTGTATACACGTGTCCAAGAATGGTAGCTAGCCATTTTTTCTTATTCTGAAGTGAAATATGTGGGTCATATTGGAGCTGAGATGATCAGAGAACTCCTGAACATGGTACTCCTGTAGTTCAGTCAATGTATTTTTATCCACATACCTGAACCACATTGGTGGTGGGCTCCTGGCCAGTTCCAAAGGTACACCAGCTAAGAAAAAGGAGGAAATGTGATCAAAGACCCAGAATGGTGGATAGATTATTTAGCATTTAAAAAGACGGTATTTTTCAGTAAATTGTTCATCATGGACTTAACAAGAAGTTAGTAAAGTCATTTGACACATACAACTTACACTTCGACCCATATTTAACTTGAATAGTGGCAATGCAAAATTGCTTTCACTTTCCAAATATCTTAAAGATGATTTGTTTCCCACCTTAAACCTGGTTTTGGATAGTGCCGTTGTGATACATCAGGACTGTAGGTTTGGCTGTTAAAGTGTGGTAGACACAAGTAAAAATGAAAATAATCATGAACAAGGTGCATGATAACAGTTTAGGGAAAGAGAATTTTATTATCAAATCTGTCGTGTTACTGCATTTAAACAACGCTATTTTTAGACCACAACGCAAGGGTCTCTGAAAAAATTAAATATAACAGCTGGATCATCTGGGTGAATTTTACGTTGTTAAGATGGTAAAAAAGCAGCTTTAAAAGATTCATATGTATATTTGCTTTTGGATGTCTTGAATTAAATTTGACTGGAATTAAAACTGCCTTGTGTAGACATAATGCTTTAGGAGGTCTTAGGTCTAGATTCTCATGTTTAGAGAAACATGAAAATTACATGTACCTACATATTAGAGACTGACTGATTTGCAGGTCCCAAATGTCTACTGGTATTTGTTATGCACAGGTTGGGGTTCTTAAAGTCTGATAAGTGAATGTGTTTGTTTATAGTAGCTGTGACAGAAGTATTTGTTATTCACTTCAGCTCATTGATTTTTCTATCTATTTACAATTCAGACTTTGCTGAGAGATCTAAGTATGTATTTATATATCTCCCACGATGAGGTTACTGACATGTTCTTTTATTCAGTTTGTATAAAGTATCTGAAATATTACACCACTGTTGTTCAATACTTATTCAGGCAATCCATTCCTTGCATTAGGACGCTGTCTATACTGTGTTGACTGCTTTGCAGGATTTTTTTCTTTCTGGGACCATTTTTAATGAAAGAAAATATTTTGGCTGTTTATTTTTGTTTCTAATAAAACTTTTATATTATTTGTAGGTATGACTTTTAAATGTGCCAGGACATTTGCATTTAATTATTGTTACCCCCCCCCCCCTTTTGAATAACCCACTTGCATGAAGCTAGTTGGGCCTAGTTCGTGGCAGGTTCTCAAACTATAGTGGTCTTGTAACTGTACTTATCTATTTTCTGTAATTTATTTTTTGATGTGTACAAAATGAAATGTACAATAGCTCTTCTTCACTATAATACACCTTGTTATAATGCAATTTTAGGTATAAAACAGTATCATTATGGACCCATGACTAGAATCATGCCATTATATAGCAGTATTGGTTAAAAATAGTTTTCCACATTTTTCTGCCAATGGGGAATACCTGAGGGGCTCTGAGATCAGTAGAGAGTGCTCTTGTTAAATAAATCATTTTAAGGGCATATATTGGAAGGTGTGGGACACAGAAGGAGAGAGATTCAATTTCATAGGGAGGTAAAAATCTCAGATAAAGCACAATGTTAGTCTCTATTACATGTGATGCGTTCATTGATGTAAGTTGTAATTATTGTTGAATTTATTCATTTTAAATTCATACTTCAGTTTCTCCTTGAGTTGAGAAATAATAGTTCATGTTTATGATTCATATTTGTAAGAATGTCATGCAATAGTTTGTTATATGAACTAGTGTGGATTTAGTTCTTTGTATGTAAAAGAAATCATGTAGTAAGATTTCTAGCATTTCTTTTGACGTAAATTGTGTGCATACGTAGATTATCTGTCTTAAATGATTTGTATCATTTATGCTGAGGATTTATTTTCCTATGTCTGAAAATATATATCAGTGAATCCCTAATTAGCAAATTAATGTTGTTAGGACAAGGAGTGAATTCTTTCCAACTGAAGCCATGATGTAGCATTAAGAATGTGTGTTGACTGTTAGGTCAGCTGGTAAATTTATGGCTATGATAGTATCAGAGAGGGTTAATTATGTCATGGTTTTCAGTTAAGAATGCAGTAACTGCTAACCAGACATCAGTTTATGATAATAGGTTGTTTGTGTATTAGTGGAAATGACCATCGCTGGTTCAGTTGAATTTCATAGATGATACCTGACAGAAAGAGGGGGACTATTTATTGATCACAGGGAAGAAAGAAAACTGACAGTATTTAGATTGGGTGTTATATTTTATATGATGGAAAAACAAGATAGCTCCATACTGACTGCACAGAGGAAAGATAGTGCTGATTGCAACCGAGTAGTTGTTGAACTGAAGGGGCTGAAGGGAGAGAGAGAAGGAAAGAAGCAAACGCTGAAGGATCACCAGCAACTGCTTAGGGGTCATTTTCTGGTGACCTTTGAATTAGCCAATTAAATCCAGCTTTGAAAAATCTAAAAGTCAATCAGATTGTTATGCTTTCAGCCACACTTCTCAGTTTTCAAAAGGCAAAGATATAAGACTTTGTCTGATTGGCTGATAAAATTAGCAATTATGGTTATAGCATAGGTCACCTTAACATGACCCCCTAAGCAATAACTCTCAGATCTTCACATAGGACAATGGAGATCTGATTTATTTAGATGGAATGAATATGCATATTATGTAGCATACAAACAACTTTCAATTACATTTGTTTGATTGGTATTTAACGGCATGGAGGTGGTCATCTATGTACAGTCAGTAGTTTCCTCCAGGTTCACTGGTTTCCTTCACCATGACTGTATTTGTGCAAGTTGGAAGAACTTGTGTGATAGAGGTAAAATAAAACAGAAACTGAAACCTGTAAATACTTGTACATGCATGTAATAGTACGGGCCTCAATGAGGTTTGTTTTTGTCAGCTAATCAGATTACTGATTCTTCTTCTTCTTTTTTATTATTATTATTATTATTATCTTTTTTCAAACAACATTCCATGTTTCATCGTTAATTTAATTGGCAAGTAGCTTTATCAGACAAGAAATTTAACCTTGGAGGTAGGTGTTGATTATAAGGAGGATTTAGTGAGCAGCAGCACGTTTTTTCAGGCATGCCTCTAAATGGCAACCTGATTGGAGAATATGTTTTGATATCAAGGTCTGGCCTTCCAGATAGATGTACAGGCAATAGGAGTTCATTTCAGAACTGTGTCTTTAAATTCATTAAAAGCCGTGTCTGTTGTGTAAGAAGGGGATATTATAATTAAGGCCATTTCTTGTTTATGAATGGTGTCAACTGTGTTGATTAGGATCTGTGTCCTCTGAAACATGCACAATAAAGCATGGAGACAAATCACCTTGATTGTAATTCAGCTTCACTACATGCTTCGTGTTTAACAATTAACCTCTTTCGATTTTGAGTAAAAATCATTACTACTAGCACAGTGTCAAATGCTCCGAAATCAGGTTTTAACTATCAAAGCAATGGAGGTATTTACAATGAGAGCAGCTGTTACCTGTTGAGACCTAATTATATGTTGTACCTGTGCATTCATTCTTATTGTCAGTAAACAAGATTGGATTCATATTGCAAAGGCTTGGGCTCCTAACATTTTTTATTCATTTAGGTTCATGCTTTAGTAAAACTGAAAATGGGTCTACAATTATATGAAAAGAAAAGGCTGAAAAAAGATGTTTCATGGTGATAAATCAAGCTAGGTTAGGTTGGTACACTGTACATCTGCTGCAAATTGTCGCCATTTAAAATGCTGGGTAAACTAGATTGGTTTTAATACAGAAATAAATGTTCCTCTTCATGTCATTATATTAAAGCAGCAATTTAGTAAATGCACAGATTCATTTATCTACCATTAGCTCTCGTTCAAGTGTTTCCTTAAGATTTATGTCTGGTTGAGCTTTGTGAGTCACTCCCCTGACCCATTTGCATATATATCTATTTAAAACAACATTTTTGATGCCCCAATTTCTTACGGCAGGTGTGTCTTGAGTTGGTCATGTCCAACTGCCTTTATGTACATCTAGTCATCAGTCCTGATGTGCTTTTTGGCAAGATCGGACAAATACCATTCAACATGGATGAGTTAAAAAATGTTATCTTTTCAAATGCATATGTAGATGACCTGAGTGGACCTGAGTTTTAAGTTAATCAGAATTTCTTTTCACTTTATTACAGTTAGCTTTATTTATTACAGTTTATTTATTTATTGCAATTACACTTTATTACAGTTATTATTTTAATGACAAGTATTACAGTTAGCTGCAGTGGGTAGAGTATTAGATTTTAATCTTATGTTCACTGGCTGGACACCTGTCAAAACTGCCTTAGGTCAGCGTGTCCTTGGAAAAGGGGTATTGAGCTCTCAACATGAAATAGCCAGATTAGCTGAAAGAACCATTAGAACTAGTCAATGCAACCAATACATTTTTTGGACACATTTTTGAATATTTTGGACTGGACACTTTTTGTACAGAAACTTTATTAGAACAATTAAGCAGGATGTACTTGAGATGGAAAAAGTAACTTTTACTTGAACATTTGTTTTTTGCATGATCTGATTATATTTTTGGCAAATACCATGTTAGTATAATAAGTCAAAGTCACATCAGGTAGACAAATTGAGTTTGCTACCCATGTTTATATGCCACTGTGTTCATTTTCTTGCAATTATAGCAAAATGTTTATACATGTGAGCATCAGCTTAACCTGTCATTGTCTAATACAGAGGAGGTTATGTTTGGGTGCTGAGTAGTTCAGGAGCACCAGATTTCTTTGTCCTGGTGATTGGGCAACTTGTGACTGGTAGTGAGGATGTGATATTGTAGGATGTTGACATTTTGTGATGGTTTATATGGAAAACTGTTTGGCAGCCAATAAGCACAGACATTGGTCTACCTGCCTTATCTTCATTGTAGCAGGAGGTGCCTGTGTGTTTTACCAGTTGTTTGTTGCCTGCTGGTTATTTTAGGTATAGCCATTGCAGTTGCAGGGAAAAGCTGGCTATTGTCTTTGCTTTTTTTTTTTAAGTTAATGAGCTCACATGAGAAAATTCTGATATGTTTGAATTGGCCTTGTAACTGCTATTATGGTAATACAATTTGGGGGTGGGAGTGTCCAGACATGAGGCCATTTGAACTGCAATTTTGTTTAGAAGAGAAGGGATTGAAATCTCGTAATCTTTCATTGGTGAATAAATGACCAAAATGATCATTGAATGAGTTCCTTCCCATACAGGATTCATGAATTTGTACTTTAGTACATTTGATGTGCAAAAGATGAACCTTATGATCCCCCCCACCTCTGCACATGTATGCACGCACAGAGCACCCTTCCCCAGTTTTCACTAAGTGGTGGGGGGGCAACTGCTATTACCAGGTGTCTGTTTAATGGTTGAGTTAAGGACATATAAATTAGTTTGAAGTCCATTGGAGCCTTAATTTTATAATAGTTGATAGACACAGACATGTACTACTCCAGGCAGAGGGCACTACCCATGGTAGAGGTATATGTTACACCTGAAGTGCTCATCAAGATTGTCTTACTTGGTGGCAGTATTGGTCCATTAGAGTCAGACACATAGGTAGTTTTCAAGTTTTCATGGGTTCGATCCCCGGCCAAGTCATACCAAAGACGTATAAAAATGGTACTAACAGCAGTATCACTTGACGTTCAGCATTAAGAGGTTAACGTTAGGACTGGTCAGCCTCAGGTGTCAGGATAATGTGACTAGGTGGGACAACATGCTACATGTCTGCGGCATGATGCCCCAGTGCTAGACATCACAATAAACTGCCACATTGCAGACATCATAGCAATATGACTGAAACATTGTTAAAGCTACATTAAAAATCCAAGTCACACACACACACACACTCACACAGTTTTCAAGTAATTTTGATTGCTCTACATGTACAATATAGATTGTTATATCTTCAGTAATTTTTTATAGGTTTACTGTCATCTTAAATATATTTCATAGAATTAATAAAAATAATTGTTGTTGTAGGGTTTAGCGCCACTTTTCAGCACATGATAGGCTATACATGGCGGCCAGTATTAATTGTGGAGGAAGAACCCGGTAAAACATCGGAAAGAACTACCAACCCTCGAGAAGCTACTGGCAAGCTTTCTCACATACCCACACTAGCCGAATCCGAGACTTGAACCTATGCAGACAGAGGTGAGATGGCAGTGATCCGTAACGGAGAGCCCTTTAGACCACTCGGCCTGTCGGGGCCCCATAAAAAAAATTCAAATGAAAAACTTTTTTATATATGGTAATGAGTGGTGGTGTTTATTTAGACTTTGCTAACCAAAAATTCTATACTGTTTTATAAAATAATGAACCCTGTCTATATGGACATTTTATGGGTAACAGACTATCCCTTGTGGACAGGTGTCCTTGAGATATTTGGGCCCTGGTTGACAGTCAGGTCTAAGGCACTTACCTATACAGATCACCGTCATCTCACTTCTGTCCGTCATCTCACTTCTGTCCATGTGGATTCTAGTCTCAGGCTTGATCGACATGAGTATGTGGATAAGCTTGCCAGTAGCTACCTATTGGTCAGTCTTTGCCTGAGTTTTCCTGGGTTCTTCCTACACCAAATATTTATTGCCTATCATGTGGATATTAAACATGCTAGGTCCCTCTGTAAAAGGTAGTAGCCAGAGTCATGTCAGTAATCAAGATTTTATTGGCAATCATAGCAGATATTTCTTTGTATAATGGTTAAAAATAGGGAAAAAGCAGTAGCAAAAATAAATTATTGTGCATTTTTTATAGCCATTTTTGGGAAATTAGTAGTTGTTGGCTGATTTGACACTGCTTAATGGTAAAATATAAGATACATATGAAATTAAATATTTGGTTCTTCATTGTTGTCCTTTATGAATAATGTCCACAATGTAAATGTGTCTGCTAAGGCAGGTGTTTTTAGTATCTGATAATTTGTGTAATTTTGATTGTCTTGTTTTCTCTCATGTGATTTGAAAAATTGTAAAATAAGAAAAAGTTACCATGATTGTTAAATAATAAAAAAGATTTATTTACACATTTGGAAATTCCTTTGTGCTCAGGAAGAAATTGGAATGTGAAAAAGCTCTTGAATTCATGCGTTTGTGTTCTTGAGATGTACAAAATCAGATTACTTGACAATGTATATTTATATTCCAACTCCATAAAAGACAGAGAAAGTTAAAGCATATTCATATACTTTTAAAATTGAGATTTAAAGATTAAACAAATCTGAGACTTGAGAAAATTTCAAAAATGTCATGCTTGGAGACAATATAAGTTTTGCTGTCTCTGAATGGAAGATGTAAATTTTATTTCAGGGTCAATAAAGTGTTAGAATTTCATTTGACTGTCAACTTTGGGGGTATTACACTTCCATGCACCCATTTATTTTCCTATATTTGATTGTAAAAAATTACCTGCATGCTCTGTTGTCATTTTATATCAGGCAGGTCACTTCAATTTTATTTTATCCTCAGTCTTCAGATTAATATCATTGGTTTTTATTGAAGTGAGTAACATAATATACCATTTGTAAAGCAGAGGCTGTGTAATTATGTAAGATCTTTTAGTTTGTATTATGTTGAAAGACTTGCATAATGCTATGGTGTCAACTTTAATTCCTTATGGTTCATATAATGTTGAAACACTGTATCTTGTGATCAACTGATTTGTTAGGTTTAAAAGGCTAATAAAATATGTTTGGTTTGTGCCTAATTTACTGTAAAATATTGGCTAAAATACCATAAAGAAAACTCCACTGTTCAGAGTTACCTGCCTTGATGCATGTGAGTGTACACTTAAATTACTCTGTTCATTGCCAAGATGTTGGAACTTAGTCCTGTGAAGTTTAATCATAAAAAAAAAAGTATTTGATTTATATGTTTAGCTTAACAATTACTTATTGTGGCGTAGAATGCAAGTTGTATATTTCTTTGTAAATGAAGAATACCTGTATACATAATAAGTGAGAGTATGGAAGGAAACTCAATCTCACCTGAGAGCAAAATCATTCTATATTATCAGTTTTATCATCCCAGAACATTATTAAATATTGCCATGTATACTCACTTATAAGTCAAGTAAAACAACAAAGATCTTGAACTGCCTTAGCATAATGTGCCTACATATCAGGGTCTGTGCTGTTTGTTGTACTGATTACGCCTAACAAACTGCAGAGACCGAGATCTGCTGGTGTGTTATGTGACTGCAGATCTGGGTCTGTGCAGTTTGCAGTTGGATGTGTGTTATAATCAAGTACATATAGTACTAAGAGAAGGAATATTTAAACTGTTTCTTTACATTAATTAATGCAAATGCAAAGATATTGCAACAACTGCAAATCTATCAAAGAAGCCATAAAGCCATTTGTATAGAGAGCTTCATGTTGATCTTTTTTTGTATTTAGATCATTTATTTTTATCGTGTACTTAATATTGTTGAAAGAATCAGCTTGTTTGATTATGTCATGTGGTTTAAACGTTAAGGGTGTGCTTGCTTCAATTTTGCATGCATCCACTGTGATTCAGCTGTAAGTGGAGCAGTTTAATGATGGATAAAAAAAGAACTATCATGGAAATACTCTCTTTAATTACATGTAGAATTTAAAATTTTCCTTTTACAATGAGTGCACAACAATTTCTAATGATTTATTTCATGCTGTTTCAAAATCTTTGATCAAAGGTCATGCTTGGTCGATAAATCGGCCCTTCACCCGTGATGATACTGATTTTCGGGTGAGGGGCTGATATCACCTATTCATTAAAAGCTGCAGTCATCTGCATTCATACTTGGCTGCACACATCGGTGTACATGTTATACACTTACTGGTATTTCTGGTGGGTGTGCAGCTATTGTCGGGCTGAAGGGTTCTTTTGGTGACATGGAGATTATATTTCCTGAGTAAATTATGTTTGGTGACTTGTAAACCCATCTGGAATAACACAGTTACCATCTGTCCTGTGCCATTTTGAATTTTCACGCTTGATATGGCTGTTACCATTTACCGGTATGTGTCTAAAGTGTATGTGGGTTTGTTCCAGAATGATTTCCATGCAGCAGAATTGCACATATTAATGAACAGGTGATATCAGACCCACAACATTGTCCATCAGTATCAACACAGATTTGTTGGGTTGATTTATTGGACTAAGGTCATGCTAGCCATTGTTTAAATATATACTGGAATGCATGCACTTAAGATTTTGTTTCCCAAAGCTTCAAATTTGAATCACTATACAGTGAATGTTAGTAATAACAAAGTATTACAGATTTGATAGGATTTCACTTAAACCTATTTAAAACTTGCCTTGCTTAGCAGTAATAATGAAATTCTAAAGTTTTCATGTTTGGTTGAATGTTGAGAGCTCCAGAAGTTTATGTAAAGCACAGTACTGTACATGTATTAAGTGTATGCTGGAGAGTTTTTTTCCTTTCATTCCTGATGCATGTGCGTATTTATAACTGTCTAACCTCAGTATTCATTCCAAAATACTTTATTTGGCTACATAATGATAAGGAACTAGTCTAATACATGGGATACGATCTTAGTAAATACATGATTCATTTGTAACACTGTGAGCTGAACATATCAGCATCAGAATTACCTTTTTTGTACACACAACAAATAAATGAATAAAATAAATAAAATTTCTTTGCAGTGTTTTCTGATGGTTTTAGGGAATTGCGATGAACATAACAATGGCTAATTTTAACACAACTGGCAAAATTGTTTCATCCCACTTGCAGTATCTTAACATTGCATGGACTCCATCCAGGCTCATTATTTTGTCTAGGATTCTAATATTTTTTTTACATCAGTGTGATCTCTGTTTGATGTTTTCATGAGATAGTCTTAAATATGGAGCAAACTGGAAGACCTGGAGAAAACCACTAACCTTCAACCCCAAAACATGCTGCATTCTGTGAATTTAATTGGATTATGAAGGTGCAAAGCAGACATGCTACCATAGCATTGTCTAAATCCCCATATAGACCGTTGGTAATAATACAGGATTGTCTAGGTCCTCATATAGACCATTTGTAACAATACAGGATTGTCTAGGGCCCCATATACCCTTGGTATCAATACTGATTGATACTTTATAAGATGGTAATGTATGTAACTTGTAGACTGCTGTGGTTATTTGGTAAAATTCTCAGTCTCGATATACACATGATTCCCAAACTTTGTTGCATATGTTTTCACTTTTGGATGATTTACTTCAATTATTTAGGTTTACTCAGACTTAAATCATGATTTCAAGGCCATGAACTTGTCTTGGTCTGTCTGATGTTTTGGGGTTATGAACTTGTCTTGTTCTATCTGAAGTTTTCAAGGTCATGAATTTGTCTTGGTCTGTTGGAAGTTTCAGGGTCGTGAAATTGTCTTGGACTGTCTGAAACTTTCTGATTGCTAAGTTACAAGACACATGTGCCACCAAGTTACAAGACACATGTGCCACTCTTTTGGTCAATCTAAAAATGTAATTATATGAGCTCTATTTAATTTTCTAAAATCTATTAGAGATAGATGTAAGTATAATGAATACATTTTGACATGATGCTGTCTTTTAGATCATTTATAGTCATAGTTTTTTAATGTATTTAATTTGTGTCCAAAAGCATGAAAAAGAGTTGTTGTAAGTAGGCACTGATTAGCAGGATATGGCTTGCTGGGCCACATGCGGCCCATGTGGTGCGTGTTTGAGACCCCTGATCTAATCAAAATCAGTAAGACATTTCTGTAGGCCGATAAAATTGACTGCTTTATACCTTTTTGGTAGTAATCACACTATTCTTCAAGATTGGCATGCTCTTGGTTCAGTCTGAAATCAACCATGATAACATTTTATCTTTAGTTTCTTGTGGATTTTAGGCACCCTATGAATGTTACACAGGGAACTTTATTGCACCAAAGACGTGCAGTAAGGGTCATTGGCCCAAGGGTACAGGAACCCTTGGTGGCGAAGTGGTTTAAGGCCCTTGCCTTTACAGATCTATCACACTTTTCACCTCTGTCCGCATGAGTTCAAGTCTCACCTTGACCATTATGGTTATTTAAGAAAAGCTGGCCAGTAGCTTCCTGTGGGTTGGTGGGTCTTCCTGGGGTCTTTCAACAAGTATCGTGTTGAAAACTGGTATTAAACCCTACCAGACAGACTCAAGGGTATAGCCTAGAATGAATGATTGATCTGTGTATTAAGAACCTGATGCTAAATGACAAGTGATCCCCCTGGTATTGGGTCACATTTTACCATGCTAAATTTGCTGTTGAATACACTGAACAATTTATCTACCTGGTCATGTTCTTTAATGATGTGGTTTTTTTAAATTTATTTCTTAGAGATGTTAAATCCAGGTGCCACTGTTTGCTCACTCACGTCAGTGAACACAAAGTATTATGGCAGTGAAAGGAACAATTATTAAGCAGAATAGCCATAATAGTTTAATAGCAGAGGAGGTTAGATTGTAAAATTATCCTTGCCTCCATTTAAATCCAATTAACCTCATAAGACCTATATCAATTAGCTGTCTTGCAGCAAATTCATTGCTTTTGGGTTATAGCCAAGATTGTGGGAGGCAGATATGTTAGATCCCCATTATTTTTGCATAGTCATTGATAAACTGTCTTGCAAAGAAATTGAACAACCTGTGACAGCACTTGAATATTCCAGATGTTTTATGGATTGTTTCATGCCCAGGACTCAAATGAAAATTTCCAGTACAATGGACTTCAATTTTGTATTTTTAAACTATATAATTTTAATGTTAATTAAAAACTGGAAAGATCACTGATGTGAGACTTCACAGTGGAGGGAAGCTAAAGATATTAAAAAATCACAGCAAATCTATAAAATTCAGGCCATGAAAATACATGTTTGTGCCATCCATTCATAGTTATTTACAGCTTCCACAAGACTGCTTGACCAATTTGCACCTGGTTTTATTGTGAACATTCTGGCATTAAGGCCTTTCAGATTTGTTTGCTGGATGCCAATCCATAATATGGTGTGTGTAATTTTGATTCTTAACGTAGCTTTAACAATTTTTCAGTCATATCGCTATGATGTCTACAGTGTGGCAGTTTATAGTGATGCATAGCACTGGGGCATTATTTTACAGACATGTAGCATGATGTCCCACCCAGTCACATTATCCTGACACCTGAGGCTGACCAGTCCTAACACTAACCTCTTATTGCTGAGTGCTAAGTGAGGCAGCTGTTAGTACCATTTTTGTAAGTCTTTGGTATGACTCGGCCGTGGATCGAACCCACGACCTCCCGCATCCTCATAATATGGTAGCTGTTACTAAAAATAAGAAAAACATATTGGCAACTTCTGAAAAGAAACCAATTTGACCAAATCTGAAAGAAAAACATTTGAATAGTCAGGCCTATCAGATTTGTTTAATGATTCTGATACATTCATTAGATATGGCTACTGTTGCAAAAATTAGGAAAACCTTTAATATTCTTCTCATAAACTGCTGACAAAAATGTAATCAAATTTGACAGATAGCATTGTAACGTCACCCTCTTAGTAAGAGGGGTGGTTAACTGGATTTGGCTGGCATTATCTAGAGGATGACCTCCCTTGATATTATAGCCTGGCGGGAGTGAAAGAAGAATGGAATTTCAACAGAGAACTGAGCGAGAATACTGGGGAGAAAAAAAGCAATACAAGCCCCCTTTGACAAGAAAATAACATTTAATTAGAACAAATTAACAATGGCAATTCCAATTCAAGTTAGATTATATCAATAGAATTTAACAGGTGTGTCTAATTTGGAATTATTTCATCATCATAACGAGAGTTGAAATGAGCGCAATGTCCACGATTGATTGCATCACCTTCCTTCCCTTTGATCGTATATAACGTCTCCTATTTCATCCTTCCTAAGCTCTATCATTTTTCCCCTTCATGGACTTCCTGGTTCTTTTATTCTGACCTTGTCCTTTTTTCTTTCCCCCGACTTCTGTCTTCAGACTGTCTCATCTTTCTCTCAGAATGCTGTTCCTTAAAGGACAAAATTACCCCATAATTCTGTATACCCCACTCTCTAGAGGTACATACAATTCACTTACGTTATTTAGAGCATGTTGCTATCCACAAACCGCATAAATTCTGACTTAGTGTGGTAGGAAATTGACCTCGCTTCCAGCGGCAAGTCTTAAATTACCACGTGAACATCTATCGAATATTATCGTATTATTTTACATATGCTACTACATGTTCAATTACTATTGCATGAAATTCACAAAATGTAACTCACAGCAATCGTTAACCTACAAGATTATCCAGGCATTACAAAATCAGATATAATTAGGTAAGTATCGTTAACCCATGATATCTATATCGTCCTAACAAACAAAGGAAGTTATTTCATATAACCCTATGAAGTCCTACACATGAACATTTGGATCGCATGCAGTCAATTCTACCAATTAACTATTAACTGTATAATTAAAAGGTAAATTGCATAACAGCTCTAGCATCAACACATTTCCATGAATTGAATAAATGATACATAATATGGAAACCTAGTCCTAGCAAACACATTTGCATAAACAAGCAGTCAAATAATAGAATATTACGTGAAGCTAAAATTATGTACCTTATTGCTATTCTCTTTCAGAACTTGCACATCCTAGCACTAAACATGTTGTTCTTTTTACAAGACGACCACCTGGTCCTTTTCTTGTTTCACAGAGTCGAGAGTAAGTTTCCTCTTATGTGAAATTTTCAGACTAAAGAATTTTGACTAAGGTCGTCACTTTAAAGTCTGATTGCTCTAAAGTGTACTCCCTAATTTATTCTGCCCAGTTGTAGGCAGCGGTCCCTAATTTTTCTCAAAGAAATAATTCCTTTCATCAGGTTTAGACTGCTCGGAATCTGTGAACGACAGTGCATGACAATTTCCCTTTGATAAAATTATAAGTGGACGTAGGTTCCTGCCAAGCAGTTAGGGTTGGTAGCTCAAATGTTTACTGTCAAAAGACCATGTTAATATACCCTGGTCAATTTCACTGAGTTGGAATGCTGTCCCTTTGAAGTTTACACTGACATGGGGGGAGATGAATGAAGAAAGGATGAAGCGACCCTTCACAAAGATTTTTCTGGCTTTTTTTAAATTTTAAAGTACACTTTGAAGATTATAAACTGCCACTGAATCAAGAGTAAATCGTCTAAACAAGGACATGTTACAGCAATAGATACAGATTCGGAATGTGCATTTATAGAAGGATTTGCATGCTGGTATGTGCTGTTTAGATCCATGTTGGCTGTGGCATGTATTTTTTAATATCTAAACCTTGTGGTTGAATATTGTACATGTTATTTTATGTAAGTGGATTTGAGTCTTACTATTGGATCATTCTGGATTCATTACCTTGGTGTGTCATTGGGTGAGGCACTTCACTCCAATTGCCTTGGCACTAAAACTTTCTTGTGTTGCTGTGTCATATAAAGAATCCTACCTAACCAATCAGTTGCCATTACAGATCATTACTGAACATATGGATCATGGTACTAAAATACTACTGGCTAGTACAAGTACCAAGTTATAAAGATACTAGTATGGTGGTAAATTTACTGGTATTTGGTAATTGGACAGCAATTTTTCAGACCTGATATTTCTCTGTGTGGTTGTATTTAAATTTGGGACTTTGTTAGGGACCTTTTCTAAGTGGGGTAGGCAGTATCTAAATCTGTAAGAGATAAAGCCAAGTATAAAAAGAGGCAACAAAGAAATGAAAAACTGAAAGAATAGAAATGTAAAATGTACTTAAGAAAGGAACAGAAATACAAAGAAAGAAAGAAAAATACAACTGTGTTAGACTGGCCACTTTATAAATGTATTTCAGGTGTATCAGGGTGTGAATTTTGACACTTGTTTAATTAGGTAAGTAGAAGATAAACAAGATAAATTATTCTTTCAACAGCCAATAGATTGGCCCTTTGAGTGTACACAAAACCCAATATAATCAATAGAGGTGACTTTTTGAGCCAATATTTGCTCTATCAGTGATTGTTGACATTACTCGTGTGGCATGGTATATGCATTGTATCTATCAAGACATATGGCTCTTCCCAAGTTTAAGATAAATTAGCTTTTAACATTTTGGTCCCCTTCAGCTGGAGTTAGAGTTCATTGTTTGACTTCTTAGCCTATTTTACTTACATTGACATAAATGTCCAAGCTGAGAACAGTTTAGTGGGGAAAATCATGAATCAGTGTAAGAACAGATCGTAATTTCCAGAATTAGAGGAAAGATGAGCAAATACAGCACTCACACAATATAAGGTTGTATGCTCTATGGTACCCATTGACAGCGTTATACTTAGGTAGTACTGCACAATTAACTCAGATGTATTAATGAGGGGAGTACTGTACAGTTAACTAAAATGCAGTGAGTACTGTACAGTTAACGCAGATGTATTAATGAGAGTACTGTGCAGTTAACTTGTATAATAATGCATGAGTACTGTACAATTTACTCAGATTATTAACGAGAGTACTGTACAATGAACTCAGATGTATTATTCAGGGAGTATTATACAATTAACTCAAATATATTCACAAGAGTACTGTACAGTGAACTCAGATGTATTAATGAGAGAGTACTGTACAATTAACTCAAATGTATCATATTGTTTTTCTCTTCCATTTTGCATTTTTGTTATGCCAGTGAGTCCCAGTGGGCATAGGGATATATAAAAGACCTGATGTATCTCAGGAAAATAGTAAGAGGCAGAAGCCATGGTGTTGCAGTGGTCAGCATGCTGGACTAGTGACCTAAAGGGTGTAGGTTCCAATCCTACTGTCAGATCAGCCTGGGTCAGCTACCATGTTGTGTCCTTGGGCAAGGCACTATCTACTCCAGGTGTCTGGCACAAAATGCTGTGCTGCATCAAACACCAGACCTATTTGTTTCTTTGACGGTTACATGCTATTTATTACACATCATTTATAATACCTATACCTTGTTCGATGACACAGTCATATGGCTTGAAAATCAAGTAATTTACAAGCTCAGGTGTGTACTGCTTCACACCATCTACACCAAAACTAACCTGTAATTTACATGGCTAACATGTCCTAACATTGTAATAAACTTTCTCCATCTAAGTACAGGTGTAGGAACCAGTCTCAGGTAGGGAACAACCTGGGAGGTTCATAAGAAACTGTTGTACCTGTACAGTATAACTTTTCAGACCAATTTAGATAATAATAGCAGTGATTTGTTCAGACCACATTCAAAAACATGTAAACAGCCAGCTCAGTTTTTTTTGTACAGGTAATTAGTTTTAAATTATGATAAAATAATTAAATTAAAATTTCTGTCAGAAACAAGTAGGTTATTTGATGCTTGCATTTTGTTACTGAGCTTAAATTTGACTTCATACAAATTTTACATTGTTCTTTCTAACAAACTGCAAAGACCCAAATCTGCAATTACATTATGCAATGGGAGATCTATTAAATAAAAGGGAATAGTATGATATATGGATTGCATTGCAATATAGAAATTATATAAAAGACTTCCATCCAGTTGATTTCTTATGTGGAAAATGTGTAAAATTTGATTGTAGGTAGTAAATTATAGTTTCATTCCATATGGACCTGCATTGGATTTTGGTATTGTAACATACTTACCATGAGATAATGAGACCAAAATGTTACTAATGTTTATAAATTTTGCCCCCATCCAGGATTGATAGATTGAATAACTTGAATCAGTTTTTATTGTGCAGGTGTACTTCATCAGAAGGTTTAGCATTGATTTTGCACGCAATCAAAGCAGAAAATTCAGACTGGTTGAGAGTTGATTTTCTAAATGTTTACTCCTTCACTGAATACCCAGTTGTTTAACGTGTAACATTGTCCTTAAGTTTCGTGTTATTTAGTTATTGTGTTTCCTTATAATCAGTAAAATCATAAACAGATTTAGGAAAATTTGAGCTAACGTTCTTTTGGTCACTTAAACCGATACAGTCAAGTTTCATGACAGAATAATAAAGTTTCCTAAAACAGAAGAATGTGACTGGGATTAATTTTTGAAACTAAAGGTTTGTACTCATAAAGTAGAGAACTATGTGGGTATTAGTGTTTAAGTGGCATATCATCATAATCGTGGTTTTATACTGACAATCAAAAGTAAAGTTAACAAAATTTAAAATGAAGAATTGCTCAGAAAAATGTAGGAAGGTAAACCTTTCCAAAAGAAAGTACTATATATATTTGCTTATAAGTTGAATCCAAGCTTCACAGATTCAGATATACTGTTGCATAATGTGCAGGCAGATCTGGTTCTGTGGAGTTAGGAGGAATCATAAGAACAAACAGCTTAGACCTTGATTTGTCAGCACATGTGGCAGATCAGGGTCTGTTATTACAGTTGGAGTATGTGTGAGTATATGTGGTAAACTAGAAGTACTGCGATAAAGATCGTACAGATTTTGTGAAGTGAATGTAAAATTAAAGATAAAGGTAGTACAAATTTTGTGAAGTGAATGCAAAATTAAAGATAAAGGTAGTACAAATTTTGTGAAGTGAATGTAAAATTAAAGATAAAGGTAGTACAAATTTTGTGAAGTGAATGTAAAATTAAAGATAAAGGTAGTACAAATTTTGTGAAGTGAATGTAAAATTAAAGATAAAGGTAGTACAAATTTTGTGAAGTGAATGTAAAATTAAAGATAAAGGTAGTACAAATTTTGTGAAGTGAATGTAAAATTAAAGATAAAGGTAGTACAAATTTTGTGAAGTGAATGTAAAGTTAAAGATAAAGGTAGTACAGATTTTGTGAAGTGAATGTAAAATTAAAGATAAAGGTAGTACAGATTTTGTGAAGTGAATGTAAAATTAAAGATAAGGGTAGTACAAATTTTGTGAAGTGAATGTAAAATTAAAGATAAAGGTAGTACAGATTTTGTGAAGTGAATGTAAAATTAAAGATAAAGGTAGTACAAATTTTGTGAAGTGAATGTAAAATAAAAGACAATGGTTGTACACATTTTGTGAAAAGAATGTAAAATAAAAAATAAAGGTAAAAAAGATGGAAACCTTAAATTTTTTGGGTCAACTGCTTTAAATGTCTCAAGTTTTCTCTGGCTGTAGTCACGATAAAGTTTCTTCATGGAGTTCACATAACAAAACTTGTATCTCACAGGGAAATCATTACACTTAACAAGAATGTGTTCACTGTAAGTAGTTTTTTTTATTTTATTGTTTTAGGGTTTAACGCCATTTTTCAGCACACGATAAGCTATACATGGCGGCCAGTATTAATGGTGGAGGAAGAACCCAGGAAAACCCAGGAAAGAACCACCGACCCACGAGAAGCTACTGGCAAGCTTTCTCACATACCCACATTGGCTGAATCCGAGATTTGTAAGTAGTAAAGTTGGGTCAGATATTTTGAATACTTGCCTGTAAGTTGGGTCATTTATTTTAAATATCATATATACTTGCCTGGAAGTTGATTCAAATTGTAAACAAGAAAGATCCTGATCTTATGTAGAATAACGTACCTACAGATTTGAGTCTGTGTTGTTTGTTGCTTCTAAAAAAACTGCACAGAATCCGATCTGCCAGCACAAATTATGTGACAGCAGATCTGGGTCTGTGTAGTTGGAAGTTTGACTTGTCTTATAAGCAAGTATATATATGGTATCTGTTAACTTGTATGGTTGCAAACACAGATAAACAGTTGGGTTAAGAGTTTACAAACATGTCCTTATATAGAACAAAGTTTTGCTCTAGTTTGGACAGAGGGGAGACAAATCTATTAAATGTTGTTTTATCCTCTGGGCTTTGTTCGTGCAAATAGACAGTAGTTAAGTGAACTTGATAACATCTTTAGGGTGACACATACAGATGAAATACCGATAGCTTAGTTGGCTAAGAAGGGGATTATCTGAGTTAAATCTGCATTATCATACCTGAAATAAATCTATCAGAAGACATCTGGTTTTCTGATTGATGCTACATGTGCTTGTCCTTGTACTGATATTTGACCCCACATTATTTTTGATAAATGTAAGACAAGTAGAAGATAATGTCAGTTTGTACAGTCCTTTTATGGACATGCAGAGTAAAGTAATTGGTCCATAAGAAGGCAGTATTGGATGATCTTGTTTTTGTTTGCTTTGGTTTATGCATTTAATGGTCTTTGATTCTCTTGTTGTATGTAATGTAATCACATCTTATGCAGTATTATGCTCCAGACAGTAACTTATTTCATTATATTTTGTTAAGAGAATTTAACATTGAAGATTACTGGATATTATTTAGATCTTGATTATGTATCATTTTAAGCCATTCATGAATGTGGAGGGGTATATTGTATTATCATTTTAAGCCGTTCATGAATGTGGAGGGGTATATTGTATGATCATTTTAAGCCCAGTCATGAATGTGGAGGGGTATATTGTATTATCATTTGAAGCCATTCATGAATGTGGAGGGGTATATTGTATGATCATTTTAAGCCCAGTCATGAATGTGGAGGGGTATATTGTATTATCATTTTCTGTGTGTTGATCTCTAATACCTTTGTTAAGGTTTGACACACATTGGATAGGCATTTGTGTTTCAGAACATGTTTCTTTTTTATGTATCATGATAGTGATGATATAAACAAAGCTATAAACAGCAACATGACTGCCATGGCAAAGAAGCTATTTTGGTATTTTATTGCTTGTAGTCTTACTATATCAGCTTCACTGGGCTTTCTACTTTTTATTTTAATTTAATTGTCAGATACAAACCAACA
The DNA here is from genome assembly GCA_028554795.2 of Sinohyriopsis cumingii. Lineage (NCBI taxonomy): Eukaryota > Metazoa > Mollusca > Bivalvia > Unionida > Unionidae > Sinohyriopsis > Sinohyriopsis cumingii. The sequence goes on along the minus strand of CM068827.1, from coordinate 140,472,919 downwards.
GTCCAGTTTTGTTAATGTAATATTTCTGGATTTTTTTCTGTGATTGTCATTTTCAGGAACAGTATACTAAACTGCTTTAAACCTTAATCTGCCAGATACTTCCTCTGCAGTGCAATCGCCTTGTTTGTTCATAGGATGTCACTTCACTGGCAGCAATGGTGCAATCTGTATTTAAACTTTGCAATATAACCTGTTAATTGCTTGTTTAGACCTTGCTGGAGACAATAATATGCTATAAAAACTTTCTAATCAGAATAATCCTTTGAATGAGACAACTAGAGAATGTTTTGAAAACATTTTATCTTTTAGTGCTACTTATTTGGAAGGGTTTATCTTCCTAAAGTTTGCAGTTTTTTAACTTTGCATATTTTAGAACTTAACTTTGAATCAGCAGACTATAACCAGATTGTGCTGATGTACCATTAAACCCAATACATACATATACAGTTTGAGAACATCCACACCTCCCTCCCACTCCCCTGACCACCTACTCCATTGTTTGAGAACATTCACACCTACCTCCCACTCCCAACCACTGGGTGCAATATTAGGAATTCATGCTTCTTCAAAGACAACACATTGGGGATTTGGTAGTTCAAAATTGTGTTTGTTAAAAGACATGCCATAACTTGGCAGGTATGCTGTTAATAAGCAAATCCCTACTTTCTGACAAACTTATTTATTCTGGACCCCTGGACTTATCAAAGAAAAAATACTGTATTATATGCACATTTATTTGCTAACACTACGGCATGCATGGGTGAGCTGACAATGGGACAGAATTACAAAGTCTCACTATTTTTTGAAAAGCTTAGATGTAATTAGTTGTTAAAGATTTTAGAAAATACCAGTGCTGTCTAGAGGTATTCAGTGCAGAAAAGAAATCGGTTACTTACCTAGTTTCTATTCTTAGTAATTCTTCCATTGTTTTACAAGCATACAGGAAAATGACAATCATTAACTTGGAAAATGTGCATTTTAAAAATAATTAACCTCAATGAAAAACAATTAAGATAATTTTGTTTAAGATTATGAAAGTTTTACTCACCAAAGTAGAGTAGTTAAAGCTCTCTGGCAGTCTGGAACAAGATAACAATTTTGTGATTAAGTAAAGGTTCCAATTTCTTGGCAAGTAAATTGTAGCATAAAGTTAAAATGTGGATTATTATGCAGTTAGGGCTCAAAGAAAATATTTTTCAGACGCAGGCCCAGGACTGGTGAGTTTTAAAAAAAATCACAAGACCGGACAAGTCTCCTCTACTGCATATCATTCTATTCTTCACTGAGCACAATACTCAATGTTTTTCAGTGTTTCCACAGGTAGAATAGACCTTTTTTCACTAGCTCATCATGGTATGGCTAATTCATGTACCATTGTTCTAGACTTAGTTAAGTTTTTCAAAACTGTGCCAAATATTTTGTGTAATATGCATCCCATTTTGAACATTTTAGCCCTTGACCACTGGCACATAATTTGTCAACAGTTCCAGGCTTCTCTTTGATGCAACAGAGAAATCTGCTGATTTTGGTAAACTTACTCTTTTTAAAATCTCAATCTGGTTGTTTCAGTCATGGTGTCCTCTTTCTGTAGAACTACTTTTTCAGGGGAAGAAACCCTTGTTGTCTTCTACTGTGCCTGACAGAGTTGTTTAAAAATAAATTAAAATAACAGCAGCAGCAAAACAACAGAAATATAGCAGAAGAACTGCACTCTTAAAGCAGTTAAAAGTCTCTCCAACTTGGTTAACACATCATACAAAACATTTTGAGAGACTGACTGACACACACACTGCCTATCTATCTGGTATCTGATCATGAATGAGTGTTACACTTTGGGTACAGGTAGGAGGTGAAGAGCATAAATACATCAAGTGGGTAGATATCTCTTTAAAGCAAGATAGTGAACTTAATTTAGAATATTTAGAGTTTAACGAGAGATAGGCAAAGACTAATACAGAGGAGGACATAAGAAACACAAGAAATGAAAATCCAAGGATGTATTAACCCTATACTTCCAGATAGGTGTAAATGTTATAAGAACAAATGATTTTGTGACTGATGATACAGGCTGCCTTTCCCATGCACCAGATGAGTAGTGGATTTTTATGGGCAACCAGTTGGGGAAACAAAGCTTAGCACCTTAATGGAAAAAAATGGTTTGGAAAGCAAACTTGCTCATGTTGGTTTATAAACATATCAAAACTCAAGTGTGAGAAACTGATAGAAAATAATGTTCCATACATACAGGTGATACACATCACTGGCCACAAAAACAACTCTCTCAACAACAACTGCAACTTTAGTAATAACCACAAATGTGTTATGTCGAACCTGCTTTCTTCTCACTTTGCCACACCCCAGCCCCCCCCCCCCCCGCCCCCACCGACCCACTTGAAAACTCCTGCAGTTACCATAGTGGTTCATTCATCCATCCACATGCTTGACAATATTAACACATTAATGAAAAAAATGGTTTGGAAAGCATGAATGTGTGTGTGTGTGTGTGTGTGTGTGTGTGTGTATGCAAAAGTAGTAATAAGAAGATTTTCCTGCAGCATATCCATGCACTAGAACCCATTAATAACATCACTTGTCATGTTTCCAGGACAGAAAATATAAATTCTCAACAAAACCAAAATGTGGAAGGTTCCTGACATGATTTTCTGCAGGGTATTAGTTTAATGGGTCTTTCATACATAGGGTAGTTTTCAGATCAATAGCAATTACAACACCAGTATGTCACAGTTTAGCTTCTTCCAATGAAAATAGGATAGTGTCACAGATACTAATTATCAGTGAATTGTCAATACACACATAAATCGTTTTACGTTATACTCTTCATTTGGGCTGTGTGCCCATGGATCATTGGCTAACATACATTTCCAAATTAGAACTAATAAAAGTTAAAAGTTATCCTTAAAAAAATGAATTTTTGTTATTTTCATATGACATAAATCAATTAAATGTGCTTATACAGAACTACTATCAATTTTTTATGTCTCTGTTTTCTCATTTTTAGAACTTGTACACGCGACTGCCCTCATTAACATATGTTTACAAAACAATAGCACACGGTTTTAGACCCTCATGGTACAATGTTTAAAATATGAAACAGTTATAACTGTTAAATTGCTTTTTTGTTTTTGTTTTGTTTTTATTTTCTAAAAGAAGCAGATATAACTTGATTCTACTGAGATAAATATTTTGACTTCATAAAACATTATCAAATCAGGTGACCCATATCAAGTTACATGAATGTTTGCAGGTTAATATTGTCTACGTTGTGGGGTCTTGAATAGAGGTAGCTGACATAAAAGGGTGGTTATTAGGAGAGGTTTGACACTACTTTCAAAGGCTTTCATTTTGCTGTATTGAGGGTGTCCCACTGAGTAGCTTATGCAGTGCTTGCTGATAATGTGATAAAAGTTATCACAGAGGACCAATCAACATAGCTGTTCATCTTGTCAACACTCAGTAGTGACATGTAATTCATCTCCACACATTTTCCTGTCCTGCAACTTGGTACTAGATGCAGTATTTGATGTTATCATTAGACATTTGAAGTATGCCATATTTATCCAGTGATAAGCCCACCCCAGTTTTTACTAATGTTCACTGTGGATATTTTTATCTGGTAATAAACCCACCCCATACTTTTTAAGGAAGTTACTAGATTGGTTCCCACATTATATTATGAGACAAAGGCTAGACTTTTGATTTAAAAGGAGGATACTACAATTCAACAGGTGATGTGCTGAGTACTCACCTAGAACATTCTTTATAGTAGTTGTTGTTGTGTGTTGAACACCATTTTTCAGCACATGATAGGATGTGCATGGCAGGCAGGGAGACTGGTAGAAGAAGAATGAAGAACCATGGAAACCACTGACCCAGTGAAGCTTTCACACATACCCACATTGGCAGATCTGTAGACTTGCACCTACATTGATACAGGTGAGATGACAATAACGATGAGTACTTTGGATCTCTTGGACACCTGGGACACCTTGTAGTTCTTGCAGACTTAATCTAAAACCTGTTCCTTTTGCTGCAGTGATCATCTGCTGTAGTTCTTATATATATCATTATAGGTTGGGTATCTCAATAGATTCAAACTATGCCTGAGGGTTATGACCAGTGTGTTTCATTAAAACCCTCCCATATAACATCTTAATACTTGTGTCAATTGACAAACATCTGTTCTTAGACATGTTTGTCTCATAATTTGGCAGTTATCTTAAGTGTATTTGTAATAACATCTCCATCCCTAGCCCAGCCCTATAGGGATTCATCAAAAGTTTAAAAAAAATAGTCTTCTTTTCACTCTCAGGGACCTGTAAGGTGATGCAGCAACTTCTTCCACTGTTTTTTGTCTTGTACTTTTTTGGTGGCATCCTGCCATGTTTTCTTTCGTCCTAGTTCACCCTGCTAATCACTAATATCTTTGTTGATCCAAATATGTTCTTATCTGGAATCTCAGAAGTCTAGTGAGCACCCACAGTATGTGATGCACCATTTATAATATAATGTTTTTGGGCAATTTTGAGTTCTTGTATTTAAATGCATATGGGGGCTGTTGCCTATATTTTTTTCCCCTCTTTGCTTGCTTAGGGCAGGCCATAGTGATTGTAAAGTTTAAAAGTGTAAATTTGGTATTTTATCTCTGCAAACTTTTTCTTCATGATGACGTGTGGGCTTTTCTTTTTTGTGGTGGGGTGGGGTGTACTCAGACAAACCTCATCAATTAGGTAGGATTCAATTACTTATTACATGTAGATATTCCTTTTGAAGGTTTCATCTTTTTACATTAATTTTGATGATGTTATTATCTATTTTCCATGGTAGCCAGTTAGTGGAGCATTGGGCTAATAGCCTGAGGGTTGTTGGTTAGTTATATATTCAGGCCAGCACGGGTAAGCTGTTACGGGTTGGTCTTGGGAAATGAAATTAGCTCCAATTTTCTTTACACGATAATACCAATAATATGCTACAAGTGCCAAAATTAAATCCAGAAAAACACAAAAGGTATTGCATTCCCTTTCTATCATCTGTTACTTTCATTTTATCAGTTGGAGATATTTATGCTTGAAACCTTAATATATCAGTTGGTAGAGCATTCGACATATAATTTTTGGGTTGTGGGTTGATTGGCTCCCCAGGGGTATTGTTTACAATGTTTCTTAGCTTCCATTTCCTTAGCTTGATAGTAATGAATGCACTCAAAATGCTGTTAAAAACCAGCCAATAAATCCATTTTTCCATCAGTTTTATTTCTCCACTAATGCAGTTCCTTGTATTCACTATCGTTCAGGAACATTTAAAATAATTGGCTGCAATATAGTTGTACGCTGTGTCTTAGTCCTAGATGTGCCTTTGATGCATTTTACCTTGTCTACTCCATTTTGGATAGAGTTATGGCCCTTCACAGTTGACTTTTCTGCATGGAGCAGTGCTTGTAACCAACCTAGATCAAGAACTTTTGCATAATTTCTGATACAATGTGGTATCAACATTGTTTTCTAGACTTGATTATGCCTTGTATGGGTTTAGTGATATTGCTCGTAATCAGCATAGCTATGCAGCCCTTTCACTAGTTCGATATATCAACCCCTCTAAATATGTGTTAATAATGATGGACAATGTGTGGGTCAGATGTCAACTGTTTATTAAAATGTGCAACTTTACATGCTAATCTTTCCGGAACATAGCCATATCTGATGCAAAATTCAAAATGCCACAAGATAGAGGGTTGTGATATTCTGTGTGGATTTACAAATCACCAAACATAGGATTTGATCTGGAAATGTTGTGTACATATTACCAAAAGACCCCTTGCCCCACAGAGAGCGCTTTAGACCACTCTGCCACTCGGGGCCCCTCCACCAGTATTAACGAATGGTAGCTTAACAGTCGAGCGAGAAATACCAGTAAGATGTGTCTTTTAAAAGTTTCAGGTCTGGTTTTGACACTTATTGTGAGCCTCAGGTGGCTGAGTGGTCTAAGGTGCTCACCTTCACAGATCACTGATATCTCACCTCTGTCCACGTGTGTTTGAGTCTCTTTTTTATCTATATGAGTGTGTGAGAAAGCTTGCCAGTAGCTTCCCATGGCTCATTACTTCTTCTAATGGGGTCTCTGTGTTCTTTCTCCACCAGATATAGTGGCTGCTGTGTATGGTCTATAATGTGCTGATAAAATGGCATTGAGCCCACAAAACCAAACAACTGACAGAGTTATTGTCCTTTCTCTATCAATATTAGATCTCTGGAACATCAGATCCTCATAACCAGCATAGCTCAAAAACCATGTTTGGATGCAGTTTGACATGTGCTTGTCTCAAGACCTAGATGTGACTTTTATGGGTTTCGTCTTGTAGACTCCGTTTAGGATAGAGTAATGGGCTTTGACAGGTAACTTAATATCTCTATAGTGAATGACTTTTGTGATCTCTGTGTAGACAGTTTCCTTGTTATGGGAGGGACAATTTTCAAGCATAAGCAAATTCACAAGATGACATGAAAGTCTTAAGATTGCAAGATAGAAAGCCAGTTAGACAATGTGCTGATCAATGGCAAGTTGAGACACACCCTGCAAGATGTACAAGTCAAGAGGCATGCTGATGCAGGCAGTGACCATAGCAGATGGCAAGACAGAAAGCCAGTTAGACAATGTGCTGATCAATGGCAAATTGAGACACACCCTGCAATATGTACAAGTCAAGAGGCATGCTGATGCAGGCAGTGATCATAGTTAGCTGATGACCATGCTTACCCTGAAGCTGAGAAGTGCCAAAATGTGGGAGAAGAAAAAATGTTTCATTGTTCTCAAGCTGGAAGATCTCAAGGTCCAATAAGACTTCAGCTTTACTCTCAAGAACAAATTCAGCATATTCTGCAGTGAGATGAAAATGACTATTCTATCAACACTGTAATTGAAGACACTGGAGAGAAGGTTCTCAGCTGCTGGAAAGCATGTAAGGAGGAACAGATTTCTCAGCCAACTGGGTCTGTAATTGAAGAAAAAAAAATAAGTAAAGAAATGTCTGTTAGAGGCAAAATCATCCAGGCTAAAATACAGAATATCCCAAGACAAGGACAGAGACATGAAAAATTGTAAGAAGTGACAAGCATCACTACATTGAACAGCTTGCTGTAGAAAGAGAACTGTCAGTAGAGAGACACAACATGCAGACAATGTACAAGATCATAAAGTAGCTGAGAGGAGATTATTGGATAGGTCAGAACATACTTCTGTAGGGGGCGAATGGAAACTTCCTTATTGATGAAAGGGAGTAAATAGCAATGGAAGTGACTCAGACCAGATCCCACTTTTACAGCCTTGTTTCCAGAATAGTCATGAACAGAATCAATCTCAGGAAGATCATCACAACTGATGAACTCATCAGAAAGGAGATTTTAACCCTCCAACATATGCTGGATTAGATAACTGAATTGAACAGTATCGTTTACATACACTTTCACACCAAGACTTTTAGTGTAAAGCCATCTGTGCAGTCATTTCACAGACTGCTTCAACATCAACAAAGGCACGAACAAGGTTGCCTCTTTTTACCTTTCCTCTTTGCCCTTGACATGACTGGTGGCTGAAAGGCTCAATTGTGGACAGCAAAAGAGGCATTAGGTGGACCCGCTCTTTTTTATTACTGGAAGATATCGACTTTGCCAACAACATTGGTCTACTTTCAAGTTAGGTTACAGACATGGAAGAAAAGGCAGATAGACTCAGTGGAACAGCCATAAAAATAGGACTGAAAGTAAACAGTAAGAAAACCAAGTTAATGAAAAAAATCCATAAAATCAATGATCCTATCACTGAATAATGAACCAGTTGAGGAAGCATAGGAATTCACATATCTTGGAAGCAAAGTGTCCACAGATTTAGACGTAGGGAGAGAAGCTGCACCAGAATAAGCAAAGCAAACTTTACCTTTACTTTGAAAATCATATGGAAATCTGGACAATTTGGAATCAAGACCAAGCTTAGGATTTACTGAAACAGTATCCTCAGAATGCTGCTGTATGGCTTAGAATGCTAGAAGTTACCATCATCAAGGATTGGTTAAAAACTTGAAATTTTCTACAACGTAGGTGTTCCTGAGGAAGGTTCTCAGCATCTCTGGTACTACAGAGTACAAAATGAATATATTGATCAAAGGATAGAATCTACATCTCTTATCGAGTTTGAGGATAAGAAGATGGCAATAGCTTGGATATGTGTGCCAGCTGTCACCAAACGCACTGCCCATGTCAGCCCTCTGCTGGACCCTGGATGGAGACATAAGAGAGACTGGCCTGAAGTGACAATGAGGACTTTGGAGAAAGAGATGATGGAATGTGGACTGATTTGAAACACCATCACTTAAAGGGTTGTAGATTGTTAGCAGTGGCACTTATTGTGCTACATGAGACACAAGAAAGAGCTAGTGAGTTAAGTGGTTGTCTCATAGACTTTCTTGCACCTTTTCCTGTAAGGGTAAAATCTTGTTTAGAAGAGTTTGGGATTGCTAGTGACTCTGGTTTCTGCAAGATAACTTCGCTAAATTAGGTTGGATTTCAACCAAAATTTGGCATATGGCTTCTGATCAATGAGAATTTAAATTTGTTATTTTCAGTTGTCCATGACATCATTTACAAGAGTTATGACACCTAATTGCTCATCCCCAAAATGCACTATAGCTTTATGTTGATGAGATATTAAGGGATTTTTATTTCACAAATTCCTCATTATCCTTTAGAACAGTTATGGTCCATGACTGTCAGTCCCCTTAACTTCGCATTCTGCAGAATAGCTGCATTTCAGCCCAAGTTATTTTTGTATTGATCAGACCTTAATGAGCAGCATTTCCAGTATTTCATATAATGGTCCATAAGTGTCCATCTTCTCCAAACCTTGGTTTTCCAGTAGAAGTTCTTTGTTTAAAGTTCTACCAAGCAGATTGTTTAGGGCAGGGTCCCTTGCTTGCACTTGTCACTACTAGCTGTTGTCTTTATATGCCCACCTTAATAAGCTAAATTCTGCAGGACTACCTTCACAAAATTTCACCAGTAAGTTCTTGATAAAAGTGTATGTGCGATTTGGATTTTTAACGTAGTTTTAAACATTTTCAATCATATTACTATGATGTCTGCAGTGTGGCAGTTTATACTGATGTCTATCACTGGGGCATCATGGCACAGACCTATAGCATGATGTCCCACCCAGTCACATTATTCTGACACCATGCTGATCAGTCCCAACACTAACCTCTTACTGCTGAGCGCCTAGCAAGGCAGCTGTTGGTACCATTTTTATAAGTCCTTCGTATGACTCGGCCAGGGTTTGAACCTGTGACCTCCCATATCGGAGGTGGATGTCCTAACCACTATGCCACTGGAGTAGTCTCTTGATAAAGAAGCATATCAGTTTTGGTGGCTGAGCACTAAAAGTCGAAGTCACTGAAAGAATAAAAATGGTTTCCACATAGTAACATTGGTTCTACATCACAAACCTAGAAAAATTGTGGATGGCTAGCACATTAGGTAATGAAGAAGCCTATTGATTTTGGGGTAATGTTCAAAGTCACTGTTTGAAAATTAAAAAAAAATTGGAGCAAAATTTCATTACCTACATGAAAGAAGACCTCCTAAAATTGGGGTGAAAAGATAAATGTTGTGGTCACTGACAAGAAAAATGGCCATAGCGTGAATCTTTTTATCTGGACAAAGTTTATGGAAGCAATGTACTTTAAGGTATGGAAGAGGCTTATTTTATGGGTCAACAAATCAGAATTCTTTGTCATTGTGGCTCCAAGATTAATTGGTTTTTCAGAGTAACATTTGTTCTAGAGCAAGTTTCATGACCAGACATTGTAGGTGACTTTTGTTAGCATAATAGCACAGACGTTGTAATAAGTGGTCTCAAAAGTTTGGCAGAAAATGTAATTGTAAGCATATTCTAACGCATAAAAGTGATCAATATTTAACTAATTAAAATTATTTTGTTTTTGAAAATGAAAGTGTGCAACGTATTGACCTTTGTACATGACTGATGATAGAGTGTTTTGTGTACATGATTTGTATCATTATGTTATATTATATATACGTGTTTGCACTGAGTTCATGTTCTAGCCTGATTTACAAACTTTGAATTGTCTAGAAGAGAAATTGTGGCCCACATCCTGGTCATTATATCCTGTCTTAGGTTTTTATATAAAGTTGTATAAATGCAGTTGTACATTCCTATTTCAACATCAGTCTGTGGAATCACTTTAGCTGAGTTCTGATGTAACTGAAGAGAAATCGTTTTTTTTTTTTTAAAATGTATTATTTATGGGAATCACAATGCTAGATTGACATTCTTGGACTGAACCACATCATTGTGCATTCATAATTAACATAACATACAATATCAGCTATAACTTGGATGTGACTGCATCTGTGTGTTCAGTCCACATTATACACTGACTCCTTCAATATAGGTTTTGAATGTATATGTCTACTACAGGCAACATACGGAACTTTTGGAAAAAGCCTCCTTAATGTTAAGAACAATCAGCTCAGTGATATTGCTTCCGAATCATCTGTCTACGTTTGTGATATCAGGGTAGTAAGCAAAAGTTCATTTCTAGCGATGGCCACGATATAGCTTCCATCGCGGTTATGTGCCGCCTTTAAACGTATACATTTACTTCTACTGATTTTTGTTGTGTTTTGATAATTTATGTAAAATGCCAAAATCTATAGATTCTGTGATCTAAAGGTGAGACAGCACAGCTATGATGGATCTGATAAAACAAATAATGAGTTTTGCACAATAAGTTTAATTCAAGATTGCATAATTTGACCAAAGGTCCATGCCACTGAAATTAATTGGTCAGTAATCTCCAAAATAAGCAATTCCCTACTTGTTTCTGCATAGAGGATTATGAAGCATTGGGTATTCAAGGTACATTCAAGGTACATTTGTTACAGTTGTTCTTGCTTATACATCTTTCTGATTTTTCCTGCTTTTATTGCTTCGTTGATGTATGCATTGCTTTTGCATCTTATCTGATGATTGTTACAAAACTACAGTGATTTAGTTTGCAAGTCACAATTGTATCCCAGTAGGCTGTTATCATTTTTATTTACCATTTATCAGATTGGATGCCTATCTATTGCAACAGCTGCATGTTAATCTTGACAGCATCATTTAACAGTAAACCTTGATTTGTCAAATTGAATCTATTCAACTACTTGGCTGCTGGCTGAGGTTAAACTCTCTAGCTGCTAGAGGTTGATTGTTTAGGGTAAAGGACAGAAGGAAATAATTCATTACAGGGTTTTGCTTACTTTTAGTTACCTTGACTAGTTACTAGTGCAAGTGCTTGCTTGTCTCACTGTTACTTTTGAAATTATATTATGGGGTTTTATTACCTAGCACCAGAGAAAAGTCTTGTATCTGTCTGTGAAATAAGTTGGATGGATCATTTGTATAAATATTTATTATAAAATAGCAACGGATCTGTTTCATCTCTTGTGTTGAGAGGGAGAGGAAATGCATCCAAAACTGCATGTTGATCTCTGTATTTTATACCTATTAAACACTGGTAATTGAATCCACTTTCTCATTGCTTGTTTACATTTTACTGTGGTTTTGTTTAATTGTTTACCCATTGACATTCTTATGCATTGATTTGAATATGATCCTTCCAGTACCCCAGTAAATGCTTTATTTTGTATTTAAAACTGTACTCGTCAACTTAAATGATCACTAATTGTACAGGTTCTATGGAAGTATCAGATGGGCTTAAATGTAGGATGTAATGTAGTCATTGTATGGAAGAAATTGCGGAACCTTGGAAAAAAAGCCAAAAGCAATGACCTTGGTTAGGTCACTAAACTGTTGCACATGTTGGAATTTGGGGTTTAACCAGAGACTGCACAAAGCTGCTGAATCAGCATATTAAGACTGTACTATTTTCATCTCACCTGTAAAGCTTAAGTATCACTTCTGACAAGTTACTGTTGTTGTTGTGACTGATGGTGTGGATACTTACTAATTGCATTTAGCTTACTGTATACCTGCGTATAAGATGAGTCAAACTGCAAACAACAAAGATATGTGCCCTGCCGATCTGGATCTTTGTTGCTTGTTCTACTGATTACGCCTAACAAACTACACAGACTGAGATCGGCCCCCACATTATGCAGTGACAGATCTGTGTCTGCAGTTTGCAGTTGGACTAGTCTTATAAGTGAGTATATACAGTAGTTTCTTAGAGACTGTTGCATGCAGTCATGAAGCTTGATGGGTACCATACATACCTGCTTATAAGTTGGATCAAGTTTTAAACAACATAGATCCTTATCTGCTGTCACATAATGTGCTGATGTGTCAGGATCTGTATTATTGTTTGTTCCATTATTGTTCTGTTATTCTGAACAAACTGCATAGACAACTTATGCACTGACATCTGGGTTTATACAGTTTTGAAATTTAACCAAACTTATGAGTGAATATATACGGTATATTCATCATGGAAAGTACTGATAATCATCGACAAAAAGGTCGATGAGTTTTTTCATCTTTTAATGATGATGTTCAAGTTTTTCATTTGCCTCAATTTCAGTTTCTTTGACGCTTGTTTGTTAATTTACTGAAATTTGATGGGTATATTCTTCTTGTAGGACACTACTTGCCATGGGCTAAAGTAGGCCATTGTGACCTACTTCTTTTGCTTCAGTGACATTGGAAGGTTTTTAGATTATACCACAGCAGCTCAGTGAGATATAACATTCTGCAGGATTCTTTCTGGCTTTGGAAAAGATACAAAATTTTGTCTGATTTTACATAATGTTATTCCACAGATTTTCAAGGTTTCTTTTGAGAAATTATTATTACTCATAGCGTATGAAAATTAAATATTGCTTTCTAATCTGGGAAAATCATTAATGATGCAGACTGGTAGTCTTTGATGTGCATTCTTAGGATTTGGGGAAGGAAATACTGATTCATTGTAACAAAATGAAGTGCATTCATTATGGCAGAGTTGGTTCTGTAAATTACTGCAAGGAAGATGTCCATGTTCATATTTATGCCAAATCAGTGCAATAGTCTCTCAGGCTGGGATGCAGTTGATGAGAGAAGGTATCTGGATTTCTGGAGAGAACATTTTATTTTGATGCCTCTGATTGTTTGTTGTGATAAGTCCTGACCAGTAATTGATAACAATAATTGTCTTTCATGTTAGTGATTTTTTTTTACCTGAAGGCAGACAGTGATGGAAACTTTGCATTCTTAGGATAGGAGCCTCTTTAAGACAGGAATGTAGCTCAAAGAAACAGAAGGAAGAATTTTGAAATTCACTTTTTGGATAGGCTTGTTAAATACAACATTGATATTGACTAATATTATAATTAGATTATTATATTATATGAAGATCAATGAATAATAAGATGTAAGAAAAGAGAATAAGAGAGAATATTTTCATCTACAGGAGATGAGTTTCTTGTTTCAGCACAGAAGTAATGAAATAGTTTGACATGAATCCTTAATGTTTATGGATTGTCATAAAAATTACAATATTGTATTTATTGTACAATAATTCTTTACATGCATTGTGATCTGCTTGAACCACCATCAAATGTAAGTTATATTTTTGCAGGATTATTGCTTGAAAGCACAGTTATTTGTTTTCATCAAATGGAAAAATGAAATTTATATTGAAAAGTTTTCTTTGGATTAGTGTCTAATCGAATTGTCTCAAATTGAATCAATATAAATGCTAATAGGTTTTCATAATTGTTGTAAATATTTGTTGAATTAAAATTTGTTGTCATTCTGCTGTCAAATATGTCTGCTGCTCTAAAATGTTTACAGATCATTTAAAAGACTTCTTACTAAACAATGAACAAAATTTGCCCAGAGAGCATCCTGACATGTAGGTCATAAAAATTGATGGAGATGAAGCCATTCTGTTTTCAGATATAGCCAGTAGTACTAAAACTTGAAAATAATTTGATCAGCTTTGAAAAAAAGCATCCTGACATGAAGGTCTTTCAAACATATGCAGTAATGATGCTGATCAGATGTTAAATATGACCATTGCTACTAGAGTTAGAAAAGCCTTTAAATGGCTTCTGAAAACACCCCCCCACCCCAACCCCCAGAGTTGACCAAATTCAGTAAAATATCAGGCATAAGGTCTTCTAATTTTACACGAATGATACTTCTTAATTCATTATGGCTGCCATTTCGAAGAATATGAAAACCTTTAAATGTCGGAAAACGTCATGCTGACCCATACCTTTGGTGCATCTGCCCTTGCCTTGGGCTTTTAGGTGGATTTCAGAATGGTGAGCAGTTCCAGGGCCACTTGTGTCTCTTGCTTTCAATTCAGTAGTACATTATTTATCTCCAAACAAGCTACACAAGCAAACTAATGGATGAAAGGAGGCCACTGCCTCTGCCATTTATAACAAGGGTGGTCTCTGGTAAGGAGGGCAAAATGGTACAAACTGTACTTGCACGGTGCAGGATATGGTGGTCTATGAGGAATGGCTGCAGTTAAGAGGTTCCTTTTAAAAAAGGGTGACTACTGTAATTGAGATTCTGATACAGTATGTTCATTTTTGCTGGTCTTCTACAAAATTGTTTTCAAAAAATTACTTGTCCATTGGGGTTAAAAAAATTCTTCCAAGTTGGAATATTCTTTTCTTTTACCTCTAATTCTTTTGCAACTAATGGATATAGTAGGTTCTTGTTTTCGATAAACAGAGCAAGAATGTTTTTCAGGTTATTTGACAGTCAGAAATATATATTTTTTAAAAATTCCAGCCCCTCTCCACATTAAATGGCCATGCCAGTAAAACTTAACTTTGTATCATTATAGTTGCACTCTAGGGAGGGAAATACATAATAAGATACAGGGTGAAATAATTTAAGGTAAACACGAGTACATAGTCATTGAATAGCAGCTGTTGATGTATATGGTGCAAGCTTGATAGGAACGTTAAACAATGAATAACAAAAGTTTCTACACTACTGCAAGAAGTGATGCTACGAGTTGGTACAAGACATACAAACAAAAGCTGCTTTTATCTAAACCAAGCAAAGACCTAACACTGTAATTCTAGTCAAAGATATGAAACTACCTCAACCTCATTTAATTACAGACCTCCATGCCAGAATCTGTTTCTAAATCAGATATTTCCAGTTTATCAAGGACTTGATTATAACTGAAAGCAGTCAGGTTAAAGGTGCGTTATTTGGTCTCTATTTTTTTCTAGCATTAAAGTTTCACAGCAAAAATAAAAATATTTGAAAATCAGATATTTCAAGTTTATCAAGGACTTAATCATTATATATACATGTATATATATATATATATATAGCAGTTAAAGTGCATTGTTGAAGTATGCTTAGAACGTTCTGTATGGTCTTTGTTTATGTTTCATTTTCAGTGAAGATATAAAACTTGCCATGAATTATATAATTCAGCATGCATTGTTAAAATATATATAAAACAAAATCCTACATTCTGTAAAATGTATATAAAATAAATAATAAAGGTAACGCATGAAAAATAATAAAACGATGATTTGTTTCTGTTCCAGTTTACACATGAAGTGGCATGATATAAAGTTATACCTAATTTTTATTATCTCCCAAAGATGGGTTGGTTCATAATGGAATCATTGTTCCATCATATGTAACATGAAGGTAGTAAAGATGGAGTCCCTACAACTTGTAGCCTTTCATTTTTTTAAATCAAGTTTTCATCATCTAAGTTCTGCTGCTAGTTCTTGTGTAGTGGTTTTGATATTTACAACACTCAAAGTGAGTTGGCTATTCAAGAGAGGTATTTAAAAAAGGAAGGAAGATGTGTATTGAAAGAAAAGAAACTGTATGATTAGAAATTATTTGTCAGTATGGTTAGCTTGCTTAACAGTCATTAACCCCTGGAGGTTTTTGTCGGTTTCGTCTGAAATTCGAGTAGGAAACACATTTTGAAATCTATTTCTGAATAGATCTGAAAACACCAACTTCCAGATGAACATCCAATAACCTGATGCCTAGTTGTGTTAGAAACATCGTTTTTCATTGGCTGTTTGGCTCACGCATAAGCAGAAGGGTACAAGTTGTTTGTTTTTGGTTTTATTTGCTTAATGGACCCATTATTTTCATATCAAGACCACTCTTTATTCCAAATGCCCATCTTATCCTACTTTTTGCAAAGGTTCATCTGTCTGATTGCAGTTCTTACCGGTTTGCCTTAGATCTGAGGCCAAAAAGTCTAAAATCCGGACACAAAATCGGATTCCGACCATAGGCGAATTTTAGGTAGGAAAAAATTGGGTCCAAAAATTGTGGTTTTTCCCTTTATATTTTGTAGTGTAACTAGAAATTCCAGATTATTCTGTCTTCCTTTCTATAATACCACCCACTTTAGTGTATCGTACATGACCTTGACGCTACAGAGCTCGGCAGTAGGCTACTACCTCCTGCCACGTTAACTCGTTGCCAGGGGTTAATGTGTTAAAGAGTATTGCAAAAGAAAAAAGAAAGTGAAAGTTCAAGCAAAGAAAACCACTTTTATTGAATAATTCTTGAAATTTATTAATGAAGCATACAAGTGTATGTATATTGTGGTATAAAGAAGCGGTTTTGGAAGGTTTGGATGAGAAAGTAATTTGTAGGCAATAAAGAAGTCAAAGTAATTGAATGAAAGCTAGATATAGACTACTAGTATTCTGGATATATATATATATATATATATATATATATATATATATATATATATATATATATATATATATATATATATATATATATAGTGTAGAAGGAGACAATACATTCAGATGTAAGTACTAGTTTAGAAAGATTGCAATTTATCCAGTCGTTGTTAGTTATTTTCCCTTTCCTTAATGAATTTATATCTTTCAGACATGTAGTGTTCCATCTTACTTTCTCAAAATAAACACACAGGGGCTTATAAACATTTCACATATGCTGCTTTAGAACTGAATCATAGGTGAAATGTTACCTTATCATTCTGAGCACTTGCATTTCATTGCACTGCTATTAATTGTAGATGGCGTTTGGTTAAGCCAGGTGCTACACATTTTATAGAGTTCAAGACAATGCTTCCACACTCAATAGAAATTATTTGAAGGAACAAAGCTACTCAGAAAGACAAGTGTGTGTATGTTCTAGTGTTTTACAACATCTTGGCACAAAAGTGGATTGCAGTGCCAACAGAATGTTTATATTGAAAAATGTAAAACTGAATTGAACAAAAATTTTGGAAGCTAAAGCTTTCCAAAATAAATGGATCATTAAATACAAGAAGATAATATATAAAATGTAAAGATGCTAAAATTCAGTAAAATGTATATAAAATAAATGATAAGGGTACAGTAACACATGTAGAATCCTTAACATGTGATTAAAAGGACTGGGAATTTAGATCTCTGTAATGGCCTCAGAAAATGTCAAACATTTTTCTTTTTTTATAAGCTGTTTTATATATTTTGTATAGATATGCCTTTTGTCATTAAAGATGGTGTTTTTTTAAAAATGGTGTGCTATGACGTTATCGTCAGCCAAATGTGAGGTATACAATGTAGAAAATATGAAAAATTCAGACGACTGGATTGTATTTATATAAATTAAACTATCCCTGCAGTCATGAAACAGTGAAACTTTCAAAAAAAAATCCATATTAGATAAGTTGAAATTTCTCAAAAAAATTTCGCTCATAATTTTAAAGCAAATGGTTTGACAGAGTTTCAGTTTCTGAAATTGTCTGTTACTGGTAATTTATTTATGGTATTTGTTATGGTTATGCCATGACCTATATATATCAGCTGCAAGATATTGTGACAAGGAAACCCTTTGGGTATCAATTTTTGTTTTCTTATTTAATATTTCATTTAATTAAAGTTTATGTTTTGATTTTAAATGCTTGGCAGATTTTGTAGTGCCATCTAACGTCTTAGTTTTGGGTCACATGATTCCACCTGGGTATATATACAGGCCAACTGTGTCTGCTGTGGTGATGTGTTAGGAAGCATTATAATGTTAAGTCCTCCCCTGCAAGTGTAGCAGTATAACTACTCTGCCAGAGCAAGCACATTTGGTCGTATTTCGTCGGACAGTAGAACACCAGGCCAGGAAATTGGAAAAGAGTAGGGACAAGGTCTTTGGTACGCCAAAAGCCTGGTGCTGCAAGGCTTATCCAAGAAATGCAGAGGTCTTGTGACATTTTGACTGAGGATAACTCTTGTTTTATCATTTTGCACTATCATTTCTCTCTGTTGATCTTGATTGGATAACGACGTGACTCTGCAACACAGTTGGCAACCAGAAGAAGACCCAGGTGGCAACTTTGCGACCAGAGGAAGACCAGTCTGCGACCCTGCGATCAGAGGAAGACTAGTCGGCGACTCTGTGACCAAGTTGGCAACCAGAAGAAGACCAGTCGGCAACCCGGCGACCCAATCTGCGATTTTGTGACCAGAGAAATATCAGTTGGTGATCCTGTGACCCAGTCAGCGACTCTGTGACCAAGTCGGTAAACAGAGGAAGACCAGTGGGTGACCCAGCAACACATTCTGTGACAAAATTGGTGACTGTGATCAAGTCTGCGAACAGTCGGTGACTGCGACCAAGACTGCGACAGAGTTGGCAACAAGGAGCCAGGAATAAGGCGGTATCCTGCTGAGGTAGAAATTTGTCACACTCTGAAGTGCCATTCCTCAGACAGGTTCAGTGGGGTATCACTCCAAATACAAGACCTCTCCTAAAGAACCCAGGATAGCAAGACTTTGGGTAGTGTAACCGAGGGAGTCATTCCGCTACAATATTTTCACATGATATAATGAAATAGTGCAAAATTAACAGTTGAATTTGTTCCTTAACAGGCCTGTGTTCAATAATAAAACCTCAAATTTTACCAGATTTTCACCTCTTTGATGTCCTTAAAAGTTAACTATGCATTCAGGAGTACGAGAATACAACCATTTTCTTTTTACAGAAGATACTTTTTGCATCCGTCTAACATGTATCCAGATTTTAATTATATGCTTTAGCAACATATGGCTATTGCTACCACACACAGACCTGTGAAACTTTTGTCTGTCTTTATGGGGAAAAATGTTTACAAAGATTGTTATTCTGTGGCAAATAACAAGATTGTTATTCTCAGGCAATCATGTCAAGGTTTTCATAAACTTAAGTCATTGTTCAACATTTAACATAAGCATAACTGTTGAAATAGGTGACAGAGGTATCATCTGTACATAATGTAAATATATACATCTTTTAGACAATGTTTCAAGCTTAAAGACACATTAATATTCTGTCATTGACTATTTGAATTTTAGGTGTATCTCTTTAAGGCTTCATAGGGGCATTTTTTGAAAATAGGCTACATAACAAAGGAGGAAACCATTGGCTTTTTAATGTCAACTTTCTTTATTAAAAGTGATCCTGAATAAAAATTAAAGACATATTTTGGCAAGTGAGAGAGGCCTCTTTTTTTTTGAGTTCCATAGGAATCTGTTTGGGGCCAAAATCGGCTCTTAAAGATTCTTGTCCATTGTCATATAACTGTATTTCCTTAAAAAAGATTTTCTCAGCTGGTCCATCCTCAAAAGGTTTCTACAAGCATTTCACTTCAAAATACTTATGTCTGAAAGGGTACATATACCCTGGTTGAGGTTCACCCTTCAGGACGTATTCTTGAGATAGGTATGTGTGTCCCATATGCAATTGGCACTCTACCACCTCATCTCTATTCTACATGAGTGATATCACTCACCAGTTTTGGGTGGGTTGATGTTCTTCATTTTGCTTGTGCACTTTTCATTCCACTTACTTTGCCAAGTATGATGAACATGCTGATATTTGAAGTCAGCTTAGGGAATCTTCTTTTCGGAAATTTGTGATTGCATTGTAGCATTGGCTGCTTTATCTACCTTTTCATTGCTAACAAGCTGTCAGATTTATGTTTCTACAACAGTTTCATTTACCCTTTTATTGCCCTTTATGCCAATGTGAATACTGGTAGGCTGCTAACAGTACAGAAAACTTTCTCCAGACTATATGAGAACTTCATGTTTCTGTAAAATCTGGGATGTTGACAAGCTGTCAGATTTTTGTTTCTGCAAGTTTCACTGTGGAAAGGGAATCAGAAGAGATGTTGTAATTTTGTTTTTGAGCGGTTTTAGTGTAGTTTAAAGCTTTGAGCATGGCTATAATTTCCGCATTGCTTAATTTCCGCATTGAGGCTTTATCAGGTAACCAGCAGGCAATGGTGCCATGATGGAATATTTCAATGGCAGCTCCAGCTTCATAACCATCTTTAGAATCATCTGGTTTTGATTTCATTTAATTTACTCTTAATAAGGAATGAAATTTGGTTTCTGAATGTTCAAAGTATGGAGTCTAGGCCTATTATGATACATGATTTTCAGGGCTAGAAGGATTGGAAAATTTGTTGGTAGCATACTGAAGTTCCTATTTCATTTGTCTGACAAATTGGCCTTTTGAAAGAAAAATTCTGAATATACTCATAGTCCAAGACCCAGATAACACTGCGCTACTAATTTGCTCTCCTCCACTGCGGCCATCATGAATATCATGCAATTGGCAGAAATATATAGATTTTTTTAAGTTAAAAATTTTAACCCATTTTCTTCTGCTCATTTCTGAGCTTTGTTTATGCTCTGCAGTTGACATTCAATATTATGCAGATTTCTTGGTCTATATGGCCCATCAAGAAGTTGTCAACATAACAACGATCAAACAGTTCCTGGGTTAAGGCCTTTCACAATACTTTTACTGAAGCAGACAAAGATGAATGCCATATGTACTCACCTATGTATTGAATCTAACTGCAGACCAAAATATGCTATCGCATAATGCACTGGTAGACCTGGGTCTGTGAAAGTTAGGATTATTCAGTAGAACAAACAACATAGACCCTGATCTGCAGAGACATTATGCTATAGCAGAACAGGATCTGTTGTTATTTGCTGTTTGCCTTCACTTATAAGTGAGTACATACAGTATTACTCTTATGGCTTGACGTGTATTTTCATAGTTAACCTGAATTAAGCATTTATTGAGCAGGCATTTGTTTTTCTGTGCAGCAGATACAAAAGCTGTAACAGATTTTGACATGTTCCATACCATTCAAATTTTGCTTAACTTCTTCCAGTGGATCATGAGCATGTCAGTACCTCATATTTTTCATGCTGGCATATTTGGTTTTCATAAAACTGAAAATTTTGATATGGTCATTTGACAATCAGCATAAATGAAAATGACGAGAATGAAACAAAAATAGGCTGTTAACTTTGTTTCTTTGACCATTAAATATTCAAGAGAAATAACTTCATGGGAAAAAAATCCAGTAGATGATAGGGGATACAATAAATTTGGTTGTTTTATTGTTTTTGTTTTAACAGCCTTTTTAACACATTATTGACTATATCATGCCAAGGACATGGGAGTTAAGTCCCTTTCCCAAGGATAAACAGAAGCTGGCCTGTATTGTATTGAACAAGCTGCCATGGTAGCATTGGACTCTTAATCCATGGGTTGCAGGTTTGATTATAGCCTGTACCAACCCAGGTTGGCTGCCTCAGTGTATCCTTGGGAAAAGTGCTTAGCTTGTGTTAAAAGCATAGGAACCTGCTACTCTTTCAAGACTGGAGCTCTTCAAGAGAAACTGGCATCCTTGGAATGCAGTATAAAACTGAGTTTATTCTTGAAAAAAATTTGAAACCATTTTATTATCTTTATTTCTGATGCAAATGGCCAAGAAAGATTAATGTCTTTGATATAGAAATACTTATTTATGAATTTTCATGAGTATGATGATATCCACCCATAAATAATCCATAAAAGATTGCAAACAGCATTTATTTTATTGTCTGGCATTTCTCACAATACTTCTCAAGGTGATATAGTCCAAGTACCTGCCATCTTTATTGCTCTTAGACATGATTTAGACACCATGCCAATAGATTTTGGTGCCATGTTAATGGTCTTAGCATCCACAAGATACTTGTTGTAATGGAGTGGTCTTCTTTAGGTAGTCAGTTGGTCAGTTAATCTTACACTTTCTTATACATTTTCTATCATTCTTAGTTCATCAAAACTTATTCATTTGAATTTAAATTACAAGTTTTAAACACACTATTTAACATAAGAATGACACTGAGTACAATAATTGTTTGTGCTTGTTTGCTAGTTTTTAATTTTGTAATTGGCAGCCATGGTTGGTCAGTTGGTAGAGCTATGGACTTGTAATTCAAAGTTTGTGGGATTGATACATGGCCAAGTAAGCCTGGGTTGTGTGCCATGGTTTGTCTTTGGGAAGAGTACTTGGCTTCGATTTCCTTGGCAAGAAAAACAACCAAGCAAATTTAATTTGTAATTTATTCTTTTTAGAGTGCAAAAGGAGATCATTTTGGTGCTTGAGAAATGATGGATACATGTCAGAAATATGTGCATCTGAATATTGATTCTTTATTTTACTGCTGTTAAGAGCATTTTTAAACGAGGCCTGTCACATCTGCAGTTAAGTTTTAAGGAACGCTGCAAATGTTAGTTTAGTGCATTACAGTAAAAGGTTGTTGTTGTTGTTGTTGTAGGGTTTAACGCCATTTTTCAGCACACGATAGGCTATGTATGGCGGCCAGTATTAATGGTGGAGGAAGAACCTGGGAAAACCTCAGAAAGAACCACCCACCCATGAGAAGCTACTGGCAAGCTTTCTCACATACCCACATTGGCTGAATCCGAGACTCGAACCCACGCAGACAGAGACAGTAAAAGGTAGAAAAAAGATAAAATGTTCCTATTTATGGGTATCATTCATGTGAAAATTTAATAAATTTAGTGGTAAGCCATTAATTTTGAATCTTGTTGTTGTTGTTGTTGTTGTTGTGGGGTTTAACGCCATTTTTCAGCACGATAGGCTATACATGGCGGCCAGTATTAATGGTGGAGGAAGAACCCGGAAAACCCCGGAAAGAACCACCGACCCACGAGAAGCTACTGGCAAGCTTTCTCACATACCCACATTGGCTGAATCTTAGACTCGAACCGCCGCAGACAGAGGTGAGATGGCAGTGATCCGTAACAAAGAGCGCTTTAGACCACTCGGCCACTCGGGGCCCCTTTGAATCTTGAGGTTATGGTCCAGCATCCTTATTTTGTAGAAAACCTGTTATGGTACTAATGTTGACCATGATTCTTATAATCAATGACCAGTCTGTTTTGTAAGTTGCAAATAAAAGCCCTGGGCATGAAGCACTCCTCCAGATGGCAATAATTGACATGCAGCAGACAATAATGGGTATTCAGCAGTAATGTTCAAAATGCATATTATGTATGTATATACATGGTATATACCTTGATGACCCCGTTCTTTACCTGATCTTAGAGTCTTGTAGCCTGAGAGATATATTGGTCAGACTAATTTGGAGGTTTTTAGCAACCTGGCACCAAGAAAACCAAAATATATGGTACAAATACCAAGATTAGTGCAGTCATATAACAATGTACCATATTAGTTAAGGTTTATGTTCCTGCCTTGGTGCCAGGAGCTTTGGTGGCTAAGTAGTTAGTGTGCTGGATTCCTGACTGAAATGGTGTGGGTTGGAATCTTACAGTTCGATCAGGCTGGGGGAGCTACCAAGGTATGCCTTTAAGCAAAGCACTTTTCTGCAATTGCCATGGCATTAAATAACTTTGTTGATGTCGCTGTATTTAAAACACCAAACCAGACCAAGCCCACCTTGGTCATTTATCCATGTATTTTGTTCATAATACTTCAAATGAGCAGAACACAACATAAACTAAACTAATGCCATTCATTCTTACTGCTTGTAATATCTTAATTTCATTATTATAATTACAAAGAGGTAAAAATATATAATCATTTGCAACTAGAACAGGCAGTGTAGTAGTTTGGTTAATTTCAAAAACTTCAACAATCGAGGACATCCAAAACATTAACATTTGATATGGAATTTACACCTTGGACATGTAGTTGTAAAATGTACTCATCTATAACATCAGTGACCATTGTGTTTTGAATTCATGACCACTATGGTGTAAATGTATTTGTGCATGGACTCTCCCTTACATTTGTAGGGCTTGTTTAAATAAAACTTATAAATTCATGTAATTAATATTGGTCATTTTTGGTGAAATACAATGTAAGAAACTAAGAAAAATAAAATTGTTTATTCTCATAGTAGTCCATGAAATATTTTGACACATTAAAAGGTTACGATAATGTAATCTAAGTACTAATATTAGTTAGAATTAATTACAATGTACAGTTTCTCCGTGCTCATTTCAAGCCATGTGGCCAAAATGCAAGGTTAAATACCAAAGTGTGAACGTAAACCTTAATTCAAATCATTTTTAAATCTGGCCAAACTATTTTCTTATCCCTCAGTAAAGTCAGTTTGTCAAGGTCCTATTTTAAAAAAGAGGATTCATTTGTGTACATAATTCCTTCACTATAATGCCAGAATATTGGACTGTCTTGTAGGTGAGGTGATCTTATACTGAGGTAGAAAAATAATGCACAATACAGGTAGTGCTTGATTTATGCCATAGATGGGTTCCTGAGGTTATGGCATAAATTGAAATTGATGTAAATCAAAAGTAATGCAAATACATATATGTGAGCTGCACCGAAGGCAAGGCTTAGGATGCCAGAAATCACTTATAAATGAGCACAGTGGCACAAATTAAGCAATATTTCTTCATTATAAATGGTGTTAAAATGAAACTGCATAAATATATTTGGCATAGATAGAGTGTCACATGTATTACTATTAAATCATGTAATTTGATCCATGACCTAATCTACCTTTTAAAAGGGACCACCTTATACTGGGGTGCTTTATAATGAGGGAAAACAGTATGTAATGTGTGCAACTTTAGAATGTAGGAAGGAGGAAATGGATTACTGCAGTTTTGTACCAATATAGTGGATTATCGAAATGCACATAATATGAATAGGTTGTCTGATGGTACTGCAAAAAATAGGAACATTTAGGACAATTAAGTAGAGTTGGGAAGATCGTATTGATCAGGAGCTTGTCTAATTGATATGTTCCAAAATGCAGATGGGATTGACATAAATATGGTTGCTGTTGGGGAGTAATAGTCTAATATTAGAGATGGTCAGAAGAAATGTTTTTTAATGGTGTAACTCTGCAGTGTAGAAAACTTTTTTTTTTACTTAATGAAACATTGAGTATAATGTAGAAAAGTTTGGTTAGCAAAGGCGACTTTTGGATGGTATTGTGTGATTAATGCATTATATTCTCTGACTGGTCTAGAATTGAGCTGATTTATGTAATGTCATGATCCAGCTCCATTTTGTCTAGGACATGAATTATGCAGGTGTCAAATTAGGTTATTATATTAACCTGAATCTCGTTTTAGGTTAAAGATTGAAAATTTGTATATGAAATCAAATTTGTCATAAACCTAACATGGCATATATTCCTGATATTTTTGTCCTGTAGTTAGAAGATACTCTTGGATTAGGTTTTACTTTTGGACAGTCTACTGTACTGACTGTGAGTTCTTCCACAAAAAGTTATGATTTCAAG
Organism: Sinohyriopsis cumingii; assembly: GCA_028554795.2. Taxonomy (NCBI): domain Eukaryota; kingdom Metazoa; phylum Mollusca; class Bivalvia; order Unionida; family Unionidae; genus Sinohyriopsis; species Sinohyriopsis cumingii. The sequence goes on along the minus strand of CM068827.1, from coordinate 140,447,285 downwards.
CAAAACTACTCTTGGATTAAGTTTTACTTTTGGACAGTCTACTGTACTGACTTGGAGTTTATGATATGTAAAATATCAAGTCTTTATAAATTCCAAATTTATTTGTCCCATTTTCATTAAACGTTTACAACTTAAATGTATTGATTTGTTATTTGTATTTATTTAATTATTGTCTGTGTTTAATTATTATCTGTTCAAATTGAAGGAACTTGTACTGCCACAGTGCTCATTCCAGGAATGGAAAAAGTGGGACCCAGAGACCCCTATCAGGTCAAAAATTGGTTTCACTTACAAACGAAGAAAAGGAAAAACAAAACATGGGTTGCACATATCCTTACTGGTTTTTTGTCTATGCAAGAAAGTTCAAACTCTGGTCTGTCATTTCTGGCCAAGAAAGTTCAAACTCTGGTCTGTCATTTCTGGCCTTCCCTGCAATGAGCCTTCCCTCCTGGGAATTGAATGCTTGAATAATGGTTTCCCTATGGAATTTATTTTGGACATTTGAGTCTACATTTTTTTTATAGCATTGTTCACAACTTTGGAGATAAATGAACAGTGATTTTGCTGATGATTTCATCTTCTTTACATTTTCTGTTTATGGTCATCAACCATGTGCTATCAATTGGTGCCAAATGATTAATAAGAATCAGCAAGATATTTTTGTCAGTGGATCATCTCATGCTTCTTTAGCTGTGAGTTCACTTCAGTATGTCAGCTGGCGATGTGCTCAATTCATTCTAAAATCAGCTTTAATGATATTTTATATTTATTTGAAGGGGTCTATTTTATGCACCTTATGGGTTCCATAGAGGAAGCATAACGCACCAAAGATAAAAAAATAAGTGTCGATGGAGCAATGGCATAGCCGAAAATGAACTCTGCCATAATTTCTTTTATGTTTGTTTATAAATATTTGTCAGTATTTATTGAAATGATATCTTCCAAAGATCAGTTGGACAGATGGGACCTCATCTTATGTAAATGAGGATATTTTCATTAGCCATATGCTTGCTATCAGTTTGGATTTTGCTTTTTAATGGGACATGATGTTTGTTATTTTGACTTGCACAGATTAAGGGGCATCCTTTGTTTTACCTAGTGGAAAAGAATCCCAGGCTGATGGGAGGCAGTAGGTGCAGAGAGTAGGTGATGGAGGATTTGATAACATCCGTGGATAATTTGGTTTGCTTGCTACCTTTCATTATAGTTTTTATGTACATCATAGACTTATATATAGCTGCATCCAACCAATTACAGGCAAATTAATTATTTCCACATTGACAACAATAGATCTTTTTGTGAACATAAAGGGAAACCATTTTTAGTGATGCTTTGATTTGATTTAATGAAAGGTTTATCCTTGAGGTCCATTGGTTTCCTTGTAACCAGCACCCTGGAATTCAGGTTTCTGGCAGAGCAATTATTTATCAAGGTAATAGTTTCTTGCAGTTTTCAACATAATGATAGAAATCAAACAAATATGAAAAAAATCATGCAGGGTATCAATTACATGTATTATTTTCTTTGTCGAGTGTGATAGAAATGTGTCACTAAAAATTGTTGTCAATGGTGCTAAGATGCCCCTCTACTTTATATAAATCCACTGTAAGACGGAGCATATTATGTCATATCAATCCGTTACCAATTTTGTTTTCACATGTAACTCACTTGACCAGCATCTATAGTTACTAAACCTAGATGGCTTGCAAAATGGGTCAGGAAGAACCTTGTCTGTGTTGGGCTCAAAAGTTGAATGGGCAAGGTTATCATAACTGAAAGAAAATTTTTTTGCACAATTACTCAAGTCCACATCTACAGCTACCAGACTTTGTGGATAGCTTGCACTTTGGGATGAATGAACCCGATAAGTGTTGGGCTTAAAATTTAAAAGCACATTATCACTTACTAACACAATAAAACCATATAGGACACAGTTACCAAACTTTATACTAAACCAAGAAAACCATCAACAGTTGGCTATCATTGTAGATAGTTTCACGGGTGCATAAATTCTGTTAAAATCAAGTTATCTATGGACAAGTACAGTTGTCAGTATAAAAGACACAATTGTCCATAATTTTATAGTTTTAAGGCATAGTGGAAGACAGGGCCGTGAAATGTTCACTTTTATTAAGCTGTACTATAAAGATGCATGCAGTATGGATTTGTGACAAGTAAAATATACTGGATAGTTCAACCTTTCTTATTTTTGCTGTTAAAGATATACTTGGACTGCTGACATGAGAAAACATTGAAGTTTACACAAAACTTTAAGTAATTTGTTGGATTTTTTACCCCTGGAGTCAGTGTGTTGGCAATTAAAATAAAGAGAAAATTATCTCTGAAAAAAGTTAAATTGTCACAAACACACCAGTCTACACTGATTGTTGAAGAGAGCACTGATCAGAAGCTATAGCCTCCTTCACTTTTGGTCTGACCTTATCATCTACAATTTTATCAAAGATACGCTGTGGAAAGTTTAGGCGCATCTCTTACATATATTACATGATGTGATTGTTTGCAGCCAAGAATCTTTGAACTCCTGTTTTCTTTTTTTATTGTATTCCTTCATATTCAAGTTTAGTTTTAACATGTTTTGTTGACTTCTCATTTAACTTTTCACCATCTGGCCATAGCTTTATTAGAAAATGATCAGTCTGTGAAAAAAATCATTAAGGTCGCGCATAATGATTTCAGTGAGTACAGCAATTGGTTCAGAGCAACAGATTGCTTCTGGAAGCCCTATCCTCCAACCAGTGAAATTTGTTTTGATGTAACCATCAAAAGATACCACCTAAATCATAATTGTTTGCTTCCATTGGTTGTATCCATAGAAGCTGCAGCTGGTTTCAGTCCTAATCGTTACATTTCAGAATTCTCAAAATATACAGTGTACCTGTATAGTACTCGCTGGTAAGTATGAATGGCACTTGTGTAAACTTAGCTTGGACAAAATGGGAACTACTGCCCTTTAAAGTCACAGGCCAAACTTTACCTGTCAACGGACAAGTTAACCTTGCAAATGTTGGTCATCTGAAAGAATAAATTTCTGACTAAGACAATGGACTTCTACACCCCTGGGTTTGCATAAAAGAAAACCCTATTAAATTTGGGGTCAGTGAGCAAGGTCACTGTTATTGACATAAGAAAATAGTTTTTGCACAATTACCTGTCAACAGACAAGTTAAACCTTGCAAATGTTGGTCATCTATAAGAACAAATTTCCGACTAAGACAAGGTTAAAGCACAAGGTCACTGTTATTGACAGAAGAAAATAGTTTTTGCACAATAACTTGAGTTTACCAACATCAAAAGTTACCAAAACTTTGTGGATGGCTTGCTCATGGGGTGAGGAAGAATACTGTCATATTTGGGTCAAAGGTCATGGTCAATCTGATGGAAGAAAAAAATGTTTTTGCACAATATTTTAAGTTTACATCATCTACAGTGATCAAACTTTATGGATGTCTTGCAATAGGAATGGGAAAGAACCCTATTGATTGTAGTAAAAGACAAGGTCACATTAACTTAAACACTAAAAATAGTTTCAGCATCATAACATTACATTTACATGAAATACCATAAACCAAACTTTTGGATGGCTTGCACTTGGGGTAAGGAAGAAGCTTATTAATTTTGATGTCAAAAGGTTAATAGCCAAGGTCACGGACTGATAGAATACAAATGGTTCAAACAAAATAACTTTAGCTGTACATCACAGACTTGGGTCATACTTCATGGATTGCTTGCGCTTATGGTAAGCAAAGATGCCTATTGAATTAGGTGTCAGAAGATCAAAGGTCAAGTCACTTGACTGAAGGATTGGAAGTGGTTTCTGCCAGAATATTACAGTTATTTACATATAAACATTAAACAGCTGTATTTTAATTGTAGAAAATGGGGGACATTCAGTTTGGCCTGTAGATCCATGTCAGTCCATTTCACATTTGTTTCTGCAGAATAATTCCCTTAATTAAGTATTGGATTTCAACCATATTTTGGTGTGCAGCTAGATATAGACAAAGTCTTGAGAGAGTTTCGTTGTCTGTATCATGGTTTGGGATGGTTAAGCCACTGAATGCCAGACCCACCCCCTTTCTTTCATGCAGAGTAACTCCCCTGTTCATTATTTGATTTCAAGCTAAATTTACTATGCTACTTGATATTGATGAGGCTTGGTGAAGTTAAGTTATGAGCATTTTGTGTCAGGTTAGTCGTGTTAACACCCATGTTGTCAGATCCGTCCACTTTTCATTTCAGCATAATAAATCCCTTGAATATTAAAGGATTCAACCATATTTTGGTATGCTGCTCATTTTCATTTCCACATGCAATAACTCTTTTGATTATTATTGGATTTCAACCAAAATTTATATGCTGCTTGATATTCACAAAACCTTGGTTGAGTTTGATTGATAGCGTTCTGCATTGTTAGCAGAGTTAGAACCCTTGAGCATCCACCTCACACACTTTTGTTTCTGCACTATAATTCCCTTCATTTATATTGGATTTCAACCAGATTGTGTAGCACCTTAATATCAATGAGGCAAGAAAAAGAAAAAACCAGCCCTGGGAGAAAACATTTTGTGGAATTTTTGACATAACTAATACTGTAAATTCATTTCAGTTTGATGGTTCTGAAAAAATTACATTTTCTCAGGCTCCATTCTAGAAATGAAAATATATAGGGAAATATCCTTCAATTCCACCAAATTTTCCTCGATAAAGAACTGATTTAATGAACATATAATGGTAGGGCTTGAAAATATGCACAAGTTAAACTTAATATTTTGGAATTAAACATTATTCCCAAAATTGTGCATCTTGTACTGGTACATCTAGTAAGCCATTGGTGGGGAAATGGTTTCTTTATTGTCGTACTGATTATTGTCATTAAATTTTGTTATTTGAAGAAACCAAAACATCTACAGAATCGGTACATATGCCATGACTAAAAATAATTCATGATATTACTCTGCAAGACAAGTAGTGTAAGGATAATACACTTAATTACAAGGACATTTGAGTTTGGACCTTTGCTCTTTCGGCTCTGAAGTTACATATAGTCATATTCTAAAACCTTCCTGCACATAAAAGAGTTACATTTTCACAGAGTACTTCAGCTTGTGGTCTTTGTCTCATGGAAGCTAGTGTCCATGTGATTTTCATTAAAATATGTTATAAAAATGCCGTTAAGAACAGATTCTTAGACTACTACTTAGAAATGAAGGGAAGATAAATGCAGCCATTAAGTACTTTAGAACCATAGCATAATAACAAAAAAACTCTAAATTCATTGGGCAGGATCAAGTAGGCCACTTTGACCTACTTTTGCCCATGGTGGGTAGTATCTCTAAGACATATACCCATTGGGTTTCATGTCTGTACATACAGTAATCTTAGATCAGTAGCCATAAATGCAAAACTGGACACAAACACCAGTGTGAAAAATAGGTCATGGTGACATACTTTTCCCCATGGTGAGTAGTAACCCAGAAAACTAATGGACTATCAAGTTTTATGACTGTACGTACAAAAGTGTTAGAGAATATAAGCTAAATGTAAACACTTAAAATATATGCCAACATCAATGATGTCAACACTGAAATGTAATCACAAAGTCTCACCTATGCTTCACAATAAAGACATCAAACAAAATTGCAAATAATGTTATTTGCTCTGTTTTTCCCCAAAAATTATTGATGCATTTACTTGTATTACATTAATTAGTTAATTATCATAATTAATGGTCATGAGTGGAGCTTAAAAATAGCATACTCCTTTATGAAAGGGATCAAGTTTCGTTTGTATCAAATGTCTGCCCACGAAATGTCTGCTTGAAATTTGTTGATAACAATCTTGCTTTGAAAAATGATACAAATTTGAATGATTACTTTTATAGATATAAATTACCCTTATCATGGAGACAGCTGATTTCTTTTTGATTTTTTTTTACCTCTAGATAACCATTAGGGCATGTTGCCCTGTGTTACAGTTTTAATTCATGGTTGATTGCCAGTTAATGATCTCTCTTACCTCTCTGTTTGCAACATCATTCCACTCAGCAGATGGATTTATTAGACATCAAAACAGATCAGGTGGAAACTCTGTCCTCATCAAACAAAAATGATTTAAATAAGTCTGAGGATGTAGATTATCTCATAAATATTTAAGCAAATGATTACATTTCCAGAAGATAAAGAGTTGCAGGGGTTTATGTAATGTTGGCAGGGGAGGGAATTTTTAAACAGGAAATGTAATCTAACACTCCAGCACACCTGCTGGGCACCTTGCAGATGGGCAAGAAAATAAAATAAATCACTTCCACATGATCCTTTATATCCCTAATTACTGAAATGTATTAAATTGATCATTTAAAAAGCACTTATTTATATCTATAATTTAGGAGGAAATTGAATGCATGCACTTCTACTGCATTATACATTTGATCATAATTCTTGGTTAATTGTAAGGAGTATACAGAATTGCAGTGGAAACTCAATAATCCAATTATTTGGCCAAAAAAGAAAACATTTTTCTAGTTGGCCAACCATCTCATTTTTTCATTGCTGATCATTGCATTTTTCCCCCAATGGGTAAACCCCACCCCCCAAAAAAAGAAAAAAAGTAATTCAGAAAAAGATTCCCAAAATTGCGTTGTGTATCTGGTTGAGCTGGTTTAGCCCAGTATTTGAAGTGATTAGTACATTAATTATGCAATCATTATAATATATACTGCTTAAAAAAAATATTAAAAAAAATAATTATAAAAATATTCATGAAATTGATTTCTGTAACTACCTGAGCTGATTTAGCCTTGTACTTAGAGTGCTTAATATGTTTTTTTTTTTTAAAAAGATCTACCCTATTACCTTAATTTTAAAACTAGTGTAATAGGAAACGCATATGTTCTTTTGCCCCATGTAGCATCAAAGATTCCTGTTAATTTCTGCCACAAAGTCTTATTTGTTTATTATTAAGATAACATTAGACACTTGCTATTGTGGTTCACTCCTCAAAGTGGTCTTGTGATAATTTTTCATAAGGTTGGACACTTCCTATTGATGTTCACTGCCCAATGTGATCTTATTTTGTTTATCATTCTCATAAGGTTGGACACTTGCTATTATGGTTCACTGCCCAAACTGGTTTTATTTTAGTGGTTATTGTCATGGTAAAAGGAGTATGCATCAGTATGCTAAAAGGAGTAACAATACAGTCAAACCTGTAATTCTGGTCACCTCTATACAGCACCCATTTCTTTATACGGACCTTTGATTTAGATGATAATACATATCTGCTTCCATATACATGTTACCTGATTACAAAGACCATCCTGATCTTTATAAACAGGTTTGAACCTAGAGAAAACCATGCAATAGGGGACATTTCCATATAAGAGTCACCTGCTTGCAAAGACCAACCTGACCTTATTAGATAGGTTTGAATTTAGAATAAATCATATTAAGGTCACTGGCTTACAGAGACCATTTTGACCTTTATGGATCAGTTTGAATTTAAACTAAACCCTGCATTAGCACCAACTTACACAGCCCATCATGACTTTTGTATGATTTTAGAGTAAAATCTGTATTAGCAGACATTTCCATATACAGGACACTGGCTTACAGACACCATCTTGACCAATATAGATTGGTTTGAATTTACATTAAATCTGTATAATATAGCAGGCATTTCCATATATAAAGTTTGCTGTCTTTAAAAGAGCAACATGCATGAGCTAAATTTTCTTCATTTCACTATGTTCGATGTCTTAAGAAATCCTTGAATTGGCAGAGTTGCCTTGAAAACTTAAATTTGGAAAAAGTTGATTTTATCCTTGAAAAGTTCATGAAATTTCTTGACTTTTTCCCTCGAACTTCTTGAATATCTCTGTCTTAGGAAATACAAAATGTTAGAACTTATTAAAATATATGTTACTTTTTAAATTAAAACCTTTAATATTTGCGTATTTTTGTAAATAAATAAATAAATAAAAAATTGGTTGTTTAAAATAACACATGATGTAGGTGCAAAAATTTAACATATTGGGAAATGTTTAGATGTCTTTGAAAACTTCTTGGAAAGTCTTTCAAACAAATGTTTGGGGTTGACTGAACCTTGTATGTAATAGGCCTCATTTTTATTCATCCGTTAATCCATCAGCCTATTTGTCGTTCATATGTACAGACTAAAACTTCCTTTTTTTCATTGTGGCAGAATGCATAATTAGACTAGCCACTAAATTTATTGACAATTTGCTATGCTTATGGTTCGGTTGGAGAAGGAAATTTACATATTTATTCCTGAATAATGACTTTTTAATACGATACACATCCCAGCTAAAGAAGGCTAAAGTTCAAAGTTGAGAACCAAAATTGCCAGCCTAAAATCTTTTCACATTTATGACTGCAAGGCTTTTTATGGTCAGTTGACTGTATACACTTAAGGACTAATTAATGGATTGTGTTACACAAGTTTTTGTTCAGGCCATTCTGGCCTTTGGCCAGACACAACACCTGTAAGGATGGCATTAGTTTAATTTGACACCTAGGACAGAAAGCCCATCATTTTGTCACACCGCCAGTCATCAAGATGTGGGATTCTTCAGACTTACTGCAGATGTATCTGTAGCATGGAAAGCGTTCAACACTTTGAGTGCCTGGAGCAGAGTTGGAACAGTCTGATGATTACTAACCCAAGACAAATTAAAAACATTTCCTATGCAAATAGCATTTATGATACTTCCACCAAAATTGTATATGAATTATGAATGAGCAATTCAGATTGTTATGTATCTTTGCTATTTCCAATATTTTAATATATCTATACCATGGTGGCTCAGTAGAATATTTCATTGCTTTGGGTCTGTGAATTTCATTGGATGCAGTGGCAAGCAGCTGCATCCAGTCAGAATTGTTCAAATTTGAACACTGTTCATGCATGATAATGACAAGGGGAGCACTCAACTGGAATGGACTCATCAATAAGCAATTTTCCTCCATTGGGTCTGTGTTTATACAAATACATCCTTTCCCTCAAATACACTTGTAATGGTCACTCACCTGGACACAGTCAGATTTTCATCATGCTGCAAATTCATGTTTATCATTGTTGCATTGTCAAAATGTTTGCTTTTTTGGTTGCTGTAAGCCATAAATCTACAAGCCCAACAATGATTGACCTGTCTGTAAGTATGATAGGACCCTCCTCCCCCTCCACAAATTTAAATACAAAAACATGAAGATGTAATCTTTTTTGCAAAAGTACAAATATTGATACCCATAAAATAAACTTGTTCACTGTTTCTTTAGCAAGAAGTTGTTTTTGTTGTTACAGGGTTTAACACCATTTTTCAGCACAAGATAGGCTATACATGGTGGCCAGTATAAATGGTGGAAGAATAACCCAGGGAAAACCCCAGAAAGAACCACCGACCTATGAGAATCTTTAGCAAGTAAAAAATCCTTAAATATGAATACCATAAAGTGGTCAAAAGTAATTGGGTAGCTCCAAAAGTTGAATTCCAACCTGAGGGTAGTGACAGGCTGTAAAATAAAGCCTAGTCTTAATGCATTTTGCAGAAGTTGTATCAGCATGGTCAAATTTAATGATCTGGTTCACAGGTTTTTACATCAGTTATAGGTCCAATGCATAGCTGTACATCATTACCAGCTGGAGATTAGGCAGGATGTTAAATTAAAAATCTGACTGGTTTATTATTTCATTTTGAATCAGTTTTGAAACTAAGGTGGCAGACCGAGGTACATATTGTGAACAGTTCACTTGCTGCAAGTTAAATGGAAGATGGAAATAAGAGTAACTGTTCCTGACAAGCCTCCAAGGAGATCATGTTACAAGAAAGAAAGCTTTTATGGTACTCAAAAATTATTTCACAATTTTTGAACATTTATTGTGAAGAACAGAAAAAGATATACATGCATACAATATATGCAGTTCACTCTTACTTGAATACAAAAGCAAATAGTACAATCTAGTCATGTACAGTATAAACTTGCTTATTAGTGCAGTCCAACTGCAAAGCTACGCACACCCAGATCTGCCATTACATACTGTGCTGACAGATCTGGGTCTGTGCAGTTATATGGAGTAATTAGTAGAACAAACAACATAGACTCTGCTCTGCAGGCACATTAAGCAAGTACATATGGTAGGGATGGTGATTGTGTTGACAATTTTCTTCACAAAACATTATACAAGACCAGAATATTACCATTTATTAATTAGTGTCCATTATAATCATATTTGTCCTTTCTTAATCCATGTAAATAAAAACAAAGTACTGTAGGTATAAAACTTGTGAAGTTACTGTTTATAACATGTGTCTTTATATGTGTTAGAAATTGTCCAAGTCTTTTACAGACTTTGTTAAGTCTGACTTAACTGGGTATTGTAATAACATGACATGATCTGGACCATGTGATCATTTTTATGTTATCTAGGAATGTCAGATTATGTAACATTTTATCCAGACTTTGAAGGTTTAGAGAGCAGGTCCATAAATCCTCAGAGACCAGAGATTTACAACCCCTACTTTTCTGCCCTGCAAACCAAATGACCATTGTCTCTGTGATAGAGAACACAGGAACTATTATTAATAGCTAGCTTGGCTAGATGTAACTTGAGCTGGTCAGTTTATGGCTATTACCTTCTCCCTAGCATATCATTCATTGGTGGTCAGTGGTCAGTGGTCAGTTCTAGCCAGTTGTATTGTGCCCACAACTTTCCCAAAGTTTTGAATTTGTGTTAAAAGATGTGAGCCAGTCAATGCATGGGAGAAATTTCTAAAGACATTCAGAGACGCTTCTATCCAAGTGAGAAGTATGTGTATAAACTGGATTAGACCTGTGATATTCTGTGGGGAAGTACAACAAAAAGGATAATAAGGAAAAAAATATTATGAAATCAGTTGAATAGAAATTACAGCACTTTGTGTTAATAAACCCATTCTTGTTCATAACAGGGTAAACTTGGATGGAATTTCAAGGTACATCTGGCTATTTATTGTTAACCACAGAAGGCCTTGAGGGCAATGGATTTTGTACAAATCTGAGAGTGAAGTGCTTTTTATTTGTTCACATAAAGTTAATGGATCCACCATTGTTTGAAGCTCAGTTATGTGATATGAAAGATAATTGAATTCTGGATGAATATCAGATGATGCCAAGACGCTACCTTGTGAATCAGTTCAGTAAAGTGTCTTACAGAAGGTAGTTTCTTTTGCATGCAGATTTGTGTGGATTGTTTTAAAATTGGAAACTTGGGTCTTTCACTAAGATCAACTTTTAATATCAGTTCATTCTAAACTATTTAGTGTCTACAGGAATATATGAATTTATCAGATTAGTCTGTAAAATCTGTCAAATAAGACTTTTTTTTTATAACCACAGTTCCTATTTGAATCCTCATTGCAAACTGCTTTATTGAGCAGCGTATTGCATGACTGGTCTAAAAATTGATCTTAATGACTGTGTTAATATGTAGATGTCATTTTAATCATGCTTAAACGATTTCACTTGACACTTCAAGTTTAATATTTTCTTTCATTGTGCAACTACTATCAAGAATAAGCTCAAAATTAATTACAATAGCTTTTTTTACTTAGATTTTTTATCTGATTCTTTTTGTTGTTTAGTTTTATTCTATCATCTTTACCGTTGTGTTTTATCAAAGTAGTGGTTCAGAGGTCTATCTATAGACATGTTTAGGTGCATACATTTCATTAAAAACTAACAATAACATTAATCTGAATCTGAAAACAATTAGAAGTAGCAAAATAATGAATTTAATTATTAATTAGTTATTACAATTTATGTTCTTAGTTTTAGATACGATTTTGTTCAACAATAGTTCAGCAAGAGGATGTTGTTTTCATGGGAGATTTATTACGTCTTGGTAGTTTTTGGAGATTCTACATTTTGATTGAAATATATGAAATTTGAAATATAGTACAGTTGGCATGCAGGTGTGAGACCTTTTTTTATATAAGATAATCTGTTAATGATATAACAAACCTAATCTGTTAACAATATAACAAATCATAACACCATATTCAGAATTTTGGATTTCAGTAAGTGAGTGTTATTTGTTATCCTAAGTTTTGGATGAAAAATATCAGAAAATATAAAGTTTTTAATTGCCTTGTTTTACATGTTTTGGTACCGCGTAGCTTTGGATGAGAATTTAATAAGTTGCTTACTTTCGATTTTGGAACTAGTTTTTTTTTTTTTAATTGGATTGAATATTTAGTGAACATTTGTCAACAGGAATAAATCATAATCATCGATTTCTTTATTGTGTCTTGCTGAATGCATCAAACAGCCGAGTGACTATGACCAATTCTGGGTGCATTTGATTATGTGGCTCTGTTTTGGTGATGTTCTGTTGGTGATCAAGCAATATAATCGTATCAGATGTGCACGGAAAATGTAGGTCTTGATTTGATAGCATAGTTTAAGCCGATTTAACACAACATTAAAAATAATATAGACTGAACTTGTGCTTCAACATAAACATGTTTTTAATTGTTTTGCATACTGTAGTTTGATTACATCTAAAAAAAATCCGCATTTTTAGTTGAATCTTTTGTGTACAAGTTTTGATCTAGTTAACTATCCTTTTGGTAGTATCTTCATTTAGTGCCATCATAAATAGAAACTTGCAAAATATTTTACGTAAATTAAAAGTGTAATACTTATGTCACATCTTTTTACTCAAATACACTCAAATATACACACTACATATATCTGTCGAGGTATATTTATATATGTAGACTAGTTTTTAATCATTAATTGAAAAGCAAATGCTTTAAGTCTCCTTCTGTTTTTGTGATTTGCAATAATTCACTCTGATAATAACATGTGACGTATCTAATTAACAGTTCTAACTTTTGGTCAAACACATTTATCCCATGGTCTAGTTTGGTTTTGAATGAAAACAGTGCCACTTGGATGTCAAGTTGGAATGCAACAGCAGCCATCTTGAATGTCACGTTATCACTACTTTAGAATGGTCATACTGACATCCATTTTTTATAAGAAGACTAAAATGATGGCTAGTTGAAAATGTTTTTCATTAAAAGACTTATTATCTTTGTGTAGTTAGTCCTAAATGAAAATGGTCCTATCAGATGTCCAAAATGACCACTGTGATAGCCATCTTGAAAACCTTGTTATCACTAGTCCTCCAGAATAGAAAGCGACATTGAGATGTGGTTTCACATCTTTGTTGATTAACATTCTTTGTATTGTGAGATGACAATAGGAAAGATATGTAATTTCTTGAAAAGTGCATAGCTGCCTCTAAAATGTCAGGTATTAAATGACGTGAAGAAAGAGTATGCTTGTAAATATGATCAAGGAAAAGAGTGAGAAAGTACCAGAAACACTGGAAAAATGAATACAAATGGCCGAAATATTACTCAGAAAAGAATGTAATGTGCTCTTTTTGTACTGAGTCTTTTGTCTGGATCATTTTAATTTAGGCAATATCAGTAAAAATGTTATTTTGGTGATCCTGTGGATCAGTGAAAATAGTTCTAATTTCAAGCCCTCTCCTGGCATGAATGCCATTCAGTTTTGCACAGATGATGCTGATACACTATTTCTTAATGGACGTTATTACTTGACCTTGACAAACCTTGAAGCAACATCTCAAAAACTGCTGACCAAACATTTAACCAAATTTATGGGCAAAAACTGGTGTCTGAAGAGTTTCTTTAAATAGCAGTGAAATGTATAGAATGAGCTTTGTATTTGGTGAAGATTTGCGAGGAAAAAAAATCAAAACTAAAAATAAGTCTTAATTTCTCATGTTCAGAATGGTTTGAAAATTTCTGAGCATTCTTTTTCTTGTGATTGAATGTTTGATTTGGCACCCAGATCACTCTTTATTTTCTGATGAGTTGTCATAGTTAAGTGATCTCAGGCCCATTTTCTGATGAGTTGTCATAGTTACATAATCTCGGGCCCATTTTCTGATGAGTTGTCATAGTTAAGTGATCTCAGGCCCATTTTCTGATGAGTTGTCATAGTTACATGATCTCAAGCCCATTTCAGACTCTTACTTGGACCAATGGCCCTCATGTAACAGTTTCACTAGCCAAAGTTCTGATATAACCAGGCATGAACGAAGCTTTTTTTTTTGCTGCAACTCACCACATCCAATCAAAATTATATTGTTCAAATTTGAATGGACTGATAAATAAGCAATTTTATACTGCCGGCCCATGTTTGCCCAAATACCTTTCACTATATACAAGTGTAATGGCTTCCCTCTGGTATATAGTCATACTTCAGTGTAATACGTACAAAGTATCCTTTTTAGTTGGCATTACATACCAAGGGAGGAAATTCATGAAATCGAATAGATGTCGCCAGGACAAAGCACCAGTATATCTGTTCGATCTGCCAAGGTGTAGATAGAGTTATCATATCATATATCAGTACCTTGGCTAGTTAAAGCAGATGACAATTATTTTGGAAGAACTTTTAATGTACAGATTTGGGGGCCCCGAGTGGCCGAGTGGTCTAAAGCGCTTTCCGTTACGGATCATTGCCATCTCACCTCTGTCTGCGTGGGTTCAAGTCTCGGAATCGGCTAATGTGGGCATGTGAGAAAGCTTGCCAGTAGCTTCTCGTGGGTCGGTGGTTCTTTCCGGGGTTTTCCCAGGTTCTTCCTCCACCATTAATACTGGCCGCCATGTATAGCCTATCATGTGCTGGAAAATGGCGTTAAACCCCACAACAACAACAATGTACAGCTTGGATGTGTTTGCATAATGCTGTACCTTTTTCTCCATGTAAAGATTTTCATCTCACTTATTAGTAGTAAATAGATTTCTGTTCTCAGTGGTGATACAAAATTAAAACTACTTCAAATAACATACCAGGGGCTGGATATTTATTTTTTATCACAAGATAAGTAATTTGTTAAACTAATATGATGGTTCAGATTGTTATTTTTCCCCAAACATAATTCAAGGCTCTTCTCCCTTATTCCTGAAAATGAAATGGTTGGTCCCTAAGTGTGTTTCTTAGAAGTCCTTTTTTCCATCATGATTGACTTACATAGTCCTTATAATGGCAAACCATGTTTTTTGACCAATTTATTTTGTGATAGAACCCCCAGTTTTGTGTCCAAAAGTCATTAGCATCAAAAGTTTTCAAGACTGAAAGTCAGGTTCCCAGATCATTTCATCAGAGCAAGTACTTAGTACTATTTTACTCAATGTTTTATGGGAGGTTTTGAATGGTCAGTGCCCACATAAATGACAACAAAGGACTATACACCTCCCCCCAGGTCAAGCAGTGGTATTTTCAGTGCATACTTACTCCCCCATGTTGTCACACTAAATCAGATACCTGCAGACATTAGGTTAGCTAACAATTATCCAATGACATAATGTTTAGACAGGAATTGGTATTTCCCATGATCCACATATCTGAGTTACACCAGGAATCTGTGCAAGGAAGGATTGCATTAAAGCTTATAGAACAGTGTTTGGATATATATTATATTGTTGGGTGGTCATCTAGTGGTCCTCTTGGCTTAGAAGAGGTTGGCCCATCTATCCTTGTTAACACTCTCCTGGAATTCTTTTGATAATGAAGTGTTCTCAGATCTTGTACCACATACTGGTCACTTGCTGCAAAATGATACTGTTCTTACACTAAAAAGATTATTGTTGGAGATTTTCTGCATACAACATAAACACACCTTCAGCTTGAAATATTCATACATAGATATCCAGGACAAGCATTCCACATATTGGGTGATGTGTGGCTTGCATAGCAACCAAATGGAAAACCTAATTTTAACTTATTTTTTATCCAGAGGTTTTGACATGTTAGCTAATGTTTGCTGATCAGGTTATGTTAACCCACATGGACCTCATGTTTTGTATTCCTTTCTATGTTCTGAGGCTGACATACAGGTGGATTGAAACTGCATACCTTGTCCAACAAACAACAGCATTACCAGTTTGATACGTAAATTTGATTCACAGTGCATTTTATCAAACATATAGTAAAGTTTTTGAAGGTCAGAGAACCTGATTCATACTGCATGTTTCATAGACCAGAGTACTCCAATATTTCATCTTTAATTTAAGAAATAAATGAATCATTTTATTGCCTATACATGCAGTGATGTAAGTTATATGGAGATTTATATTTGGAAAAATGAGAGGTAGAAGGTGAATTTTTAATTTTTGCACTATACATGAATAGAATTAACCTCGTATATGCATAGTACATGGAAAAATGCATTTCTACTAATTTTAAACTCAGTTTTGTTTCATTAACTTCAGGTACCGGACAGAACTGGCTCAGATAAACAAATCGATTTTAGGAATTTTTAAAAAAAATTCCCAGGTGGAAGAGTGCTAGGCTCAGCAACAAAAGTATAGGGACAGTTGGCTAATCAGAAACATACGTATATTTTTGGGTCTTAAGAATACCAAACAGAGATTATTTTGGTCACTATCAGAAAATTATACAAAATTTATCAGAATAACTTATGTAATAAATTAATTCTTTTAGCACTGATGATAGTAAACCATCACTAGAAATTATAAATTGTTTTCCAACAGTACATTATTACATCTATCTTCAATGTGTCACCTAGGTGGGCATAATTCATGCCTGCTGTGCCTTTGATCTTTGTAGTTGACCATTGAAAACCTTGCTTGTAGAGGTGACGTTAAATTTACACCAATTCGATTTATGCACTTTCATTTTAATCTCATTTTTAATGAAGAAAAAACTAATACATGTATTCAGCTTGCACCGCCATGCTAGTTTTTTTTATGCCTTCGCTGGTACCAAGTGCTGTGACGTGTGCAGATCATGTGCATGCATTTACATTACTTTTGATTTATGCCATTGCCTCAGCAACACATCTATAGCAAAAACTGAGTGACACCTGTATATCAAAAAGAGAATGCACTACATCTGGCAGTTCTCTGGAGCGTTCAGTTACTGTGTTACACATACATATTCTATAATATGTAATTGAATGTATGCCTCTTACTGGTCTCCTTTGATTGGCTTAATATTAGCTAAATGAGCTGCACCCTCAGCAGTTGTTTAATTATTATTATTTTTATTATTATCATTATTATTATATTCTGAAGATTTGTTACTATGATCTCTGTGTACATGGATCGTACAAGGAAAACATGAAACGCAAATGGTTGTAATTAAAGAATGTAATTATCTATAGCGATTATGTGTTTTTTTAGAGCATTCTGACATGTAATATGAATGTTGTCACATCCAGTTGATAACAGGGTAAAAGGATCAAAACAGTGTCACCTCTGGATTGTTTAGGTTATACTGTGCCACTTATCTTTTAATGGAACTGTCAAGAACTTGTTATTTTGATATTATCAGATGTTTGAACCTTCTTACTCATCCTATTAGCTGTAATTATTCTAATTTTGGTACTACAGTAAAGTTGGCACCCTTCAGATCGAAAAGGGGTAATATTAATGTTTTATAAGTGCTCCCAGAATTGAACATTACGATTAAAAATTGAGAATTTTGAGTTTAAAATAATGAAAATTTTGAGTAAAATTAACACCTTAAGATTTTTAAGTGTAATTATAATGTATCTATTATAAGTGTCCCAAAACTGAATGGGACCAAAGAAATTTTTTAAATTAGAATAATTATGGTACTTGGGAATCACATTAGTTCAAAGCTGATAGAATTCTTTTAATGGTACAAATTTATCACCTGCATGAAAAACTTGGCAGGACTTTGCAAACAGTTTAATTTACATGAAAAAATGTTGCATATTTATCTGTTCATTTGCATTACCGAATAAGTTTTGACGTTTAAAGTTACTTTTGGGAAACTAAATTTTTTCCCTATGGGCCATAAGCTGTTTTGTTAAAGGTCTTCTATCCATCTGTAACATAACCTGCTTTGATTCATTTTGTGTGTGTGTGTGTGTGTGTGAATGTTGTAGTTGAGAGTGAACTCGTAAGAAGGCACATTAGTAATTAGAGCATATGAGACAAAATTGCAGTTCTTGAAAGAGCTTTATCTCGTATCTCTTTGCAGTCGTATAGTTTCAGAAAACTACATGTATATTTGTTGTGTTCATTATTGATAAAATAGACCAGTAGAATATGAAGTCTAATATTTGTGCAAGTGACAAATTTGAAATTACTGTAAGAAGTCATTTGGCAACAATCAGATAAACAGATTGGGTAGGAGAGACTATATACTATGATGAGGTACAGTGTAATGCATTTCAGTAATAAAATCCATGAATCGGTTGCTAATTTGCATCTTTGCAGACACTGTATTTTGGCATAAAAGTTGCCTCCCCTTTTCTGGTCACCAGATGGCATACATCAGTAGTAAGACAGGTGTTATTTTTTTATACTTACTGATAGGACTACTTTCAAATGTAATTTTATTATTGTATACTAACTGATAGTACTGCTTTCAAATGTAATTTTAGTTTTTTATGTTATTTTGGCTTGTTGGTATTTAGGACATGTGTTGAGTTTTTGTATGGATACTTTCTGCTGGAACTTCTGTCAGTTGTAATTGGTTCATGAAAATTTGGGCAGTGGGATATACCATGAATACATTGCGTAAGTTTAATGGTTCTCATATTTGTTGCATAAAGTTAATTTTCCTTTGTGTGTGTGTATGTGTATTTTTATAGTAACCAGTGAGTTTATGCACATTTATTCTTACATCCAAAGAAGTAATTTCTGTGTTGAAAAATGGAAAACTGTGTCCAAATTATGTATCTCTAGCAATCAGACTACTCTCCTTGCTTAAAGTTGCTGTACATGGTGATTTGGATTCAAGGCCTCAACTAGGAAGACTTTTTTTTTTACTTTTGAAAATGGAAGAGTGGCTGTTGTCAATCCATAAGTTTTCTCTGACAATCCAATATTTTAAAACTGTGTTGGGCACTATAATAAATGTTTGTTTGGGAATCTGTCAGTTAATAAAACAAATAAAACTATATTCTTCCAACAAAAGATTGATTGGAGAATAATTAGTTGACAGGACTGACCCACCTTTACATCAAAACCCTGATTTCTGAAACCTGGAAGTTATAAACCTGCCATCCATCACACCTGATGATTGTTACATTGGCGATTAACATTTTTTTCAGAGATCAAAATTGACTTTTATAGTTATTCAAGATTTCTTCAGTTCAGAACAGTCAGTGATGAAAAGCCATCAAGTCTAAAGGAAGTTTAATTGGTGGTAGCATTGATTGTACCTTTGCTTTGTGTGCTCAGTATCAGCATGCTGGACTTTCATTTAGGAGGATGGTCCTCTTCCCCAAGTCTGATACCTTGGCAGTATCAGCATGCTGGACTTTAATTTAGGAGGATGGTCCTCTTCCCCAAGTCTGATACCTTGGCAGTAGTAAACATAAACCTGTAATACTTTTAAACATTACTGGTGTTCTTGACCAGTTGTCCAAATACAGGCCACCTGTGGGTCAGTTTTAGATGGGCTGCATTTCTACAGAAAGCCAGTCATATAATTATAGTATAATTATGATAATATATATCAAAAATGGCCCAAGATACTTAACAACTTTGTTCCATGTGACTCACTGGGTTGAAAATGTTGGACAATCCTGATTATAGACAGTACCTTATTGTGTTTGTAATGTTAATACTTGTGAGTATGCATGTTGCTTTGCTTGACTCTTTGTGTTTTCATTTGTTAGTACTTGAGAGAATATGTGCCTCTTAGTGCATAAGGTGGATTTGAGTCAGGTTTTATTTTTTAATCTGTTAGTACAGTTTGGCAGGAAATGAAACATTGGAGAAATTCTAATTTCTCAGCAGTCTTGATGGAATAAGAAAGCTTTTTAAAGTGGTGATGGAATAGGAAAGCTAAGTGGTGATGGAATAGGAAAGCTAAGTGGTGATGGAATAGGGCAGCTAAGTGGTGATGGAATAGGAAAGCTAAGTGATGATGGAATAGGAAAGCTAAGTGGTGATGGAATAGGAAAGCTAAGTGGTGATGGAATAAGAAAGCTAAATGGTGATGGAATAGGGAAGCTAAGTGGTGATGGAATAGGAAAGCTAAGTGGTGATGGAATAGGAAAGCTAAGTGGTGATGGAATAAGAAAGCTAAATGGTGATGGAATAGGAAAGCTGAGTGGTGATGGAATAAGAAAGCTAAGTGGTGATGGAATAGGAAAGCTAAGTGGTGATGGATTAAGAAAGCTAAGTGGTGATAGAATAGGAAAGCTAAGTGTTGATGCAAACATCGTCTAACTCAGATTTCATTTTTATGCCCCAAAATCTATTTTATGGACTGCAGACCACTTGGGGAAGAGGACCATCCTCCTAAATGAAAGTAGAACAGAATTTGATAAAATTTGAGAAGATACATACTGGCATGAAGACATTTACAATTTTTACAAATGGAGCTGATCTGGCTTCATTATGGCAGCTGTTATTAAAGGATTGGAAAAGCTGTAGTTAGCAAAAAGAGAAAAACCTTCGAATGGCTATTTCTCCACAAGCACTAATTAGAATTTGATCAAATCTTGACAGAAAGCATCCTGGCATGAAGACCTTTCAAATTTATACAGATTTCTATCTCTGCTTATAACATATACTGGTAGACACTATGTGATCCTACCTGCTCAAGTTCAAGGCTGTTGCCAGCACATTTTGCAAGGGGACATCCGTTTCTATTATACAGTAATAGAAAGTATGCACATGTATGAATTTAAAAAAAAAAATTTTTATAAATTAAAAAACATTGAAAATCTCATAATGAAACAAGAAAGTAAGAGGAGGATCATAAGAAATAACTATTTACTCTGTAATCCCATGTAAATACTCTTTAGTTTGATTATTTAACATTAATAATAATCCAGAGCCCCATGTTGCCAAGTAGTCTAAGGCATTCACCTTTACAGATCACTCACATATCCATGTGGGTTTGAGTCGCGGCTCGGCCAGTGTGGGTATGGTAGAAAGCGTGCCAGTAGCTACTTGTGGTTCTGACTTCTTCTTGTACTTAATATACTGGCCGACATTATAGCCTATCAACTGCTGAAAAATGGCATTAAACACACAAACTAATAATCTATATTTATCCAGTTTAAAATTGTCTACCAGCCATGCACACTTGTGATGACCTTGAAGTCTGGGTGCATGTATATATGTATTTTTCACAACTCTGCCTTCACCAGTTAAAGAAGAGAATTGCAAATTTGGAATATTTTATGCATCACCATCGGATGGTTTGTTTAATTGTAGTTGTACGTAAATGATCTTTGAATTTTATCTGTATTCTAAGTTTTGTTTTTTCACAATATCTTAAACTTGAGTTCTCCACCATTTATTGTTGTCAATCTTTCTGAATGACCTGCACTTAGGGTAAGAGAGAGCCCTATTTTCTTAGCCAATTGCTACAGGGTCATGATCACTGCTACTGAAAGAAGAAAAATGGTTTCCATTTAATAATTAGAGTTCTCTGTCATCAACAATTATCAAACTTTGTGATTGGCTTGCACTTGAGGTAAGGAAGAAGCCTATTGATTTTTTGGTGAGAAAAAGAAAGGTGAAGGTCAGTATGCCTGAAAATTGGTTTCTGTGCAATAACTTGTGGTTACTTTCAGCACATGATAAGCTATACATCATATTTTCAGCACATGATAGGCTATACATCATAGCCAGTTTAACACTTGGAAGAAGAACCTGGGCAAAAAAACATCGACCCACAGGAAGTTACTGGCAAGCTTTCTCATGTATCCCCATTGGTCAAGCTCGAGACAGTGGTGAGATGGCATTGATTGTTAATGGCAAGCTCTTAAGACCACGTGGCCAACTGGGGAACCAGAGGCATATTGTCTTTTGCTTGCTTGATCCTTGGTCAACATGGATATGTTATGACATCTTTGACTTAAAATCACAGCTTTTTCGCTGATACCCTGATAAATTAAATGGTAGATTTATGTGATGGATATATAAGTGCAATGGAATATCAGTACTTCGAAAGATCATAGTAAAGTAAATTGATTGAAATGAGCACTAATTTCCATTTAAATTATCTTATTCACTTTATTATTATTACATTACTTTGATTTTCACTTCATTCTGTAATTATAGACTGGAAAATCAATATGAAATAAGCAATAGCAAAACATTATTGTAAAAAAAAAGTGTGTGTACATGTATATTTGTGTTTGAATGTAGGAAGGCAGAAATATGGAAATATAATAAGTTTATGACTACCTGTTATGGTCTATTCCTTGGACTACCTTCTTTTAGATTCATTGGCAGGCATGGATTTTATGGGGCAACGCTGAGATTTTTGAAGTGTCTTAATTAGTGATGAGATCTTTGATGTGAAACTTTTTTTTCTTTGATTTCTACCAGGCTTTTTATCAGATCATCTATTCTAGGATGTATAAATAAAATTCCAAAGAATGCAAAATTTCAGGATTCTTTCTAATTCCTAACAAATTGTGGTGAAATGTCAACCAAATGCATGAAAATCACACGTTTTGAAACCCTACCTTTTTTTCAAATTAAATACCTCCTATAATCAGAAAATACTCCTCTTTTTTCAAATGGATATGTGGGAATTTAATCTCAGTATGTTGTTTTTGACAAGTCCCTCCACATTTATACCTGGCTTACTAAGAAGTATTGAACATTTGAATTCACTGATGAAGATAGCACAACTCTTGTTAAATGAAGAACAAGTGACTGTTAACACTTTTCAAGTTTGTTTAGACATTCTGTCTAGACACTACCATCTGATTCAAACCTTATTAAAAAATATTTTTGGCATTCTTGTCATGAACAGGTTCTGTCCTTAAATTTAATTGAATTTACCAAATTATTTCATCTCCTGATGTTGCTTTTATTATGTTGGATCGAAAGATCAGTTAGTATTCCACAAATTGGCTTTTAATTGTCCAGTTTAGGTCCCAGTAAGCAAAGGATCATTAATTAGGGAAGCCCAAGAAGGCAGTACGCCTGTGGTCAGCAGTCCATACAATAGATTAATTTGGGGTTTGGATTTCAGAGTATAAACCCTGTCATCCTTTTTATCACATGTAGCATTAATAATTATAGTGAAAGAGGGTATGCCTTTTAAGCAAATTTGCTGTTTGCATAGCATCAGGTCATTGCTGTATATGCACACTAATATTTTTTTTTGTTGAAAATAAATACCATATAAGAAATATACTTTAATGTTGTTTTGTTTTTTTAAATGTAAGGTAAAGTCTATATAGTATCAAGAAAGTTCCATTCATATACATTTATTTCAGTGGAGCCATTTTATGAATTCAGTCTCCATTTGTGAAAAAATATTACAGGTAATTTCATCACCAGTTTCAGATACTCTCACCCATACTCAGCTTGGACAGTCATCTGATATGACTTCCAAGCTTTACACTTGTTTTGAGTTGGTGTTGGTCTATAATACAGTTGTTTTTATCTCATTGAAGATCTAGTTGTCACTTTGTGTTCATGCGGACGATTTTATGTAACTTCCATTCCTAATTACAACTGCAATAGATTTTTTTTTTATCTCATTCTGGTAAGGTATTTTTCGCTGCATGGTGGGCTCTTTTCTTAATTTTCTTTCTCAACCAGTTCTGAAAGTTGGTTAATTGACAGAAGGTTAAAGGACAACAAAAGTCACATATGCATAGGACAGAAAGTCACAGGACAAAAAGTAACAATTTGAATTATAGTAATAGTGGACATGTACAACAAAAAGTCATCGGACGTAAAGTCACATTCTATAGTTATTACTATTAATAAGTACAGTAAATTATTAGCAAAGCAGGTAAAGGAAAATTGATTAGTAATTGAAGCCTTAAGGGAAATCAGTACAACAAACCTAATACTGAGATGATCAAGCTTATTTGACAGGAACAGGCTTTGACTTGGTTTGTTGCTTTATGACACAGCAACACAAGTAGGTTATTTAGTGCTGAGGCATTTGGAGTAAATGCCTTAGTTTTGATAGAAATGTGCAAGTTTTAGAGAGAAAATGCTACAGTCTCCAAAGCAGCATGCAGTAGGAACACAAGACATAGAGCAATCTGCTACAGAAAAGACTACATAATTTGCGTACTGATGGTATTCCAGGCAGGTCAGACCATTCAAGGGTTTATTTGTGGTGTTGCTATTTCAAGAAATATGGAATACCTTTTGCATTAGTTGTGAGTTACAGCAGTGATTTTTTTTGTTAGGACTATGTATTCTCATATTTTGTTTTTGTTGCAAACTGTTATAAAATATCTTGAAAATATTTGTTTTTAAAAATCATATGGCTAATAATACCACATGACATTTTGTCTCTTCATGTCTCATAATAGTTCAAATTCAAATTGTGACTTTTCATCCTGTGACATTCTCTCCAACTTCCAATCTGATTGAATGCTTGATAATTCTTTATTATGAAAGACACAGTGCAGTTTATGGTTGTTGGATCTTTATTGTGCTAGAATTTATTGGTACAATTTTTTGTCCTTTTTCAAGAAAGCAATGCCTTATGGGGACACATTTTATTGATTGTGATGGAGAAAGATAAATTAAGTGCAATAAAAGAATTAAAGGTTAGTGTATTTGACAAAAGCATTTAACATGGTTAAAGATTTTTTTTGGTTTAGTTTATATCAGAAGTTCAAAGGGCACTGACATTTTTCCCTTTTAGTTTTAGATTAGAGGTTAGGTGATCATACTGGACCATTTACTTGAGCTGCAGGAAGAATTTAACCATAGGGTAGTATTTATCAGGTGATTAGCAAATTAGAACATGTGGGTTATCCAAGTTTTTTCCTACGATGCATTCCCACTGCAGGGTATATATGTCCATGTGTTATACAGTTTGATTTTTACTTGTATTACTATGTTGTCATAATATTTTAAATTACTTTTTTCCTATTTCATACAATGCATGAAGTTCAAAATAGTAAACAAGTCTAATGTTGAGTACATTTCAGCTGAAGTTTTTGAAGTTTAAAGACTATATAGTAACAAGAAGACAAGATCAATATAATAAAATCAGCTTCTTCTGTTTAATAACTTACTAAGTGTTGCGTTAACTAAAATCTTTAACTTCCATAGATGGGTCTGATTCACTGTTTTAGTTGGATTCAGAGCTAATGTAGACAAGTCGACTTCTGGAAGAAATTTACGTTTCTGACATCCTTTGCAAATGGTGTCATTATTGTTTATCGTAAAATTGGAAGGTGTTTAGTGTATGCCATCTGGTGATTATTTATGGTAAGGAGACTATTTTATTAATTTTGAATTACCGGTAATGGATAGGAGAGGCTTTTATCCTGCATTTTGCAAAAAGAGCATGTGGTGTCATTGTGGAATATTTGAGACTGCTTAAGGTGAGGAAAGTAATGAAAAATTGACCCAGTTTGGTTGAAACAGTTAAGATACAGTTCAGTCATGTAAACAGAAGGGATGATTTACACCATACCCTAGTTTTTTATACTATGTTTATAATGATAAGAAGCCAACACAGATTTTGGTCATATTCTTTATGAAAACCCACAGATTATGTATGTCCTTGGGTAATATATGTTTTACACATAATAGAAAAACTGGGGGTATTATACATGAATGCGTGTTATATTTGGATATGTGTTATATTCACTAATTTATGGTAACGATTGAAGTTAGTGTGGATGCTGGGTTGGGTATGAGAGTACTTTGGCTTTGAAAGGCCTGGCGAGGTAAGGTGAGTTACTGATGTTCAGTTTTCTTTGGCTTTCCAAACTTGTTTTTAAAAATGGAATTTTTTTCAGAGGTTTTTATGTAGTAGAGTGAATTTTGGAAAAAAAACGTATATTGTATCAGCAACATAAACCACACTTATGCATATACCAGAACACAACAAAGGCATTGCAAAAGAAGGGATGCAGTTGCTTCATAGCTCTCAAGTGATACATTCATTACATAGATTTGAGTTACAACATTTTGTCATTATGCTAGATTGTTTTCCCCATGAGCACATATTCTATAGTTTTCAGAAGAAAAAAAAACAGAAATGCCGATAATTATGTCATTGAAATCAGTAAAATGTACATAAAGCTGTCGAGAGAGATATTAAGTTATGTGTGTAAATTTTGTTCAAAAGACAAGACATTAAAAAACATTGACCACTCAATACATCATTTGATGCTCAACATAAATATTGATTTATATTAATTTCAAAGTTTGGGGACCACATGCAACATCAGTTTATGTTTTATTAAAGCAATCAACAGACAGTTTGATCTATTCATATGACTCAACTTGTGTTTGTCGTAATTGATGGAATAGTGCAATTAGGATGAAGTGGTCATGTTCTAGAGAGATGAAAATTTTAAGAGGGCTACCACAAACATCTATTATTTGAGAGCAAGTTTGGATGAAAAAATGTTGATATCATTTCGCTGAGAAAAGTACTGTTTACCAAAATCATTGATGTTCATACATGTATCTAGTTTTATTTACTGCCATTTGTGTTAACTTTAAACATGATGCAAATGAAGTACACATCTCCTTCGATAATTCACACAACGGGGTCCATAAAAATAGATTGCACTTTAAAGCAAGGACACAAGTTTCTGAGGGACCTCAGAATTTGATCAAGGAGGTGCCATCCCAGCTAGACAGTATAGAGAAGGATCGGGTAACAGCACTGTTTAATGGTGAATATTCATTTTTTTATTATCACATTGGTAATAATTGTTAGTAAATATTGAGAAATTTTAAAAGGTTTCAGTGCATCTTGTACATGCCTTGCAAAATATTGCTTACTATGTCACTGCTTTTTGCACAACAAAACAGGATACTTTTTTGTTAGAACTGAGGTATCTAATTTAAAAAATGTGGGGGTCACAAATGAAAATTAAAGGGATGCACTAATAAAGGTCTTTCAGTATTGGACAAATAATGCTGTGTGTAAAAAAGAATAAAGATAAATAAAAATGAAGTTGCAATAAATGTGTTTTCTTAACTTCAGAAATGAGTAACATTGGAAGAAATTCCTCCATAAAACATGCTACTGATCCAGACTTGTTGAACCGTCCGTGCATTGTTTCTATTTTAGGCAGATGCCATCCAGGTGAGCCATCTCATGACCACTTGGTTTGCTTGATTTGGATTTCAGAGTGCATGTCAAATGTTTGCGTTCAGTTTCATTACTGTATGGTTTAGTGACCAAATGGTTGACATTAAAAATATTGTCTCTTGTCTTGATTTAAAAGTTGATTTCCCCATATCAGAAGTTCAGAACTGTTAGGTTTCTTAGATTCGATCCAGTATACACTTGATTATGATCATGAAATCTTTGTCTTTGCCCATCTAGACAGAAGGGTGTAAAATAAATGGCTTTGGACATGTGCAATATACCTGAACAAATTAACCATGGATGCATTATACCTGTGCACCAAATTTTAGGAAGCTGGTAAATGTGCATCTAAGAAAAAAACTACATTTTTAATCTTTCACCAAGTTAGGAACTTGCCCTATTTTTTTCTTGGATGATCATGTTTAGGATGAGTCACACAGCATAATAAGTTGAGTCTAAATGATATGGTAAATCAAAATCTTTGTTGCTCGCAGTTTGACTTGACTTATAAGTGAATATATACAGTATATTGCCCTTCTAATAAGGTCATCCATGAATAAAAAGGGCAAGTTCCTGATTTGCTTTGAGTATTCAGTAGAACAAACAATAAAGGAGCCTGATATGCAGATGCATTATGCCACAGCAGATCAGGATCTTTGTTGTTTGCAGTATGACTCAATTTATAAGCAAGTATATATGGTGTATGCGCAGGCAATAACAGACTAAGACATTTATAGCTAGGTCTTTTAGTTTGAATTTGCATTTAATTTGGCAGCAATGATAGCATGAAGTGGTATTTGCAAGAATTCATCATTGTTAGATAGGAAACACTTCATTTTATCTTGATGGTATATGGATTTCCAAATTTCCAGCTAAGTTATACAGTTCACTCAGAACAGCTATTCACTCCAGTAGAGCAGACCCATGACTCTCCTTAGTCCTTCACAGTACAATTTAACCACAGGATAAAGGTCATCTGGATGAGTCAATTTTTGTCTAGATTTTACCACATAAACAGTTTTCTATAATATATTTAGATTTTACATGATTATTTGCATATCTGATGGCTAAATACCTTAAATGAATGGGCTATCCATGTATTTTAGATTTATGTATATAATGTCGTGGATATCGTGCCGTAGCTTGAAAAAGAATGAACTGTTTACTATTACAATACTTCAAAAATTTCATTCCATATGGCTTTCACACACTATTTTTCAGAGAAGAGAGAGATTTTTTTAATACATGGCATTTAGTTGTCATTAGATGATCTTTCTCAGCTGCTGGTTGTTATTTCACCCTTTCTTTATGTCCAACACAACTACCATATTTACTCGCTTATAAGTCATTCCAAATGCAAACAGCAAAGATCCTGATCTCTCTGTAGCATAATGCACCTGTAGATCATGGTCTATATTATTTGTTCCACTGATTACTCCTAACAAACTGAACAGACCCAGATCTGACAGTGCATTATGTAATGGAAGATCTGGGTTTGTTCAGCTTGCAGTTGGACTTGACTTGTGAGTATAAACAATTATTGCAATTGGTATTGAATACCCACTGATATTCAGTCCAGGCTATAGAAAAAAAGGAGCAGCCATTGATAAGTGGGTCATTCATTTAGGATGTGATAAACATTCCAGCTGTCAGAGAAATTATAGGTGGGATAAATCAGGATTGACTGAAAAAGGTTATTGATTTTGAGGAAACTAAACAGACATAATTATATGGGTGTATCAACCCTTCTAGATTGCACATTCTTTTGGATGGCATGTAATGTATAATCAGTCCAGCATCTTGGAAATTGTCATATAAACAACGTTATGATTAAATACCACAATATAAATTCATTTGCCTACTTGCCTGGCCTGGAATTTACAATATGTTTTACAATTTTTTTTAAACAGTTACCTGGTCTGCATTGTACTTTCCATGTAATATGGTGTACTTTTCAGCTTTGGATGAGAAATATGTTGTATATGCAGTGTAGAGGCATTATGTTTTGACTGCTTGTGAAAACCAATACTACGTCACCACGAGTTATGTTGTACTTAAATGTGAAGAGACCCTTTCCTCATGCATCCATGATCAGCGATTTCAAACCTGTCTACAACTAAATCTTAATAATGAAAATGAAATTATTAATATCCTTTTACTGTTATATTATATTGTATGGCTATTTGGAGTCCAAGATTTATTGATATTTTCAAAGCTAATACTGATCATATTGTAGTCCTTTTTAGATCCTCCAGCGAAAAAAAAAGTGTGATGAGTTAACATATACTACTTTCGAGAGCAAATGCTGGCCACCATACACGTGCTTTTCATTTATTACACAGGACTATTCTTTTGAAGTCAGGTTTTATTTATAGAAGAGATGATCTCAAATGAATCCTCTTTTTAGATCCTCCAGCAAAAAAAAAATGTCTTTGTGATGAGTTAACATGTACTACTGATCTCTTATGAGGTTACTGTCGAGAGCAATTGCAGGCCACCGTGCTTTTCATTTGTCACTTGTATTACACAGGACTCTTCTACTGAAGTCAGGTTTTATTCACAGAAGAGATGATCTCTAATGAATCAGAGAATCTTTAAATTACTTGACATCATTTAAAGGACCTTGATCTTTCATGTTTACTTTGTTTGCTAAGACCTTATGTTTTGATCAATAATAAACTGTGGTTATGTGTTGGAAGTTTACTACCCTGGGCATGCCATGTAAAGTCATTGCACAGTTTTAATGAGTTGACAAGAAGACAGCTGCATCTAGTGTGTGGGACATATGGGATTACAGCTGCACCTGTAGTACTGCACTTTTTAGATAGAACAAAATATAATTACTCATCAGCGATTTGGAACATTTGGGAATTATGGTTCAAATTCTGCAATCAATTTTTTTAAAAAAAATTTTGTAAGAGCTTGTTGGTGCAGTGGTATATTCATTCTCACAAAAATTAGTTTTGTGCAAAATGAATTGCATCTTGAATCCATTTAGAGAAAGCCATTAAGTTTGAAGAATTTGTTTTGCAAGAAGAGATAGTGTGATTTTACAAGTTGACAGAAAGGGAACAGACTATTTGTTTGACTGTCAACAACACTCCAGCGCATTATCAGTTGACAGAAATGCAGTGGCTGTTTGTGTGACCATTCAACATAATTCCTATTCGGATTTTGCATAGAATAGTGGCAGCGCTTGAAATGGTGGCATACTACATATACTCATAAGACAAGTCCAACTGCAAACTGCACAGACCCAGATTTGCCTTAAAAATAATGCCCTTGCAGATCTGCGTCATTAAAACAAACAACATAGACTTTGATCTGCAGGTGCATAATATGCTACAGCAGATCAGGATCTTTGTTGTTTACAGTTTAACTCTACTTATAAAAGATGGTAGAATAATAATTACAACCATGATTCTCAATATATGGCTATCTAACATAAAAAAAACCCAAAATGACGAGCAGTTTTGTTGTGTAGAGTTTATTTTAGCTCACCTGACCATGAACCAACTGAAAATAGATGCCTGAGGAGTGCGAGTGGAGACTTTCTTTTACCCGAAATGCACAAATACCGATTCTTTTTAATTTCAAATTGCTACACAGTTTTACTAATCGGCTATTCTAATAACCAGCGACTAATATTTTCTTGTAAAAGTCAGTAGCAAAAGGTAATGAAGATTAGTCATTAGAATGGGTACAAAAGGCTGCAGAATCTGTTGAAACCAACGTTTTGCCTTCATGGACTTTGTCACATTTATTTTGTTCATTACTAGCTCATTATGCAGGAGGATTTGATAATTTTAGTTAGATATGCAGATACAAATCAACATCAAATAACTTGGTATCCTGGTAGTCCTTGTATATGCTTATCTGTCTGCAACCATGACAACTATCTATGGTAACTGTAGATTGGTAGTTTAATGATACCTTCAAACTTAAAATTGGGCTAATTGGGATATATTGATGCTATTTGTCCTCAGTAGTGAGTAGACAGATGCTGTACTTCATGATAGAATTTCAAGTTGAATGATTTTATACACTTTTCTCTTTCTAAAATTTTGCAGCTTGATAATGTATGTCATTTTTATTAGCCAAGGTTCCAATATGTTAGTGTATCTACACCTTGGCGGAACGATCAGATATTTCTGTGCTTCAGGTCTGTGATGTGTGTTGTCTCAACCAGAAGGCATTTTAATTTTGATCTTTCCGTTAATAGCCTTACCTTTGTCCCCAGAGCACTTTTTCCAGGGTGATGTGGGAGGTCATTAGGGATCCCCATCCTCTAGTATTTTGATGACTTTTTGATGCACAACATCCTCAGAGATTCTGTTCTGAAGAACATGTCCTTCATTTGGTCAGTGGTGACCTGTCTTGATCTGATCTCAATGCTAGAGAAGTCAGATCTCATTCCATCTTAGGATTTTGTATGTAGGGATAAATTTCCTCACCCACTAGTTCATGTTTCTCCAGAGAGAGATGAGCAAATCCTGTCCCTCATAACAGTTGTTTTGGCCAAGACATTGTTGGATTGCCTTTACCTCTCTCCCCTGGAGACCCTGAAGTCTGCAGACTTTGTTTCCCTGTGAAGACTTTACTTGTGCCCTC
Source organism: Sinohyriopsis cumingii (assembly GCA_028554795.2). NCBI lineage: Eukaryota > Metazoa > Mollusca > Bivalvia > Unionida > Unionidae > Sinohyriopsis > Sinohyriopsis cumingii. Next base: position 140,415,546 of record CM068827.1, on the reverse strand, counting down.
TCCATTTCCTTTTTCTAGCAAATTGGAGACCACACAGGGACCTTCTATCAGCTAGGATCCCCTGTTAATCCAGTTTTCACAACCAACATTGTTAGTGGCTAAATTTGGAATATTTTCTGACTGGAGTTCAATATACACCCATAAACTCCACTTCTTTCTGTACAGTGATGCATTAGATGGGGTGGGTGCTTGCCAGGAGCCAGAGGGTATGGGAATGTGGTCCCAGAAAGAAGCAACACTTCATATCAACAGCTTGGAAATGCTGTTATGATTGTGTTATGCTTATCACATTCAACATATAGGTAGTATATAGGTAGTAGCATTTCTCAGGCATAATGTTTTTGAGCAAGGTGGCTGACTATATCATCCATGGTAGGAGATAATCAAAGTGGAGCATTTTATGTGATTGGTGCATCGATCATATTTGTCATCCTTTGGGTGCAGATGTTTTCTTCCTTTTTTTGAGAAAGAGAATGCGTCCTCTATTTACCTTATTTGGAGGCCCTTTCTGAGACACTAAAGTTATCTTTTGATTCCACAATAGGATCCCCAGACCATCAGTATTCTGATTTCACCAGGTATTTTGAGCTTCAGAAACTATAGCATTGTATCTCACCCACTAATGCCAAAATGGAATATGTTGTGTGTTCTTTGGCATTGTCAGCACCCTGTTATAATCTTAACTGTAAGACAGTTTTCCTACTTTCCCTAGCATCAGCAAAGACAAGTAGCAAGCTTCATGCCTTGTTAGTGGAAAAGGGTTATTCACAGTTAAGTGGTAATTATGATTTGGTTTCTCTTCTTTGCCATCCTCTGTTTCTTTATAAAAAATCAACTACAGTCAGTGTCACACTACCTTCTCCTCCTGTACCTTTTATCTTTGGTAATTTGGAGCAAAGCCATTGTTTGATTGGGACCTTTACTGATGGCATAACACACCACCCAACTTTCTGACAGTAGTAAACACTCCTTCCATAAGGGAAGTTTTCTATGCCAGATTTGTTGAGGCCTACAGCCTCCTTCCTACTGGTAAATTCAGCAGTGCCAAGGAAGCAGGTAAGCTTATTTTAATTATGTAATACCTACCTGATACTGTTGCATTAATTTCCTCCTCTCACCCTGCTCTTCAATCTAGGTCCACGTCAGAATAGTATGGTATTTTATATATTGTCTGTGAGTAAGGGGTTATGTTCTTTTCCATTCTGGCCCTCCAATTCTAATTGGCAGAGAGAGAGAGAGAATAATTAATTTGAACTGGGCACTTCTAGTTCCATAAAAAGAAGGTGATGCAATAGTAGTTGGTAAGTATTAAATACAGTAGTTAAAATTTATTCCACACACGTGCACACAATACACACACACACACACACACACACACAAGGAAAATGTTAAATATTTCTATAAGATCATGAAAATCTCCAGGCAGGTATAATTTTTTTTTAGCCTGGTATGAATGATTTGCAGATTTCTCAGTTTGCCATTCATCAAAGCTGACAAAGGCAAGAGCTTCCATTTTAATTGATAAAGATTGTTCTCTTGATATCCACGAACAGTATTGATCAGTTTGAACTTTCGAAAATTGTCAAAAGACCCAGTGTTCTGCAGAGTTAATTAAAGTTGAATTGTTTCCTTTTAGGTGAGGAATTAGTATTCACAACATAAAAACATAGAATTCTGAACAATTTCCACAAATAATTTGTGTTAATTACTTATTTCAAAATTGCACAAATCCTTAAATGATGTCAGTGGGGCATACAGTGACATAAATCTTTTTTTGATGTTTCTAGCATTAGGTTGAAGGAATTTCAATGGATACCTAAACTGTGCATTGATAAATAAAAAAGATGTTTTTTTTTAAAAAGGTATCATTTGCTCTGTGGTATTATTTGTATTCACAAAACTTGAAGTAATAATTGTCATATTGCTATTAAAAATCACAATGATTTAATCACAAATCGAATGAATTAGAAATCACAATGATTGGCTCATGAATTAGTGACAGATATCACACTGATTGGATCATAAATTAGTGACAGAAATCAGTTATATAACATTGCAAGGAAAAGATAGTTATGTATTTTATTTTATCCATTCTGGTTACTGCGTATTTGGGCTGTTGGTTGGTTATATTTTAATGGCAGTTAAGCACTTGATTGGCTATTTCTTGTTTTAAAAAAAGAGAAAAAAGTACCTTTCTTAAGAACACAGAAGTAGCCAACTTGGGCTGGTATTGCACCAGCAACCCTTGGATCACAAGTCCAGTGCTCTGCCAACTGAGCTACTGCAGCTCCCCTCCCTGTCAGTTGCAGCTGCAAAACTGAGTCCATTTTGCCAATGATTTTATCGTCAGCTGGATTATTCTGGCTTACTGCATAATGTGACCAAAACCTGTTCCATTTACAGGTAACCCACCCAGGGTCCACTGTATTAAATATTAATTCCATGTAAGAACATTTCCCCTGTCATTAAGAAACACCTAACATAAATGGGCAAAGCTGGTACTTAATGGTGGAATCAAACTGGTGACAATTTGGTAGCCATGGTGGCTAAGGGAGGGTCATTGCTTAGATGCCTGCCTTGGCTAGCCCAGGTTAGTTTCCTGATAGTGTCCTTGTGAAAGGCACTTGGCTCCCATTTCCTTGAATGATCTAGCATTTAAAGTGTTATAAGTGCTGTTAAATGCAATTAACCAACCAAGCAACTTTTAGTCTTCTAAAAGTGTTAAGTAAATTTTGTGTTTCATATTAAAAACTCCTTTAAATTGAAATAACAGATGAATGCATAAAGTTACATTTAAATCTTTCCCTTATCAAAATAGACTCAGCCACAGTACGAGCAGAAATTTTCACAATTAGGTTGTTGAGGAGATATTAAAATAACCTCTAGACATCTCTGCTGTTTTCTGAAGGTGATTTTTAATATTAGATAGAGCTGATTTTATTCATTATCAGTTCCAAAGCTTTCTTTCTTTCTTAGTTGAAATTCAGAGTAGCAGTCTGCAAAACCAGTAAATTACCCTGTGCCTTATGTTTCTCTAGCGTTTGATAGGTGTTTATATCAGTGGCAATGAAATTAGCTTGTGCCTTTGATGATGAAGATCAAAGGGTAACTTAACCATTTTTAGTGCTATGGGGATATAAACATTTTTCTCCCATTGTAACATGAATTTGTAAATTGAGCTTTTCAGCTGGTGAAACTATCAAAATCAAACAAACAGTTCCATTTCCAAAATAAGGTAACAGAGGTGGTAGGACTGGACAATATTTGTGCATAAGGGGTTAACAGTACAGCAACACAAATGCAACCTGTATTGTGCCAGTTAAGTTTTAACTTAATTTTAGATACCCCAAAAAAGACATACATAGCTAAAGGCCAACAAAAAAAAAACAAACAACTTAAAATCTTTAAAATGCAAAGTCACATTTTTATAGTGACTGTATTCACCTTCTCACCTGGACCAGGTGTCAAAGAAAGTATCTTGGGCAAATTGTTGCTTACATTAGTCACCTTATGAGTCACGACATTATCATTATTCTCTAAATTCCTTGTAAGAACATTGTGTCCTGCTGTAGGTAGCATTGGTAACTGGCAAAAGCTACACATGATTTGTACACACACAGTTTATATGCATCATTATTGTCATTACTTTTAGGAGGTATGGCTTGTAGGTGAGATAACTAACACAAATGACTATTTGGCATAAGATGCCCATGGTTGGAATTACTATTCTGTCATGCCAAATGGGAATTGCTAAAAATAAATTTTTAAATCAAATTCTTGAAATCTTGTTTCATGGACTGTTTGTACTCCAAAGGAGAGAAGAAATCCTAATATGAAAATTACCTGTTCAGAAACACACAAGCAGTTGACCCAGCCTGGTCTGGATGGGTATCGAACCTGTGACCATAGGATTACAATCCTGACACTCTTCCAGATGAGCTTTTGAACCTGCACTCCTTTAGTCACAAGTCTGGCACAGGAACCACTGAGCCAGCATGGTTCCTACTTTCATTGGTCACCTCTTGCTACATATGGGAGGGCACGTCTGGCCTATAAGCCATGTCTGCAGGTTTAAGACAGTACCATATATACACGCTTATAGGAGTCACATAATGTGCCAGCAGATCTGGTTCAGTACAGTTTGTTAGGAGTAGTCAGTAGAACAAAAAGCATAGACCCTGATCTGCAGACACATTATGATATGGCAGATCAGGCTCTTTGTTGCAATTTAGGATTGACTTGCAAGTATATGCGTTACCTATAGGTCTTGAATACAACTTGTGCCTGTGGCTTAAACCTCTATTTTTTGCCATATATTTTTCTTCTCCATTGTTATTGTTATGCTACATGATTCTTCAGGTTCTCTCCAGCACTGATTCAACCTCTGGCAATGATATTTTGGCAATTTCATAAATAGAGTGTGCATTTGGGAAGTGAAAGATTTCAGCAATGAAATTCCCTGCTTCCAGGACACTCGGTTTTCAAAACTTGAATGTGAACCTGGTTTCCTTTTTTTTTTCAATTTTTTAGTGTCATGCTGTGAAAAGTGGAGCCAATAAAAGAAGCATTTCTAGATATATTGACCTTCCACTATAAGGCTTTCTGATTATAATGTGGTCTCATGTATAACATGTGCATGCGCATTTATCTGGCTAAATTGGTCTAATTTAAATGTCTTGTCACTGTATTTTGCCCTAATTTAGTTTTTGGTTTATGGAAACAAAGAAAAGGAAGTGTCTACAGCATGTCTTGAGATGCAGCTAATGGAGGCAGTGTAGCCGTGGTGGTTCAATGGTTACCATGGCGCCAGACATGTTTGGACTTTGAATCTTATCAGTCTGGGTTGGTGTGTAAACTGGGGGGTGGGGGGACAGGATGCACTTTCAAAACACCAATTCAGAACAAACTAAATATTGTATTAAATACCCAAGTCTGTAAAGTCTGATCTTTGTATGGAGGCTATATTATTTTGATTTCCATATAGGGTAGTCTGCTGAAAGCACCTCTGGTTTTATTTATCATGGCACTGTTGTCATTGCTAATTAACCATTGTCATTGCTAATAAGGCTATCAAGGTAGGTAAAGTCCTCTCCAAACTCAAGTGCATCTCCATCAGTGATAATTCATGGAGTAGTTTGTGCACATCTCTTTGGTTTTCTTTGTATTGATATTTTTTAAAACTGTTACAAATAAGTTTTTCTTTTAAATGTGTTAAATGCTTCAATGATTTTCCATACCTTTAAGACACATGAGACAGGTTATTTAGAACATAAGAATTTTAAGGATATTAATGTTTTCCATGTTTCAACTCTTGGCATACATATATGGTCAGAATGGTGTTGATAGATTTGTTGATTTGGTTTTATTGGATTACAAAACAGCAGTGTGTGTGTATGTGATTAGGATTTGTTATGTAGCTTTAAAAAAAATTTCAGTCATATCGCTACGATGTCTGCAGTGTGGCAGTTTATAGTGATGTCTAGCACTGGGGCATCATGCCGCAGACACGTAGCATGATGTCCCACTCAGTCACATTGTCCTGACAGCAGGCCGACCAGTCATAACACTAACCTCTTAATGCTGAGCACCAAGCGAGGCAGCTGTCAGTACCATTTTTGACTCAGCCGGGGTTCCAACCCACGACATCCCGCTTCTGAGGCGGACGCTCTAACCACTAGGCCACCGGAGCGGTCAAAACAGCAATGAAATATTAATCAACAATATTCAAATTATGTTAAAATATCAACTTCTGAAGTATAGGGAAAATACACTAAATGATTTTTATTTCTAAAAAAG